>CM076580.1:950197052-950592603 GCA_034641835.2 Pinus albicaulis | reverse complement strand
ATCTTGAATAACATTATTGAAGAACAACGAAATACCTGTATGTCTCCAGCAACGCTCCAGCAACTGATGAAGAGAGTGAATAGAAACTGATGAAGAGAGTGAATTTAACACTCTGCACACACACTGTCTGGAATGTAACACTGTGCACACACTCTGTCTGGAATGTAACACTGAGCACACTCTATCCTATGTCTGTATGTCTGGAACACTGTCTGAAAAGGATTGTATGTCTGCAAAATGGAAACTCACTGTCTGAAAACTCACTTTCTGAAAGCTGTATGTCTGCAAAATGAATGGAACACTGTCTGAAAACTCTGAATGTATGTCAGTAGTATTTTAAGAGCAAAACGAATGCCTCAAATGCAGTAACAGTTGATGTTTTATAGTTTTATGATTTAGAATTTAATTGGTAGGGAAGATTGGCATGGATTTCCATCTCCCAAATTTAATTGTGTGGTGTGGATTGATTTGTACATGATCCAATGGCTGAAAATATTTCATGGTTGATCCTTTTGCTTTCCTGAATTTAATTCCTGAATTGAAATTCTTTCCTGAATTTAATTCCTATAATTCCAGGGCTGTTGTGTTTAATTCTTGAAATGAAAGGTTGGGTGAATTATTTCATGAATTGAATGGTGTCATTTAATGTCTTCAATAGGCTGAATGGTTAAAAAAACATGTACATATTGCTGACAGACATTTCACCTATTTTTGTGCAGGTGGTACTCAGTCCTTGTGTAGGTGTTACCCAGTTTTTTTCCAGGTGTTATTCAGCAATGAGATGTAGTCCCCCAATGCAAAATCAATGGGGGATTGTTTGATGGGATAACTGTACTTTTGGATGGGTAGCATTGTAATGTTTTGTAGTGCATTTTGCCTTAAATGGTAATTCAGAACTGGAGGTACTTGAGACAGTGGGTCTTTTCAACTTGTGATGTTAGACTTGGTGTATGGCAGTTGTTGGTCTAGTCAAAAACTGGGCCCATTTTGGACATATTTATATAACTTATATAACTTATTATCAAATATTTATGTGCATATTATCAAATATTTATGTGCATATTTTAGTGAGTTTGTAATTTATGTTTGATGGATGTGTGGGACCAGTATTATAACTACTATTGGTCCTTGCACAACAATAGAAGCCTCTCCCCTATATATTTTGGATTTTGAAATTTTTGAAATATTGTTGGTTTGTTTGAGAAGGTTGTAAGATTTGATTTTAAAGAAATATATATTTTTTGGATTTTGAAAATTTTGAAATATTGTTGATTTGTTTGGGAAAGTTGTAAGATTAATCATGATTTCATTGTTAATTAATAATGAAAGTATTATTTGTTAATGGAGTTTGGTTGGATGGCTAAGAGTGTGTTGTTAGGACATTCGTGATAAAAATGTCATGTTTCCAGTCCCTCTAAAGGCAAAAAAAATCCAACCATGATAAGGGTTGGTGTGACCGAGGCCCCCTGTGATCAGTGATTTTGACTATTTATAATAAAAATATTATTTATTATTTATTATTTATAAATGTGAATTAACTTATTATTATTGAGTAGAGAGACATTTTACAACTCTAATATATAATAGATGTTATTTATTCTATATTAGTTGTAAAAGGAAACATTAAACCATAAAATAAAAATAATAATAAAATATAATGTCAACTCAATTAACAAAAAACAATAATAATAATAATAAATTGATTCAATTCAATTTATTATATTATAATTTTATTTTTATTAATATAATTAAATATTTTTTTCCAAAAAAAATTATAATATATATTACATTAAAATAAATTTAAATATAATGATCCATGTTTGTAACTATAATATTTAAGAACATGTAATTTATAAACATAAAAACTCAATAAATTCAACTAATAAATACAAAATTAAAAATAAGAAAATTTATACATAAAAATGTGAAATATATATAAATATAATAATAATATTTATTAGAAATAAGAATATATATATATATATATATATATATTTATAACTTAAAATCTATTTTATCATATGAATTAAAATAATGATTTAGATTCTTAATCATTTAAAGTTTTCATGTTTAAATTTAATTAATAAAAGTATAGAAACATAATATTTATAATGATTTTATTTTTAAAATTATATTTATAAAAAATCAATGGCATTCACAACATATTAAAAAATTAAATTATAGAAATTATAAAACATGTTAAAGAAAAATGCCAAACTCATATATATGTAACTCTAAATATTATCCAAAGTTTTAATAAAATTAGAAATAAGAAAACTTTTATATATAGATATGTGAGATTTACATAAATGTAAATAATATTGTTAAGAACTAGTGTAAATTTATCAAATCCAGTTCTATCAAAAGTATATATATATATATATATATATATATATATATATATATATATATATATATATATATATATATATATATATATATATATATATATATATATATATATTTGAAGCATCTTACTTGTTATACCAAACCCATAGTGGCTAAGGAGAACATGAGGTTAGATCAAACTGGTTCTCTCAGAATTAAGCATACATGTTATTTACAAAACATGTTTATCTGAGCATCATGCAAGGAATGTGAGTAAATACCTGGAGCATCATTCAAGGAATTTGAGTAAACTATCCTAGATCCATTTCAACTCTGGATCTATCAAGGGCTTAGAGGGATCAAATCTTTAGAGGTGTAAACCTCTTTTTGAGCGCAAAACTTGAAGAAAGGTTTGCACCTCGGGAGATTTGATCCCTATGTAACCTTGATACATCCATAGTTTGGATCTAGGGTGATTTAATTATTAATTTTGTTTTTTTTCTTTTAAAAAATTATTTACATAATTTCCCTAAATCAAAATGTTTAAATTAATACATTTTTTTTTTTTTTATGTAATTTGACTAGGTCAACATGTTTAGATAAGAGGATATTACAACATCTCTTCGATAATGGGATGCAGAGTGTCTCTTGGCCAAAAAATGTAATAAAATTAAATTAAAAATATATATATTTTTGTAGCTGAAAATGTTACCCCACACACGTATCCCTACAGCCATCCTAAGACATCAATTAAACTATTTCGTTAAAATCCATAATGTGTGTGAGGTATAGCAAGCTTGAACCTAAAGGGGTTTAATTCATTTCCACTCTTATGCAAGTTGATGTTTTAAAATTTTCACAAGGCACAGAACGGAATGAGACAGCAACGTATGTTGAATGCCTAGGGATACAATAAAATAAAATAAAAAAGTGTTCCTCTCGGTATATACAATCACAGTGGAATTTGCTAGTGAGTTGCGGGTAAGAGTATCCTACAAGCAACCTTAGGGTTTCAATCTATGGTTTGGCTCTTGAAACTGTTCAATCCTTTCCAGTGAGGATTGTTTTCATTCTGCGTTTACCACAAAAGAAGTTATGGGTGACGTATACAAGAGCATCGATGCAGGCTCGAAGCTCACAACTAGATTCGAAATAAAATACAAATTCTACATGCCACCTCATTCATTTCACCACAGAAAGGGTGAGCAAGAAATTCTCACATATTTTTTGGATCATAGAATGCGATCCACAAAATATATGTGCCACCTTAAGCAACCATATACATTTCATCACAGAAAGTTGAGGAAGACATTCTAACATATGTGTTGAATTGTAGAAGGTGGCCCTCGTGATTGCAAGAAAACACCTCTATGGTACTTGTGGTGCAATAAATGGGCCATTAAAAAATGTAGCAAGAAAGGCTCAATTTGACTTTAGCTTTAGTAAAATTGAGTAAATCGAATTTCCAAATCACCAAGACAACTTGGAGGCAGTGAAATAATGTGACAAGACTCTTGTCACTAAGTTAGCTCAGTAAATTTGAGTTAGAGGCTTGAAGTTCAATTATGCATGTGTTGATTGCTAAATTTTAGAAATCTAGGTCAGTTATTTTTAGTTGTATTCAGCTAACTCACATCTAACTATTGATAGAGTTAGTTGAAGGTCAATGGTTTAGTGGGATGATAATCTAACTTAGAGATATGGCAGTTAACTAATCAATGAGCCCAAAATAGCTAATGCATGCATGGAATTTGAATTTCGCAGCTAAGGTGGAGGAGTTAACGACAATGTAACATGAGTTGTATACTAGTATGAGTGTACAGTTGTTGCATGTAGTTAAGAGATCAATCCTTGGGAATTGCACAAGAAAATAGGAGGAAATTCTTATCTTTTAGGAGCTAATTTCCTCAGCAATTGTGCAAGGAAATATGAGACTATATGAGAAAATAATTGGCTAAGTGTTGGAAAAATTTTATCATTCAGCAGAGAGAACAATTATTCTTTTGCAGGTTGTGCTTAGAGCTGGAGCAAGAAATTGTAATAGTTTCTCTATTCAACTAATTAATGCAAATAGGCTTGAGGGGTTTTTCCCCAATTGGGTTCCCCTAGAAATCATTGTGTACTTGTGGTTTTTCTTGTTGCATGTTGTTCTAAATTGTGAGTAGAATTGTGTCTCTTATTTTCAGTTCGAAATCATAAACAGTTGCAATTTCTATCAAATTTTTACATGGAATCAAAGCCCTGAAATCACATTACAACCAATATTTCAAACTTGTCTCTAAGGAATTTCGAATTTTAAGCTTCAATGCAATAGTTTTTCTTCAGGATCGGAAGAATATCTTTCAACGGGTTGAAATTGGAGTATGCCCTGGAGGGTAGCTCGAATTTTATAACCTGGAACGATCGAATGGAAGAAATGCTTGATGATAATGGTATGTTATAATATGTTAAAATTGACATTGCAAAATCCCAACAGTCTAATGCACAACAATTGGCCTATTGGAAGAAGGATGTTGCAAAGGACAGGAGAATTCTTCTGGAAGGTGTGAGAGACATTGTGGTCTCAAATCTCCATGGAAAAGAAACACCATTTTCTATGTGGAAGACATTAACTGAGCTATTAAAAAATAACAATTACCATAGAAAATTGGTCCTGAAAGACAAACTTCAAAACATAAGAATGCAGAAGAATGATATTATTCCACAATATCTCTCTAGGGTCTCACAGGTTCAAGATGAGCTTGGAGGGGTTGAGGTGAATGTTGCAGAAGATAGCCTAGTGAGCTTGGCTCTTCTAGGCTTCCAAAATCCTGGCACAACTACTAGGACTTTGTGAATGGAATAGAAAAATTACCGAATTGGGAAATTTTAGGGTCCAATTTGGTTCAAGAAGAATTCCAGAGAAATACCAGAGATGGCACATCATCCAGGGGAGAGGATAAAGAAAATTTTGCATTGGTTGGAAAGGGGAAGAAGGGAAAAAGAGTAAGACCCAAAGAAAATCTGAATCAAGCCAAAATAATGGCAAGAAGAAAGACCTAAGCAAGATAAAATGCTTCCACTGCCATGAATACAGGCACTATGCATGAAAATATTCACGCAAGAAGTCTACCAAGAAGCCTTTAGGAGGAGCAGGAGGTGAAGCATTCACTTCATAATTCGAATTAGACTTCACCCTGATAACATGCATGGCCAACATTGTTATGGGGAGTGTTTGGTACCTTGATTCTGGTGGCTCGTTCCATATGACAATTTGCAAGGATTTTTTCAATAGCCTGGAGGAGAAGGATCTCTAGATGCATACCAAAATTGGGGATGATGGGAGGTACAGTGCTACAAGAATTGGTATTGTCACCTTTGAGAGGGAGAACGCCTCTCCTCTTCACCTCAAAGATGTTATGTCTGTACCTGAGCTAAAGAAAAACCTGATCTTTGTAGTAGTATTGGGGGATAGAGGTTATGATGTTACTTTAAGTAAAGGAAAATCCTTTTTGAGACACATAGCTACTAGAAAAGTGAAGCAAATGGGGGTTCGAGTAAAGAACCTATACAAAATTGAGGTGGGAAATTGCACTGCATTTACCATTAAGGCTGAAAAAGTGCATAGTAGATATGTTGGAGAATTCTAGCACAAGAGATTGGGTAATTTACACCATGATGCCTTAACAATCATGCAACAAATTACCATTAGTCTTCCTAAAGGCTCCCTTGACCAAAAATATGTATGCAAGTGCTACAAATTGTGGAAATATGTTAAATCCACTTTCATGGATGAGATAGCAGAGCAGATGCAATCTTGGAGTGAGTCCACTTTGATGTTTGTGGACCCTTTTCTACAACCTTCAGAACAAAACATAAGTACTATGCTATTTTAATTGATGATTTCTCTGGGATATGTTGAATCTTCTGCATGCGGAAGAAGGTTGAAGATTTCTTAAAATTTGTTGAATTCAAAGCATTGGTTGATAAGGAGACTGTGAAGAAGGTTAAGGCTCTCGGGAGCGAAAATGGAGATGAATTTGTTTCGCATGCCTTCAAGTATTTATGTGCCAAAAAAGGTATTTGAATCGAACTGATAACACCCCATAAACTACAAAAATGTTGAGATTCAACAAAATGATGATCCTAGTGAAAATTAAGCACTTACACTAGGATGGAGCCTCAGGATATTTTTAGGTGGAAGTCTATTTTTAGAATGGATAGAAAATTCTATTTATATATGGTGAGAAAATTCTATTTTTAGATGATGTTCTATTTTTAGATGTATGTGCGAGTTCTATTTTTAGATCTCATGTCTATTTATAGATGCATGTCGACTATTATTATCCCTTAATAATATTTGGACAATCAACATTAATCTATTCTTAATGAGCACTTGGAAATAGTTAACTAAAGTGGAAAATCAATTAGCTATAGGAAATTTGAGTTCAAAGGTTGGTTGGTGGGACATGCAAGTGGACTTCGTTGTAACTGAGTGATTCGAAGTTGTAACAGAGTTGGATGTGTAGTTATGTGAGTTGTAAAGTAGTTTAACTCAGTTAAGTGAGTTAAACTCAGTTGTGCTAGTTGTAACTGAACATACACTAGTGAGATATTAGTGAATTAATTATCTAATTAATTCACAATCAGTGGTCTCACATGCAACTGAACATTTACTACTGTTAACTACATGCATGTCAGTTCCAGTGGAGACCTAGTTGAGAGATAGGTGAAAGGGACAATTTGACTATCAGTTGTGACATTAGTGGGTGCACTCATGCAACCACACACACATTGGAGATGCCAATGAGGATTGCGCAGTCAAGGCAAGAAGGATATAATTCATTCAGGGATTATGATCAGCAGGAGATTTCGCAGTGGAGGCAGGCTATCAAGATGCAGTAAATTGGCGCATGTATTTGCCAATTTTTTGTATGACTGTGTGAGACGATTGTATATTGTACTGAGAGCTCTTGGATTAGAGTTTTGTATGAGATTGTTTCATGATCCATGATATATACATAATATATGATAGTGGGGTTTTTAGCTTTATGATTTCCCAATAAGAACATATGTGTTATGTGTGATTGATCTTTCTTCATATGTTTGCAATTGGCGATCATGTTTTAAATTTCTGCAAGAATTTTTGTAGAAGCAATTATGTGTTTAACAGTGGCATATAATTGTTAGATCAGGAGAATCCAGGAAATACATAATTTGTATTAAAATTTCTACAAACAGTATGGGGTAGCTGAAAGGAATAACAAAATCATAATGGGAGCAACAAGGGCCATGTTGCATGATCAGGGGTTGCCATTACATCTATGGGTTGAAGCATGCAACACCGTAGTCTAATTGTAGAACCAAAGTCCTCATAGAATACTTGGTATGATCACACTAGAGGAAGATTTCTCTAGGAGAAAGTCTACTGTGTCTTATTTTAGAATTTTTGGAGCTTCAGTTTATTTTCAGGTCTCCAAGGATTCGAGGAAGAAACTTGAGCCTACAACAGAGCTGGGAGTTTTTGTAGGATACACTGAAACTCCACACAATTACCGGGTGTACTTTCCTTCACTGAGGATGAAAATTGTGAGGAGGGATATCAATTTCGATGAGGAGAAGGATATGAGATGCTCTATGGAATGAGATATGAGTATCCCAGTGGAGAAGGAGCTTCTATATATAAAGGAGGAACCTCAGGATGAGTGTCAAGAGGTTGTAGAGCAGCCGCATGCAGTGGAGTAGATAGGAGGCAAAGTGGAGGCACCCACTCAACCAGAGTATTCCAGAGAGGGGAGAAAGAGAACCAAAGAAGTTGGTAGATTGATACATGATGCACGGGAGAATTTGGAAGCCCCCACATCACAACGCGGGAAGAGGAGGTCACCCGATAGGTACACTAGTTACATGGGTCTCATGACAATGCTCATCGAGATAAAGCCTTCTTCATTTGAGGAATAAATTTCTCAAGGGTTGATTCCATGGTGGAATAATATGAATACATCATGAAGAACATGGTATGGGAAGTGGTGCCAAGACTAGAAGGGAAATCAATGGTTGGCTCCAAATGGATTTAAAAAGTGAAGCATGCAGCTGATGGGAGCATCAAGAAGTACAAGGCCATATTTGTGGCCAAAGTATTTTCTCAAGTACAGTGAGTTGACTATAAGGAAACATTTTCCTCTGTGGAAAGGTACTCCTACATCAGATCAATTCTTGCATTAGTTGCACAGATGGGGTGGAAAATCCACCAGATGGATGTGAAGACCACCTTTCTCACATGTGTGCATAGTCAAGAGAACATTGTATGGTTTCAAACAAGCGCCCCTAGCATGGTACACTTAGATTTAAAATTATCTCATTGGATTGGGCTTCACCAAAAGTGAAGCAGATGCGAACCTCTATCACATTATGGTAGATGGAAAGTAGCTTATTCTTATTTTGTATGTTGATGATTTAATATTGATAGGTGATGAGCAGTTGATCTAATCTTGCAAGGGAATTTGAGATGAAGGACTTGGGCTTAATGCATTACTTCCTAGGGATGAAAGTATGGAAAGGAGATCGTGAATTATTTGTGTCTCAGGGGAAGTATGCCTCTGAAATACTTCAGAAATTTCACATGGACAATTGTAAGCTTATGAAAGCACCTCTAATTACAAACTTGAGGAAGGAGGATTCCACTTCAATTGAAGAGGTTGATGCTACCATTTACAAGCATCTTGTGGGGTATTTGATGTATCTTGTGAACACAAGAACTGGCATGTGCTATGCATTAAACTAGCTTAGTCAAGCTAGTTTAACTCACAGAAGTATCAACATAATAAAGGTGGAAGATACAATCTGATAAATGCCATGGAGCAGTTAAAATAAGCAAAAGATGAATTATATCCCAAAGGCATTCAGGCATCGGAGAGATGAGCTCTAAGAGCTTTCAAAAATTGACTATTCAATGGAAAACATGTCATTGGACGCCATTGAAATATTATTTTGTCGCGTCAAGCTGAACCATAACAACACAACCTCCATTACACCCTAAAAAGAAAACTATGAAGCCCAACCAAGATCTACAAGCATTAAGAAGCAGAAGAAAAATTTTCAAGAACCCGGGAATTGAGTTCGTTGAAATAGTGAATGGAAAACAGGGGATATGCATTAATTTACGGTTCTTGAGATCGATGATTTGACATAAAACCGCCACGACGTGTACGCACACTGGCTAGCTCGTCGGAAGAGGTAACCAAAAAAAAAAGGGGCCAATCCATTTGGGCGATACAAACTGACGCATATGCACACTGGTTGGCTCGTCTAAAGACGTAACAAAAAAACAACAGGCCCATCCATTCAGACAATACAAACTTAAGAAAAATGATGATACAAAGGACATAGTTGGATGTCGCATCGGGCTCTGTAGCCCTAATGTGACAACTATGCTTAGATCATTGTCTTGGAAAAATTAAAACTGAAGGTTTATGATAAAATTCCATACATTTTTTGCAAATTTTGTGTACGTATAGAACTAATAGAAAAGCATGGATCATAGATGTCACGGCTATGCAGTGACATAATAATAAATGGTTAGAAATCTAAAAAAATTTGTAAAATTATATTTGATTTTATATTTAAAAATACAATTTAACTATTATATTCAAAATAATTTAATTTACACTCAGTTTAAATAATTATAAGGTGAGAACTAAGTTTGAAGATCAATGACTTCTTGAATCATTGGAATAAGGGCTATGCATCATCATTGTAATCTTATTTGAAGTATTCTTAGATAATCTCTTATCATTATAAGTGAAGCTTTGTCAGAAGTCTAAATACTTGCATCATAATATTATGATACACCAAAGTGTGATCTTGCATTGATTGGAACAACAAGTGCACGAGAGAGATGAACCAATTCAAATTTTCATTGATAAGGATGTATTTGAAGTCTCCCTTATTGATGAAAAGGCTTCAGAGGGAACATAAGATCCTTGCATGAATTTCTGATGTTTATAATTAAGAATCACTTACTGTGAAGCTACATTCAGGTCTTGAAGAAGATGAGTAAGACTCATGGTTACAAATTGAAAATGCTTTATCTCATATCTTCTTATAAGTATTGTTGATGTTCTATCTACAATTAAGGTCAATGATGATAATACATTGAAGTAATTTCTGCAAGCATAGAGTATACCATATGCAATCTAAATCAACTTAGATCCATCTAAGTTGGTTTGATCCTCTTGGCGCTTCGTAGATCCAGAGTTAAAATGGATCAAGTTGGTTTAATTTCCTCCTTTAAATATACTATATTCCACATGAATACCATGGGTTGTCATAAATTTCGCTCAAAAACCATCAATAACTTTACCAATTCAAGTTTACCTTATTATTTTAGTTTAAAGTTATTTTTCTTTTAATGTAAGGTTATTTGTATTTTTATTTTTATTTTATTTTAACTGAGTAAAATTTTTCACATGACATTGCATTACATTACAACAATTGTACTATATTGCACCGAGAGTGTACACAACAATTAAATTAAACAATACTATTCAACCAAAAATTATATCGCAATATAAAACTAGCAATTTCCCCTAAAGGTGCAAAGATACACCGTTGGATAAAAGAGTTGGGAAGACCATCTAGAAAAGTACATCACTAAATATAACAAACTCTTATTTACAGTATTGTATTTTTCAAAATGATCTTCCCACATCTTCTATCCTTATGTGTATCTCAATTCTACAATTTTTTGTTAAAGGTGATTAGACCAGTTTCGAATTGTGATACGAAGAATTTGAGGCTTCTCAACTCTATGGACATTATAAGTACACAACTATGGATGAATTCCTGGATACTTGTCTCATTTTGGCACCAAGACGAAAGTCACATCGTTCTGACATTAAAGTTTGAGGAAATGGAAAGTTTGAGGGAATAGAAAGTTCGAGACTTGAGTTAAATAGTGTTAAGGTCTCACAATGTAGAGTGGCGATAGGACATTAGAGTAAGAGAACATTAATGAAATGGTGTGACGTTCGAGACGTGCGTTTTCAAGTTAGCGATATTATCAAATGTATTCGTCTATGATGTAGACATTTTCCTAGTATCTAAAATGTGTATCTTAAGGAATTGTTTCTATTATATAAATATTTAAAAAAAATATAGATTATTTAAAATTTGTATGTATTGAAATTACAAAGCCACAAGAATATCATAGATGACTTTTAATATGAATTTAATTATTAAATAGTAGAACATTATATTAAAAATATATAATAAAGCTATATATTAGTTTAAATGAATATATTATAGATATTTTATGTTTTTGGATTTAGTTAATCTAAATTATTATATTTTGGCCAATTCAATTTGATAACAAATATCATATTTCGAATTTAATAGTAGAACATTATATTAAAAATATACAATAAAGCTATATATTAGTTTAAATGAATATATTATAGATATTTTATGTTTTTGGATTTAGTTAATCTAAATTATTATATTTTGGCCAATTCAATTTGATAACAAATATCATATTTCGAATTTAATGTGTACATTATAATTATATTGAATTTACATCTATAAATCAAAATAAAAATATATAATTTAAATATTAAATATATATATATATATAAATTTTTTTTTTTTCTTTGCAAAATTGGTACTCATTTGAATGATATGAATCCAACAACTGGCTTCCACAATGCTCCTCAATGAGGGGCTCATGTTTTATCTTCAAAATGGAACAATAATTGATTCTTGAAATACAGGACAATGGCGTATGTCTTTGGTTGGTCTGCCCTACAAATGTACAATGCTGACATTTGAGGATAAAGGGAAAACAATGAGGACCACGTCGTCTGCTCCTAACCGCATGGTGGTCGCCTATAAGCCACTCCACTCTCGTATTAAAAATTGATGGTCAAATATTTAAAAAAAAAACCTTCAATGTAAACATAAAAATAAAAATCTATATTTAGACTCTCCCAATGTATAATATTACGTTTAATTAAATTAAATTTAAATTTAAATAATATCTTCCTTCACTCTGAAAAATTTAATATCAAGTAGTCCACCTTGATCCAATAATATCTTTCAACACTATGAAACATTTAATATTAAATAGTCCACCTTGATTCGTTCGTTTGCGTTAAGAATTTGGTTTGTTTTTAATTTGACTTTAAGGAAGTATACATATTTTATCCATTATATTATGAAACATTTAATATTAAATAGTCCACCTTGATTCGTTCGTTTGCGTTAGGAATTTGGTTTGTTTTTAATTTGACTTTTAGGGAGTATACCTATTTTATCCATTATATTTCTGCAGTATGAAAAAAATTAATATTAAATAGTCCACATTGATTCGTTTGTGTTAAGGAAATTGTTTTTTTTTAAATTTGATTTTAAGATATTTTATCATTTAGGATTTTGAAATCTTTTAATATGGTTGGTTTGTTGGGAAAGTTGTAAGATCAATTATGATTTTATTGTTAATTAGGATATTTATTATTTAAAAATGTAAATTACTTTATAATTATTATTGAGTAAAGAGGTTTACAATTTTAATATAAAATAAATGTTGTATTAGTTATAAAATAAAACATTAAATTATAAAACAATAGATATCAAAGAAGGAATCCGAGCTCTGCAAAAAACCCTAATGGCTTTCGCCGACTCCTTTGCTCCCTCGACCTTGTTGAGCTATGACGTCGTCGTCACCATTGCAGGGCACGCTTTCACTAAGGGGTTCAGCGTTGCAGGCCTTCGGGGTCTCTCCTCTTCGACATTCCACAGAATGCAGCATCGGATCTTCGAACCAACAACAAATCTCATCCAGGTTGCAGATCGAAGGTTTAACCCCATTTGGATCTACGCGGATCTTGCTGCAGGGACTCTCGACCCCGACAATGCCCCTCTCTGCCAGCGACTTGGCTCGGGAACATTCTCCAACGTCAAGGGGCACAAAGACTTCGGATCAGATCTCATCGCGGGCACGCGCAAGCAGAGGATCTGCTTATCGAATCCGCCAGAAAGGCCTGCAAAGGCACCAAGGATGGGAATACACACCAAATGCGTCCAGGCGCCTCGTCCTGCTTTGGCCACTGCCCAAAGCCTGACGATTCTGGACATGGATCGGTCCACTGCTTCCTGCAAGCAGGTTTCTTTTTTGAATCAGCCAGATCTGCCAGATCTTACAGAAGAAGCACCTGCTTTTCAAATTCAAGTCGCACTCTCGAGTAAGACGACAATGCATTGGGTGCACGCAACAGATCTAGTGCAGAATCTTCTACAAAAAATTGAACGACAATTGGGGATCCCCTCAGTTCACCTGAGATTGATATATAAGGGTAAGCAACTTATGAACACCCTTCCCCTCTTCTTTTACAGCATTCAAAAGGACGCTTATATTACAACTACCTTTCGCTTAAGAGGTGGTTCCATAGGGTAGACCTCCTCTGGCCCTTCTTTTTCTTTCAAGGATGCAGTCCGCAAAAACGCTGCCCACCCTCAGGCTTCTCCGAAAGCAGCTCAACCAGATATGGCTCCAAAGCCATTTTTGGTAGATAAATCAGAGGAAGTTCCTTCCCTCAATTTCACTCATCCTGGGATTGACGAACGCTACCAGTTTTTTGCAGAATCCGCAATCATATGCAGATTTAATGGGCTTTGGCCTCGCACAGCAGATCTTTACCAATGGATACATACCAATTGGACTAAAAGAAGCCAGATCTTCTTATGTTCAAAAGGATTCTTCATAGTGGCTTTTGACTCAAATGAAGACCACCAGAAGGCCTTAACAGGAGGCCCTTGGTTTTGGGGTTCGGCAGGACTTTTCCTCACCCCTTGGTTTCCAGACTTCGACCCTTCTACAGCTGTCATCACCAAGCTTCCCATTTGGGTCCGGCTCCCGAATCTTCCGGCTCATCTTTGGCATGTTTTTGTCTTCATTGCCATTGGAGACGCCCTAGGATGCTTTCTAGCTACTGACTCTTCAAGAAAGGAAAATGGACTCTTCACCTACGACAGATTATGTGCAGAAATAGATATCAACAAAGGGCTGCCGGATCAGATCAACCTTAAGATTGGAGATTTCCACTGGACACAAACCTTGGATTACGAAAATACAGCATTCCGTTGCCGACATTGTCATCAAACAGGGCACCTCCAGAGTACATGTTCCCAGTTCCTCGACAAAAAGAAGAATCAGAATCGCAAACCCAAATCCAAGAGCTGGAATCCCTGTGTCCCTCCCACTCCTATGGACGACACATATTCCTCTCGTTTGGATGAGGAGGAATTTGAAGTTGATGGGCAGAATGATGAGACTCCGCTGGATGCTCCCTCGGTCAGTCCGGCAACCCCCTCTGCCTCGCCGATCTCTCAAAAACGTTCTCATGTATCTTCGTCTTCAGATTCTGACAAGGATACTCCGCTGCTAGAGCAGAATAGTCTACAACTTGTTATGGCTCATCCAAATTCCACTGGCTGGGTCAAAGTAAGCAAGAAAAAAGGCAAGAAATGTCGTGTGGCAGAAACTGCCCACGCTGGGTAGTTTCCTTTGATCAGAGCCTGCTTTTTTGTATTCCGGTGTTCTCTTTTGCTCATTCCCGAATGGTTTATCAGGAGCGAGGTTGATAGCCTATCACCTACAGCTCCCATGCTTATCTAATTCGCTTGCATGCAAGCTTGATTGTACTATACTTTTCTTTTCTTTTCTTAATAGAATTAGTCTTACTGAGAAAAAAAAAAAAACATTAAATTATAAAATAATAAAAATATAATGCTAATTTAATTAATTAAAATAATAATAATAAATTAATTTAACACAATTTATTATATTGTAATTTTGTTTTATTATATAATTATATAATTTTTTTCAAAAAAATCATAATACATAACTATAATATTTAAGAATATATAATTCATAGACATATACAAACTCAATAAATTTAAATAATAAATGTAATTTTTTTTTTTAGGTTTGGAAAGGTTACATCTTTACCATGCTCAATATATCACCTCGATCACCGTCTATCCAAAACTCGGTGGACAATATATATATAGAAACCAGATTAAAAATATTAATGTGGTTGATATAGCTTAAGACGGCATAAATATTAAAAAAAAAATATTCAAACATCAAGAATGCCTTACCAATCCACACATTTATGTGATTAACCATGCATAAAAAGGTTACGGGTCAACTTTAACTTGAGGAAAAAAATGAATTACACATCTTATTGTAAAATGGACCATTTTGCTAAATAAAATTTGCTTATATATAAATGAATGTTATAAATAATAATGAGGAACTTATAATGGGGAAACTTATTAAAATTGGAATAATCTCACATCCCTAAAAAATTGGTGAGTGGGGAGCTATTTGGCACAAATCTAATTACGTCGTAAGACGTCACTATTTGAAAACAACTCTCTTATGTGCATCGTATCATAATCTGAAACCCTTAAATTATATGTTATACAATTAAAACATATTCAACCGTTGGATGAAAAAGCAAAGGTACTTGCAAATATTTAGTTTACAATGCAGTTATACTAGCTCAGATACTCCAGGGTTTCTAGGGCTTCTTCTTAGGCGAGTCAGAATTCATGCATCCTAGCAACTGCTTTCGCAGCGCAGATCGTGAATGTGGAAATTTCTTCTGCTGGTTCAGTATTCTATGTGACATACGATAATGGCCAAAAACTCCAACAATATTCTATGTCACAGGCGATAAATGGCCAAAAACTTACAGACGACGGGGAAATTGCTTACATTCAGAAGGTAAGCTTGAAATTATTTAACACAGAGCAAAAAAAATCGTAAATGTTTCAAAACAGAGCAAAAAATTCGTAAATGTTTAAGTCCCCTCTTCAGCTTTTATGCTACCTGAATCATTCATGCATTGTGCTCATATTAATTTCAATTAGGTGGAGATGCGTATTAATATGCGCGACTCTCAACCTTAATGATGTCAAAATGCGCTTACATATGTAGATACTTTTGGTTAAGGGTTTGAATGCGCTCACATTTGTCAACACTTTTGGTTAAGGGTTCGAATCTCAGAGAAGAAGTTTGTCGCTTCACATTTGGAGTGTTCTTTTCTTTCTCATGTTTACATTTTTTCGGCGAGGACTGTGCTTAGCATTTGAACATTTCAGTTGTTGGAAATGTTGTCATTGATGGCAAAGTAGGAACACCTGAGGCTGCAACAAGGCAAAGAGAGCAGCATAGCAGTAAGATGTAGAGAGGGTCGAGCAGTAGAGACAGGGTCATTTAAAGAAGCAGAGGCAGCAAAAGGAGAATTAAGGAGTAGCATCAGTCAAGGAGCAGATGAAACAAAGAGAGAAGCAAAGTAGCAGAGAGGTAGAGGTAGAAAACAAGTAGCAGAGGAAGCAAAGAAGTGAACAAAGGAAGCAAAGGAGACAGGCGGAAGAGAATGTCGAAATGTAACAGTCAAACAGCAGAATGGAAGCAACGGCAGAGACAGAGAAAGAAGCACAGCTAAGGCAGAGGCAGAGCCGTTATCACAGTAGAGGCAAAGTCGTTATCACAGAAAGGCAGAAGCAGAGGCAGAGCCGTTATTCAAGGAATCACTACCCCAGCTGGTAGATACACTAAACTCAATTCCGGGAATCTTAACCCAAGCGGCAAAGTATATATATAAACCTTATTCCGGGAATCGTAACCCAGGTGGAAGTGGAAGCTTATATATATGCAGTGCATTACATACACAAGGGTCCAAAGCATATATATATATACATATACGTTATATGTGGCGCTTCATATTCAAAGGAACAAATCATACTATACACATATATGAAAGGCGCGCTATTGTTCGGCCTTAATACAAACAAAGTCGTATACGGTGGGACCCTCATCAATCGCATCGAAAAAAGATTGGCAGCGGATCATATGAACAGAAAGTTACGATTGCGATTGAAGCCCGGACCCGATGGGCGTATAAACTATGATCAATATGGGTTTGAGTTCCAGTCTAATCGCATCGGCACATTTTAATGAACAGTGACCAATCGCATCGGAGTGAAAGCAGGGTAGTGAGACTTGCAACTAAAAGTTGCGATTGCGATTAATCGCAATCGGAGTAATCGCATCGCATTGGAGTAATCGCATCGCATCAGAGTAATCGCAATCGGAGCATCGGAGTATAGGCATATCGGAATATGAAACCAAAAGTTACGATTGCGATCAATCGCAATCGAAAAGCTCTGGAGGAGAGTCATCGCATCGGAGTAAAACAGAAAAGCGGATCAGTGAACCATGTGATTGCGATGATGCGATCTAATCGCAACCGTTGGATCCTGGATGATAGCAACTGTTGGATCTTAAAGAAAGTCAGAGTGGGGCCGACTGGAATTCAAACTCGAAAATAAGGATTTCCTTTGTTAAAGAGCATTGACAGATAGAAGAGAAATATAACATAAAACATTGAAATGTCGAAGTATGGTCTGGTGGGACCCTCGCTCATCGCATTGGTGGAAATCAGACGACCAAAGGCACAAGAGGATCTCTGAAGTTTGCGATTGCGATTGGAAAGTGAAATAAGGCAGAGAATATATATAAACCAATAAATATATATATAAATAAATAAATATATATATATATATATATATATATATATATATATATATATATATATATATATATATATATATATATATATATATATATATATATATATATATATGTATGTATATATGCAGTGTGGGGCCATCGCATCGGCACGAAGGCTGAGTAGTGGAACATATCAATGAAGTTTGCGATTGCGATCAATCGCATCGGAACAATCGCAAAGGATGTAATCGCAATCAGAAATCATCGGAGGAGACTCATCGCATCAAACAAATTTCGGATGGTGGGCCCAAAAGGGCATTTTATATGTTAAACAGGCATTTACTACTACGCCGAGAGTTGACTTAAGTTGTATTAAAAAGGTAGTTTGTATGTTAAATCTTTGTATAAGTATGTCGAGAGTTGAAATTACGTGATATATATATATATATATATATGTATATATATATATAAAGCATTGATATAAAAAGCACAGTTACAAAGGTATGGCATACGGCCATTACCCTGCGACAGTGAATAAGGAAACAAACAAAGCCGAAAGGGACAAAGACACAGTCAGAGAAAAGACAAATGCGCAGCTAGCCAAGAGGCTGAATGAGTGAGCTGGAGTTTTCATTGTAATTGAATGTAAATGATTTTAATTTATATTGTTGTGATGCATTGGCAAGTCTCCAAAAGAGAACAAACTCCCACTGTAGTGTTAAATTGGTACCTACAATTATATTTTTCTGAGTGAGCCGAAAAGAAATGAGAAGGTAGAAGACTAAGAGGTATGGTTATCCATTTCGAATTCCTTGAGGAATACAAACAGTCATCAAGAATTCTCTATAAGTAATATCATTTTGATATGCATAGAGAGGTTAGAGAGAGTAAGAATAGAGAATGAAAAGTATAGAAGATTGAGGTAGAGAAGTTAAGGAAGAGAGGAGAAGAAAGAGATGCTACAGAATAGAGCTGATATCTAAGGTAAATCAGCAAACACTTCTTGTGATAAATTCAGGAAGATGGAGCTTCCCTATCAAGTTGAAGCTTGATAGCTATCAGTTGTAGCTGACTGAGGTTGGAGCCTCCTGTAGGTTGGTGCCTGCAGAAAATTGAAAGGAGTTGGAGCTTCCTTGCAAGTTGTAGCTTGCAGAATTGAGGTTGGAGCCTCCTGTAGGTTGGTGCCTGCAGAAAAACAGTGGTGAGAGGGAGTTGGAGCTTGCCTTTGCATCACAACAATAATAAGATGTGTTTTTCTCCCTTTATGGGTTTCCACTTATATCTGTTGTCTCTATCTGTGTTGCATGTGTGCTGAGATGATTTATCAAATCTGCTTAATGTTTGCTGCTCTCATAATAAGTTTAATGTCATGTTAATTTAATACTTATTGCAACATATTAAGACTTTTCATATACCAAGGTTGATTATAAAAGTAAGCTATAAATAAGCTGATGAAAAATTGAAAAATGCTCATGTATGTATTGAACTGATTCACCCCCCCCCCTCTCATTTCAACTAAGAATTCAACAATTGGTATAAGAGCAGGTTCCTTTGTACCAGTTTAACAACTGAAAGGAGATTCTAGGTTCTCAGGATGGCTAGTGAAGAAGGATGCTCAACCAATAAAGCCCCTTTCTTTACAGGTGCAAATTATGCCTTCTGGAAAATCAGGATGAGGACATACATAATGTCTCTAGGAATAGAAGTTTGGGGTGCTGTGGAATTAGGATATGCCCCAAAGGCAACTGACTCAGATAAAGAATCCAAACAAGATTTTGTAGCTAATGTAAAATCCATGAATGCCATCTTGAATGGATTGTGTGAAGCAGAGTTTATCAAAGTAATGCACAAAGACACTGCCAAAGAAATGTGGGATACTCTGGAGAACATCCATGAGGGAGACAAGAAAGTAAAGACTGCCAAACTTCAAGTCTATAGAGCCCAGTTTGAGAACTTAAAAATGAATGATGATGAAGACATTTCTAGTTTCTTCCTAAAAGTTGCAGAAATTGTTAACAGTATGAAAGCTCTTGGAGAAACCATGCCAGAAAGTATAATTGTGTAAAAGATTCTAAGATCTCTTCCATCTAGGTTTAATCCCAAGGTGTCTGCAATAGAAGAAACAGCTGATTGGGAGACCTTGACCATGAACCAGCTGCTTGGAAATCTAACAGCATATGAGATGAGGCTCCCCCAAAAGAAGCCAAGTATGAGGGAGGCAGCCTTTAAAACAGAAAAGAAGAAAGAAGAAGAGGAAGACATATGCTCTTGCTCGGATGAAGAAGAGGCAAAATTTGCCAAGAAACTGGATAGAGGCTCAGGTAAATACAAAGGTAAACTTCCTTTCAAATGCTTTAACTGTGGAAGAGTTGGACACTATGCTGCTAAGTGTCCTCAAAAGAAAGTAAAGAATCAGGCTCAAGAATCAGAGAAAAATACATCAAAGAACTGGCAGAAAGGAAAGAAGTTCAGCAGAAAATCCTTCTATGCTCAACAAGACAATAGTACATCTGAAGACTCAAATGAACCTTCAAGTGAAGAAGGAACCTATGAATTTTTATTGATGGCCATAAAGGAACTTGAAGGTCTCCTGCTAGAAGATGAAGAAGAAGAAGGTGAAGTCGACCTTGAGGGGGAGCTAAGAAGTGCTCTGGAAGAGATTGATAGACTCAAGCTGAAATGTAGAAAACAAAAGGACATTCTCCTCAAGTATGTACGAGAAGAACATAATTCAGAAGTCCTTATGCAGCTAAAGATAGAGCTTGAAGAAGCCAAGAAGATAGAGGACATGTTACTTAAGCAAATCAAGGAGAAAACTCAGGAACAAGAGAATTTGGAAGAAGAAGTAGTATGTCTCAGGAAGAAATTAGAAAATGCTCAAAGGAAAGTGGCTATAAATTCTTCTCAAACAACAAGCTCTAGTAAGTTGAATGAAATTCTGGTTGCTCAAAGATCTCCTATGATAAAAATTGGAATAGGCTATGAAGGAGAATCAAGTAAAAGCAAAGAAAAGGAAAACAGAGAGATTATTTTTGTAAAAGCAAAGAAGGATGATGAAGCAGCTCAAACAATTCCTACAAAAGAAGAAACATGTAATGAGGAAGATAGAGATAAGAAGAAACCTCTAGTAACAAAGAATGTAGTAAATACTAAGACAACAGGAAAAAGATCATATGCCCCTGAGTATGTCAAATTTGGAAGCCATCAAAGGAGATTCTTCCCTTCTATAAAGAATGCCACCTGTTATGTCTGCCACAAGCTAGGACACATTGCTGCATACTGTCATGCAAGGAGGAGTGATTCAAACCAGCAAAAGATGCAAATAGTGAAGAGACTGTCTCAAGCAGACAATTGGAGAAGACAACCTTACATCATGTATGCAAATAATTTCTATGGTTACTTTTTTTATTGTAAGGAATTTGGCCATAAAATTATTTAATGTAGAAAGTATGGACAAAGATTGATGTTAAACACCTCAAGGAGGTTTATGAATCAAAGAAATTTTGTTCATACTCACAATTCTGCAAAAATTATGATCAATGTTGTGTATGCAATCAAGTTGGACATATGCCTTCCAAATGTCCTCTGAAAGGATGTGATTCATCATCTCACAAAAGATACCAAACAAAAGGATGCTTCCAGTGGATAAAGAAGGTGAATAAATGTGACTTGGCTCTAACTGCTCAAGACCTGAAAAGCCAGTGGTATTTGGATAGTGGCTGCTCAAAACACATGACTGGAGACAGAAGCAAGTTTATAACTCTTGATGAAAAGAAATCTGGCAATGTTACCTTTGGCAATGATAAATCAGGAAAAATAAAAGGAAAAGGCTCAGTTAGCCTAGACAATGGCAGAGGAAAGGCCCAAGATGTATTATTTGTAGATGGGATAAAAGCAAATTTGCTAAGTGTTAGTCAAATGTGTGATAAAGGCTGTGAAGTTATTTTTAGAGCACAAGGTTGTGAAGTCAGATCAAGCACAACAGGTAAGACTCTACTCAAAGGAGTTCGAACAGAGAGTAATGTTTACATTGTGAAAGAGGAAGATTAAGCATGTCATCTTAGCAAACTTGAGGAGGCATGGTTATGGCATAAAATATTGGGACATCTCAGCTTCGATCACATCATCAAACTAAGCAAGAAGAAAGTTGTCAGAGACATGCCAGAAATAAAGAGGCCTTCTAATACCATATGCAAATCATGTCAATTAGGCAAACAAACCTGCACATCCTTTAAGGCCAGAGATGAGTTATCAACAAGAAGACCACTCCAGCTTGTGCACATGGATCTGTGTGGACCTGCAAGAACTAAAACACCAAGTGGAGAATCCTACTTCATGCTGATAATAGATGATTTCTCCAGAATGACATGGGTTTCTTTTCTCAAGAATAAATCGGAAGCTCTGGACAAATTCAAAATATTCAAAGCATTAGCAGAAAATCAGACAGGATGCAAGTTAAAATGCATCAGATCGGACAGAGGAGGTGAATTCACAGATTATGACTTTGCAGATCTATGCTATGAATATGGCATAAAACAACAATTTACTATTGCAGGGACACCTCAGCAGAATGGAGTAGTAGAGAGACAAAACAGATCTGTTCAACAAATTTCCAGAGCCATGATGCAAGAGAATAATATCCCTCAAACCTTCTGGGCAGAAGCGGTACACATAGCAGTGCATATCCTTAATAAAGCTCACTTAAGGCTAATCAGTGACAAGACTCCCTATGAACTATGTCATGGAAATCCAGCTTCAATCAAACATTTCAGAATCTTTGGAGGCAAGTGTTACATAAAGAATAATGATGAAAGTCTTGGGAAATTTGATGCAAGAGCAGATGAAGGGATTTTTCTAGGATATGCTTCCAAAAGTAAAGGGTACAGGTGCTACAACAAGACTCTTCGAAAAATAGTAGAAAGTATTGATGTGAGATTTGATGAAGAACTTCCAAACAATACAAGAGATACAGATTGTTGCAGCCCATCAGACAACCATGAAGAAGAAAACCAAAATGATGATGAAACAAGCAAGACAATAGAAGATGCAGAGCTGAGCTCGAAAGCCCCCTCAAGATAAACTCAGAAGAATCATCCTGAAGATCAGATCATTGGAGACAAGAGAGTAGGGGTCCAAACAAGAAATCAGCTAACAGAACAAACTGAAGAGGTATACATAGCCATGTTGTCACAAATAGAGCCAAAGAAATTTGAAGAAGCCAGCAAGGACAAGTCTTGGGTGAATGCTATGAATGAAGAATTGGACCAAATTGAGAAAAGCAATACCTGGGAACTTGTTCCTATACCCACTAAGAAAAATGTCATAGGGTCAAAATGGGTATTCAAAAATAAAATGAATGAGGAAGGACAGGTAATCAGGAACAAAGCCAGACTTGTCTGCAAAGTATATTCACAAATCGAAGGACTTGATTACGATGAAACATTTTCCCCTGTAGCCAGAATGGAAGCTATCAGAATGTTCCTGGCATTTGCATGTTACCAAAACTTCAAGGTATATCAAATGGATGTAAAATCTGCATTTCTGAATGAAGACTTAGAAGAAGAAGTCTACATGGAACAACCAGAAGGCTTCTCATTAACAGACAAAGAATACTATGTGTGCAGACTGAAGAAGGCTCTATATGGATTGAAATAGGCTCCTCGTGCTTGGTACTCAAGACTGGATAAATATTTGCAAAAACAAGGCTTTAAGAGAGGTGGAGTAGACAACAATCTATATATAAAAGCCCATGAAGATGAACTCCTGATTGTTGTAGTATATGTTGATGACATTATGTTTGGAAGCAACAGAGAAGAACTAGCAAAAGGGTTTGCTGATGAGATGAAAACAGAGTTTGAGATGTCTATGATTGGAGAGCTCAGTTTCTACTTAGGACTTCAAATTTAGCAAAATAACACAGGTACATTCATCTCATAGGAAAAATACTTAAAAGAAATATTGAAAAAGTTCAAAATGGAGGACTGCAAACCTGTGTCAACTCCCATGATCACGGGATGTAAGCTGTGTACTGATGATGGATCTGCTGATATAGATCAAAAAATCTACAGATCCATGATAGGAAGTCTGTTGTATCTGACAGCATCAAGACCATACATCATGCTAGCAGTAGGACTAGTGGCTAGATATCAAGCAGCACCTAAACAAGACCATCTTCTGGCAGTCAAAAGAATATTTAGATATCTACAAGGAATAACACAGTATGGACTTTGGTATCCTAAAGGCAAAAACTTCACTTTGATAGCATACACAGATGCAGATTGGGCCAGCTATGTGGATGACAAGAAAAGCACAAGTGGAGGTGCATTCTATTTAGGAGAAAGTCTGGTGGCATGGTTAAGCAAGAAACAAACATCTATCTCTCTATCTACAGTAGAAGCAGAATATATAGCAGCAGCAGCATGTTGTACACAGGTCATGTGGATGAAGCAAACCCTCCAAGACATGAAGGTAAGCATTGATGAACCTATCTCAATCAAATGTGATAATACAAGTGCTATAAGTATATCTAAAAATCATGTGCTTCACTCGAAAACTAAACATATACCAATCAAGTATCATTTTCTCTGAGAACAAGTGGCTCAGAAGATAGTAAAACTGGAGTATGTACCAACAAAAGAACAGACAACAGATATATTTACCAAACCGATTGCTAGAGAACCATTTGAATATTTGATAAATAGACTAGGGGTAGTATCTGTAGATGCTACTCTCTGATATGAAGAGAAAGCACAGTTTCAGGGGGAGAACAGAAACAAAAATATCATTCGAGGGGGAGATCAGCCAGCAAAGGAAGCATGAAATAGGTTTTCAGGATCAAAGGATTAAAGGACAGAATCTACACTACGAGATGTGCAACCCCTTGCCATTGATGTCAAAGGGGGAGGAAGAGCAGGCAAACATAGAAAGTGTATTGCCACAGAGAAAGTGTATTGCCATCAATGCCAAAGGGGGAGACTGTTGGAAATGTTTTCATTGATGGCAAAGGAGATGGAAAAGGAGGAACACCTGAGGCTGCAAATGGGCAAAGAGAGCAGCATAGTAGCAAGATGTAGAGAGGGTCGAGAAACAAAGACAGGGTCATTTAAAGAAGCAGAGGCAGCAAAAGGAGAATTAAGGAGTAGCATCATTCAAGGAGCAGATGAAACAAAGAGAGAATCAAAGTAGCAGAGAGGTAGAGGCAGCAAACAAGTAGCAGAGGCAGCAAATAAGCGAACAAAGGAAGCAAAGGAGACAGGCAGAAGAGAATGTAGAAATGTAACAATCAAACAACATAATGGAAGCAACTGCAGAGACAAAGAAAGAAGCACAGCTAAGGCAGAGGCAGAGCCGTTATCACAACAGAGGCAGAGTCGTTATCACAGAAACGCAAAAGCAAAGGCAGAGCCGTTATTCTGAGAATCACTACCCCAGCTGGTAGATACACTAAACTCAATTCCAGGAATCTTAACCCAAGCAGCAAAGTATATATATAAACCTTATTCCGGGAATCATAACCCAGGCGGAAGCGGAAGCTTATATATATGCAGTGCATTACATACACAAGGGTCCAAAGCATATATATATATATACATATACGTTATATGTGGCACTTCATATTCAAAGGAACGAATCATACTATACACATATATGAAAGGCGTGCTATTGTTCGGCCTTAATACAAACAAAGTCGTATATGGTGGGACCCTCATCAATCGCATCAGAAAAAGATTGGAAGTGGATCATATGAACAGAAATTTGCGATTGCGATTGAAGCCCAGACCCGATGGGCGTATAAACTATGATCAATATGGGTTTGAGTTCCAGTCTAATCGCATCGGCACATTTTAATGAACAGTGACCAATCGCATCGGAGTGAAAGCAGGGTAGCGAGACTTGTAACTAAAAGTTGCGATTGCGATTAATCGCAATCGGAGTAATCGCATCGCATCATAGTAATCGCAATCAGAGCATCAGAGTACAGGCATATCGGAATATGAAACCAAAAGTTGCGATTGCGATCAATCACAATCGGAAAGCTCTGGAGGAGAGTCATCGCATCGGAGTAAAACAGAACAGCGGATCAGTGAACCATGCGATTGCGATGATGCGATCTAATCGCAACCGTTGGATCTTGGATGATAGCAACTGTTGGATCTTAAAGGAAGTCAGAGTGGGGCCGACTAGAATTAAAACTCGAAAATAAGGATTTCCTTTGTTAAAGAGCATCAACAGATATAAGAGAAATATAACATAAAACATTGAAATGCCGAAGTATGGTCTAGTGGGACCCTCGGTCATTGCATCGGCGGAAATCAGACGACCAAAGGCACAAGAGGATCTTTGAAGTTTGCGATTGTGATTGGAAAGTGAAATAAGGCGGAGAATATATATAAAACAATATATCTATATATATATATATATATATATATATATATATATATATATATATATATATATATATCTATGTGATGTGGGGCCATCGCATCGGCACGAAGGTTGAGCAGTGGAACATATCAATGAAGTTTGCGATTGTGATCAATCGCATCGGAACAATCGCAAAGGATGTAATCGCAATCGGAAATCATCAGAGGAGACTCATCGCATCAAACAAAGTTCGGACGGTGGGCCCGAAAGGGAATTTTATATGTTAAACATGCATTTAATACTATGCCGAGAGTTGATTTAATTTGTATTAAAAAGGCAGTTTGTATGTTAAATCTTTGTATAAGTATGCCGAGAGTTGAAATTACGTGATACATATATATATATATATATATATATATATATATATATATATATATATATATATATATATATATATATAAAGTGCTGATATAAAAAGCACAGTTACAAATGTATGGAATATGGCCTATACCCTATGACAGTGAATAAGGAAACAAACAGAGCCGAAAGGGACAAAGACACAGTTAGAGAAAAGACAAATGCACAGCTAGCCAAGAGGCTGAATGAGTGAGCTGGAGTTTTCATTGTAATTGAATGTAAATGATTTTAATTTATATTTTTGTGATGCATTGGCAAGTCTCCGAAAAGAGAAAAAACTCCCACTGTAGTGTTAAATTGGTACCTACAATTATATTTTTCAGAGTGAGCCGAAAAGAAATGAAAATGTAGAAGACTAAGAGGTATGGCTATCATTTCAAATTCCTTGAGAAATTCAAACAGTCATCAGGAATTCTCTATAAGTAATATCATCTTGATATGCAAAGAGAGTTTAGAGAGAGTAAGGATAGAGAATGAAAAATATAGAAGATTGAGGCAGAGAAGATAAGGAAGAGAGGAGCAAAAAGAGATGCTACAGAACAGAGCTGATATCTGAGGTAAATCAACAAACATTTCTTGTGAAAATTGAGGAAGTTGGAGCTTCCCTATCAAGTTGAAGCTTGATAGCTGTCAGTTGTAGCTAACTGAGGTTGGTGCCTCCTATAGGTTGGTGCTTGTAGAAAAACAATGGTGAGAGGGAGTTGGAGCTTGCCTTTAGATCACAACAATAATAAGATGTGGTTTTCTCCCTTTATGGGTTTCCACTTATATCTGTTGTCTCTATCTGTGTTGCCTGTGTGCTGAGAGGATTTATCAAATCTGCTTAATGTTTGCTGCTCTCATAATAAGTTTAATGTCACATTAATTTAATACTTGTTGCAACATATTAAGACTGTTCATATACTAAGGTTGATTATAAAAGTAAGCTATAAATAAGATGATGAAAAATTGAAAAATGCTCATGTATGTATTGAACTGATTCACCCCCCCCCCTCTCGGGGGCCCGAACTAAGAATTCAACATCAGTATCTACTAGCAAGAGGCAGTTTCTTGTGAGTGAGAGAAAGAATGGTAGGTGCAGGAAAATATGCACCTGCGGCTCTCTTGGTTGTTATTTGATGATGATGGGAGCATCAGAATTATCAGAGGTTAAGGCACCGCTTCCGTCCGACAATGGAGGCGTGGTCGCCGGCGGGTTTCCTTGCCGACTCCTTCATTCCCTTTTTGGCATATTGATTTTACTGAGATGTCTTGGGGCTATTCTTAGATCCATTTTTCTAATGCCTTTCAAAGGCGGCTACTATTTTATTCATATATATATAGTTATGATTTATGTCGAATTATTCTTATATTATTTTCTAGACTTGAGGCAGAGTATTTTGTATCTGGTACATTGTTTTCTTTCTTCAGGTTAAAGCCATCTGGGAAATAAGGAAATAAGGGGATATTTTCAGGGTCCTTTTAATTTATTGTGTATTATCTGAAACAATGCAATTCTTTTGGACAATCTTGGATTATTACAATGGCGGAGACATTACACGGAGTTAGGGTTTGTATGTTTAAGGGTTATTGATGAATGCCCTAGTTGAGCAGAATGTGCAGTAACTTTTCAAATTGAATAGAGGATGGCGATCTGTATTCAGTTGCTTGTATTGAGTACTAAATGTAATGAGTGCAGTGTCAGGATTATCCATACAATGTTACCTGTCTAGGGCACTGTTACAGTGTCGAGAACTTCGTAAAGATACACAATTTGTTCATGGAGTACATGCCAGGTGGCAGTGTAGGGGATCTCCTGGTTAAGTTTGGAGGGCAGCTTGACGAATCCGTGATCAGAGCCTACACTCGTGGCATCCTACGTGGGATCGATTACCACTACAAGCAGAGGATTGTGCACTATGATATCAAGGGAAAGAATGTTCTTGTGGGTGCCAATGGTGTGAAGCTTGCTGACTTTGGCTCTGCCAAGTGGATTTGCTAGTTTATAAACTTATTTTGCAGATTTTTCTTAAATTGCTTATTGCAGTCAAGTACCCTCATGTCTGTAGATTGGAGTGAGGATGAGATTCTATTTTATATTTTGATATTCAAATTTCAAATAATAACATTCAATCTCAAAGACAGGTTAGTTCTGAACTTGAACATGCCATGCTCTCCTTAACAAGATCATTTTTCAAATTCTTATGTTCTTTCAACTGTTGTGTTAGATCGTTTTCTAACATAGGCATCTTCAATTTGTCTTGAGGCTATTGCTTTTAACACATCAACTTGTTATTTGGATTTCAAATTACTTTACAAGAGCTGGAAGTCAGTAAGCATACATTGCTTTGTTTGTACTGCAACCGAGATGACCTGAGGCATATAACTGGTTGATGGATTGACTGGTTGTGTCTAAAATATAACTGAGTTGGCTTGAGAAAATATTGAATATAGTATAAACATCTGCAACCAGTTTCAATCCATCAAAATTCACGTACTCATTATGTTGCATGTAATCACTTTCCGTTTGCTGAACAGTCCTAATTCCTAGGTATTGCTGAGAAAATAAACTGTTTTTCCTACTTTATATTTCGTGACCAGATTTAACTTTACTGCATTTTTCAGGCATAGAGACAAATTTATCAATGGAGGAACATGGTGGACGTAAATTCACTTTCTATTTTAAAGTTTAAGGGCCAAATTTATCTTTAACTTCTCTAAGCCTTTATTTTATGAGTCAACAACATCAAGAAGATTCTCAAAGTCAACTGCCTCATTCCTCACCTCATGCTCTATACTTTCTTCCCTAATTCGATCTTCATTTCCTTAAATCGAATCAACATCTATTCGAATTCCACTTTTAAAAAAACCCGTTGAATTACCTTTCCCTCAAAATCAGTTCCAACATGCTCTTCTTCTTGCTCAAAATCATTCACAAGTATTATTGTTGCATGTAATCACTTTCCGTTTGCTGAACAGTCCTAATTCCTAAGTATTGCTGAGAAAATAAACTGTTTTTCCTACTTTATATTTCGTGACCAGATTTAACTTTACTACATTTTTCAGGCATAGAGACAAATTCATCAATGGAGGAACATGGTGGACATAAATTCACTTTCTATTTTAAAGTTTAAGGGCCAAATTTATCTTTAACTTCTCTAAGCCTTTATTTATGAGTCAACAACATCTTCAAGAAGATTCTCAAAGTCAACTGCCTCATTCCTCACCTCATGCTCTATACTTTCTTCCCTAATTCGATCTCCATTTCCTTAAATCGAATCAACATCTATTCGAATTCCACTTTTAAAAAAACCCATTGAATTACCTTTCCCTCAAAATCAGTTCCAACATGCTCTTCTTCTTTCTCAAAATCATTCACAAATATTATTTTTATCCTTTTGTGGGTAACAGATTTCTCTTCCACAGTTGATGACACTGGACAGATTTGAAACTTGTAATGAAAAAATAACAATTAGTTGAAGAAGACAAGGGTAAAAAACTCATTTTGTAATGCTCAAATCTGACATATTTGAGTTGAAGGAATCAAGAAACATTGGAACTACGTTCATGGCTTTTCTTTCAATTCAACCATCACTTGTAATGAAAAAATAACAATTAGTTGAAAAAGGCAAGGGCAACAAACTCATTTTTTAATGTTCAAATCTGACATATTTGAGTTGATGGAATCAAGAAACATTGGAACTACGTTCATGGTTTTTCTTTCAATTCAATCATCGGTCTGAGGTGCAGAAACAATAGACAGAAACGGTGCTTTTTACTTGAGATGAACCTGGAAACATAAAGGTGCTTTTTACTTGAGATGAACCTGGAAACCACATAAAGGAAAGCCCTCCAGTCAATCTTAAAACATTGAATTGTAATTTCCTTTGTGCTCTGAAGACCTTTGCAAAAGTCACCCTCAAATAATTCCATACAGACTGAAATTCTGAGTGCCTCTGTTTTTGCTGCCAATTCCAACTTCTCCCTGAACCTTGAACTTCAGAATCTGCATGAATTAATTTCTCCGTTTTCTTGGATTCTGCTCTATATGTATCACAAAGTCAAAAGGAATCATCTTCCAACATTTACTTTAAGACCCTACAACAGGACTTGCTTTTGTGGTCAGTGACATTCCATTTTACATATCAAACTTGGGAATTTTATGGATATTCCTCTCAAAACCCTGTTAATGGTGATTATGCCATTCAGAAAAATATTTTATATATTTGATGATAAGAGGTCCTCTACTGTTGTTACAGGAACATGTTGCCCCTGCTTTTGTAATATGTGTAGTATAGAATGTGTCATAGAATTATGATAAAGGGGAAATTGTACATTAGCTGCAGAGCAGATAAATTTTATTGTAGTTTGGATTCAAAAATGATTCCAATTGAGATTACTTGGCTACATACTTGATTTCTTGATTCGTGATTTATCTTTGCATAGCATTGTTGTTGATCGTCCAATTTCTCCTAAAGAAACTTATTGTGTGTGTTATACAAACCGTCATATGTATCATGATATCTCAACATATCATGATATCTCAACAGAGACTATCACATTGATAATTCACTTCACAAGTAGGCTCACAGAATAGAAGGAAGAACCTGATCTTTCTAGCTAGTTTAGGTAAAAATCAAGGAACTTTATCTTAGGTACCCAAAATAATTAATAATAGAGCAACTCAACTTACCAGGTCACTGCCCAATAGATTATTATGTATTATTTCAATATTTAACTCGAAGATGAAGACAACAGATAGTGAATGGGTAATCCTTAAAGTATTGGGATATTGTTGCACATAGTAATATCTGCACCACTTTCTGCGATTTCGATTTTGAACTCTTGATTCATCTAGCCCATCTGTTTTCTTCACAACCAAGCCCCTCAACTCAGTTACCATTCAAACCTTCGTCTATTCTCGGTGTTAGTGGTTTTCTTATTACAAATAGTCTGAAAACAACCAGCATTTCTAATTTGATTTGTAAAGTGTTGTTTCATGCTTTGTAAGTGATTTCTTTAATTTTGTGTTTGAGGAAGGTTTACACCCCTCCTCTGTAATAAGTTAACCTCCAGATGGAGTTACTCTTATAATACTTTGGAACAGTCATTCCCAATCACAACTTTTAAAGTTTGGATGCAAGGCATTTTGAAAAGAACAAAGTTGTAAGTTGGTATAAGAAATTTTCATATCAAATAAATCTGTAAATAAAATTTGTAGAATAAACTCAAAAACACATGTCCAATGCCTACTACAACTCATTAGAGTTCTCCTTATCTGATTGAACGTCTCACATCCATTATGTGATGGATTTACTCTTATAATACTTTGGAACAGTCATTCCCAGTCACAACTTTTACAGTTTGGATGAAAGGAATTTTGAAAAGAAAAAAGTTGTAAGTTGGTTTAAGAAACTTTCATATCAAATAAATCTATAAATAAAATTTGTAGAATAAACTCAAAAACACATGTCCAATTCCTACCACAATCTAGGTGCAGGGCTACGAAATTACAAGACAAAAAAGGATAAAAGAAAACAGGTAATCTGCACAAACTCAGCTATGTAACCATTATGTAAAATGAAACTTTTATTGCTTTCAATTATAGAATGATCCATAACGCCAATGCCCAAGTTTTTGAGTTTGAAATACAGAGGCCAAGTTTACTTTTACATTGGATTTCAATCAATAAAACCAATCTTCATCCAGACTGCATTTCGAACCCGATTGAGAAATTTTCCTTTGAGAGTCCTCCCAACGCCTTCATACACCGAGAATGAAAATAATTCACTCTCGGCAAGCTGCCTGGAAATGAGATCATGGGGTGGGATCCTCTCAAAATCCATCTCATCATCTTGTTCATCATCACTCTTATCATCGACTTTCAGATGACTTCTCCTGTGATTCTCATTCTTCTCCTCCATCCATACTTATTATCAAAATAAAATTTGGGACAGGGCACAATCTTTTCCTACCTTTACTAAAATTGGCCAAAATCACTACAAATATATTTCTTAGCGATGGTCCAATTGCTAGTATAAAATTTTTATTAAAAGTAATAGACCATTTTGCTAAATAAAATTTTCTTATATAAAAAGAATGTTATAAATAATAATGAGGAACTTATCATGGAGAAACTTATTAGAATTAGAATAATCTCAAAACCCTAGGAAACTGGTGGGCATGGAGCCACTTGGCACGAATATAAGTTTTTAACTTTATTAAAAGTCAATGCAACCTAACTAACTATGTAGGTTATAAATTAAGATATGTTGAGCATATTCCCTTAAGAATCAATCTAGGTCGTCAATTAAAAAATAAAAAATAAAAATAAACAAATCCTTATCCACCTTAAGTAGGAATGAGAAACCTTTGGCAATAAATAATAATTATAATTTTTTTTTTAAAAAAAGTCAGCATTAAAGACAACTCACTTTCTAAAATATGTATACTTTCTTAAAGTGAAATTAAAAAAAAAAAACCAATTTCCTTACGCAAAGGAACGAATCAAGGTGGACTATTTAATATTAAATTTTTCATATTGTAAAAATATATTATTGAATCAAGATGGACTTCTTAATATTAATTTTTTCCCAATGTAGAAAGATATTATTTTATTAGCCCTTGCCCCTTCAAGGCTGTAGGGACTATTGTAATAGATTTTCTGAGTTTTCATTAGTTTTCATAGAAACTAAGCTAAAAAGTGAGCTTATTAATCTAAAGTTTTAATTTCATATTTTATAAACAATTTTTTTCAACTAATAAGAAATTTCCAACCTCTATTTCCAACCACTAAGAAATTTAGACATCTTATTTGGCCTCGTATCAAGGCAAGATGTGGGCAAACTTGGGATAAATCTTGGTTCATCTAAAAAGTTTAGTTTTTTTAACTAATGCTAGCATTAATATGGAAACATTTTATGTAATATCTTTTCATGACATATTGACACAAACCTGTAACATCTTATCTTTTCGTGACATATTGAAACTAACCTGTAATATCTTATCTTTTGTGACATATTGACACTAACCTCATCTCTAAACATACATACGGCTCACCATTGTTCCTACACTTTTCAACATGTCTAAACATACATACACATGGCTCATCATTATTCCTACACTTGGCAACGTTGTGATTAATGTCGACCACCGCTTCTTGGTGACATAACGCAATTGATTGTCTTGGATTACCTTGAAAGGAGAGGCACAACAACCAAAAATCATTTTCACTCAGTTCTTCCTGAACCTGAAAGCCTAGGAATATCAATGATGGGATTCACCATGTTCATCTTTTCCAAGGTCGTAAAAACTCCTTCTGCCATGACAAGGTAAGATATTCCCTTCCTTCATCCCTTCTCACTCTAAATTTTGTCCCTAATGCACACAAATGTGAAAATAAACAACAATTTCAAAGAATAATGATGCAAATCAATAATTCCCCTCTTAACAAGGCTGAAAATCATCACCTGTTCAATGTTGTCATAACATTTCAATTAAATCTCTTGTTAGAGTCCCTAGCAGGAAGCCCTTGTTATGCTCTGCACCAGTAGGAAGGATTTTCTCAACTGTAACAAATTTCTTCATGTCATTCTCTGCACTGGTAAGAACGATTTTCTCGAATGTAACCAATTTGATCAATATTAGCAGGAAGCCCTTGCTATGCTTTGCATTGGCAGGAAGGATTTTCTCGACTGTAACCAGTTTGATCAATATTAGCAAGAATCCCTTCCTATCCTTTGCAATGGCATGAAGGATTTTCCCGACTATAACCAATTTTATCATCGACTATAACCAATTTGATCAACGTTTGTAACCAATTTGATCAATATTAGCATGAAGCCCTTGCTATACTCTGCACTGGTAGAAAGGATTTTCTCCACTGTAACCAATCTGTTCATTATTTAAAAAACATTAAAAAATATCAAAACATATAAACCCAAAAAACCAATTTTAACAACAAATATAATATTTTGACCCACACGAGTTATGTTCCTTAATAATGACTTGCAATATCATTTTAATGACTAGGAAAAATTGATGTGAAAATTTAAAATAATTATAAACTTTGCCACTTGGAATTTTAAAGAATACAAAATTGTCTCTGAAAGCAAGTTGTAATATGAGAGTATCCCTCTGATAGACTGGGTTCATCGCCTCGAATAATCTTTGAGATAAGAATGCCAATTTATAAATTTGGAAAAATAAATTGCATTTTTTACTTCCAATTAAGAAGGAACACAAATATTTCAGGATGACACCAGAGCTCCATTGACAAAAAAGACACATCCCAAGATAAGCATTGTTACATTTTATGTATGTATACGTTGATACAAGAGAAAATAATGTCTTTCTATGAAACACCCCCAATTCAAAGAAAGTCCAACTGACACCATCCAACCCTAATGGACTAATTTATTAATATGGACTTAGTAATAGAAAGTAAGGTTTCCAAGGAAGGGTATGGCTACATAATTTGAAAGGATGTTGTGGGTGGTACATTGATCACTCCATAAATAAGCACTAGATAAGCTGCAATAATCAATCTATGAAAAACCAGGTACTAAATCTTGCTCACAAAAGTCACTGAATCTCACTCACGAAATCCAGAAACTACTGGATCAGCTTCTACTTAATGGTTTATGGGTTATAGTATGGCTTCCCATGATTCTTGTTCTTAGAACCGTATAGGGGTTTCCTTGGAAACTCTCCCCAGGGGTGTAGGGATGTTAGCTAGTCCAAGTCTTTGTTTTTATGGCTACTAGTTAAAGAAAGAATCGATAAATGGTGTGTAAGGCTTAGTAGTACAATGAAAGAATTAACATTTGGATGACCATTTTTAGACATAGCAAGGATGGTCATTTTTAGACATAGCAACTTGTATAGGCGTAGAAGCCACTGAATCAGTTGTAGTTGGTGCAACAATGACAAAGGGTAATGGATGATCTATCACATCTTCTAGAGTTCAAGATGAAGCCACTATAGGTAACCTTGAAGGAGGCATCACAGGTAAAAGTGTTCCAATTTCAACCAAGAACATTGAATAATCACTATTTCTTCTAAATTAAAGACAAGAATTATCTGTTAGCAAATCAAATCAAACAAAAAAAAACATCGGCCATAAGGTATGTCCTTGAATGAATAATACAAGGATTCTGTAATTACCTGCCTAATCACATGCCTTCATCAAAGGGGCCTTCCTGACTATCTTATCTGTTGGCAACAATAACATAAGATGGTTCCCCTGAAAAGGCTAGGCTATGAATTATGATAACAAATATGCTCGCTCAGGCACCTCTGTCACCATAGAACTTTGCAACTATCGAAATGTACAGAAACATCATTTTAAACATATTGCCTCACCTAACTTGATAATGCTTCTTCAAAATGGGTTAACTGTGTACCACCAAGTCTTCTATAGAATCAAACATATTGTGCTTGTACTTCTAAAATGTTGTACAAAATATTTGCACTTGATAGAGCTGCTTCAAAATGGGTTAATTGTGTACGATGAAGTTTTCAATAGAATTAAACACATTGTGCTTCTACTTCTATAATGTTGTACAAAATATCTGGCCCAGGTGAGATAAAAACATTTAGTGTAAAGAAAGGACACGTGGTTTGCATGCAAACCCCACGATGGTGTGCATTTTTTATATTAGTTAGTATACTCTTATGTTAGTTTCAATATATTTATTTAAAATTTCCTTTATAATAAAATTAAAATTAGTTCATCTGCAAAATACTTGTCCGGAAGAAAAAAGAGATAATAGAAAGAAAAAAAAAGACGGGGAAAAATCCAAAAGGTTGGAAATTTCCCTCAAATGAACCAGAACAGGAGACAAATGATGAAGAGGACATCCCCAAACCAAATGAGAACAATAGGACAACCACAGAACCAGAGACAAAAGAACAAGAGATGCAAGACCCATTTGATATCACCACACGGATCAACCAACATTGGACCTTAGGGCATCAGACACAAGAGGGAATAAAAGACAACACAACTCAGACACCTTAGATTCAGATAAGGAAAATGGAGCAAATATTGATGATACTCAACTCCCTTATCTCGGCTACGCAAACACAAGGTGCTTGGCAGAAGGTCGAAAAAAAGAAAGGGAGAAAAACTTAATTTTTCTCCCCATGTACTATAGGCTTACTTGCAATTTCATGGTCTATCTTTATTGACAGTTATCAACACATGCAAAATGTAATAATATTACGATTTTTCTTGTGGGAAAATAAATAAATAAATAAATAATATATATATATATATAATAAAATAAAATAAAATAAAATTAGTTTACAACCACGGTATTGAGTATTTATTATAGGTAATATCATGTCACCCAGAAACTTACTATTGTGTGTTTATTTAGGTGCTATCACCTCACCCATAAACTGTTTTAGCCGACACACTTTAGGTCATTCAAAACGCAGTAAATAAAAAATATATATATATTCATACCTAATCAAGATCAGAAAATGCTAGCTCCAAGTTGATAATTTCGATGTTTGAAACTCCTACATAACGCTTAGATGTTAAAAAGCCAAATCTTGGCCTTTGTTTATAAAAATTAATAAATAACACATTCTCTACAATCATCATCCTTTTGCATCAATACAATGGATATTGCTTATTAAAGGCATACATATAACACGAAAATATGATGCAATTTTGAAGAGATCAAGATAAAAGGTAAAAGGAGCATGCTCTTAAGTTTCTTAGATGGATCTACCAAGCGCCAAGAGGATCATATCAACTAATTAGATGGATCTAAGTTGATTTAGATTGCATATGATATGTTCTATGCTTGTAAAAATTACTTCAATGTCTTATCATTATTGATAGTAATTTTAGATAGAAAATCAACAATACACATAAGAAGATATGAAATAAAACATTCTTCAATTTGTAACCATGAGTTCTACTTATCTTCTTCAAGACCCAGAGGTAGCTTCACAGTATGTGCTTCTTAATTATAAACATTAGCAACTCATGCAAGGATCTTGTTCATCAATCACAGAGACTTCAAATACATCATTCTCAATGAAAATTTGCACTCGTTCATCTCTTTGTTCTACTTGTTGTTCCAGTCATTGAACGATCATACTTTGGTATATCAAAATATTGTAATGCAAATTTACGAGCTTCACTTATGATAATAAGAGATTATATAAAAATACTTCAAACAAGATTGTAGTGATGATGCATAACCCTTATTATCCCTACCATAACAGATATAATGCATTGACTTTCCAATTAATTTTAATTTCACTAAAAATTAAACGTTTTCTCATATGGAACTTAAAATAATTTTTTAAAATCATATTTTTTTCACTATTTCACAGATCAAATCATTGTATCCGCAACTCCATGCTGCATTGCATCGTGCCCTAGCTAACGTTGAGCCAAATGCAGCCTGCTCACAACCTTCAGCTAACCTCGCATGGCTACCTCGGAGCTAGATCCAGGGCCGCCTTCTCCATCAGAAATAGCTGCAACTTCGAACAGTCAACAACCAGATGAGGAATTAGCTGCTTTCACCTCTTTAATCAGTTTTCTGGGACCCCAACGAACCAGACCAGCAACCAAAAATTTTGTAAAAAAAATGGAATCCATTCCAGAAATATCTCTACCTCCATTTCTGCCAAGGAAAGCAACGATCTCTCTGGTGGAAAAAGGACTAGTGGGTCAATTTATAGGACTGTGGCCCTCACCCAAAATAGTGCAGAAATGGGTAGAGAGGAACTGGATCCAGTTTACACAAGGAAAAATCGCCATAATATTTTGTGGCCAGGGATATTACACCTTTCATTTTGAGACTAAAAGTGATCGAGATCTCCTATTCCGAAGCAAGCCTTACTTCATGGACACAAGGGGCTTGTATCTTAACCGATGGACTCTGAAATTTGATCCAGAACTAGATGTTCCCAACGCTATACCAGTATGGGTCAAATTTTTGCACCTCCCTCTCCACCGTTGGAGCGATGACTCAGTTCGTTCAATAGGAAATGGAGTGGGAAAATACTTCGATAGTAGTGAACCCAAAGACAACATGCAAGCATGCGCAAGAATCTGTGTTGAGGTGGATCTAGGAAAGGGCCTCCCGGAAGTGGTCAAAATCAAGGTGGACAACTACATCCACATTCAATAGCTGGACTATGATCAAATCCCCTTCAAATGTAAGGTATGTCACGAATACAGTCATTTCACCAATAGATGTAGCAAAAGAGAGGAACCTGAAAAAAACATTGAAGAAACCTCAAATCCAAAATGGGAACAAGTAAAAAAGAAGAAGATAGTTTCAAAACCCGCCTCAGGCTCTCATTCTCCTCCTCCGATGGCATCTACCCTCCCCTCTCAATCAAACTCCATCTTGGGGACAAACCCTTTTGACATCCTCTCATCTGCCCTCATTCCTTCTGATCTGATCTCCACCTCCTCCCCTATTCACACTCTCCTCACATCTCCCACCCCTACCCCTCTGTTGGAGAGGTAAATCCCCTCTGCGGATAGAGGCGATCCCACTAGCCCAAGAGTGGGTCTAGCAACAAACAAAACACGCTACAATATCGACTCTTAGTTACAAAAGACAAAGCTACGATGAATAGCCTACCTCGAGTCCTACGGTGCTGTTGTCGAAGGAGAAGTGATGTTTCTCGTTTCTAGCTTGACAGATCACAATCCTTTCGCTCACCGCGTCCAGACACCTGTACATATGTAGAGAAAGACAACAACATACAACGTAATAATTCAAACATGTAACTATCAATCAGTCGGAAAAGATCGAATCAAATTGCATTACACAAATAAGCAATACAACGATAGAACCAATAACGTAGTCGAGCATATATTAAAATGTGAAAGAAATATTACAACTGAGTTCCGACGTTGCGTTCTTCCTTTAGCAGGGCTTCTAGCAGAGTGTGTCTCAGAAAGCTTGTCGGGAATTTAGACAAGGCTCTCTCTCTTACGGGGTTCTCCTTAGCTCTACTCTCAATAGTCACTCAGCTATAGTTTTCTTCCCAAATGTTCAGCTAGGTTGCAAATAGAGAGGGTAGGCTTTTATAGAGGGAGAAGGAGAGGTTAGGATCCCTATAATCATGGGGGAGAGTCCTATCTCTTAGGAAGGTTCCATGAGAGGTGGAAAACCACTTCCTAAACAGGGAGATCCGGAACCAAACAACCCAACCTCTTTTTGATGATTCATTATGAAGTTGCTAGAATCAAACTTTCGCCTTTTATTTAAAAAAACATTCCAAAATAGGCTTGGAACGGGCAATACACAGGGACAGAGCACCAGGTGGCGCGGGCTTAGTGTAAATTTCCCAGGTCGGCGCGAGTGATGAACTGGCTGCTCACGCCAATGCCTAAACATATGTTTTTAGTGATTTTCTGAGGAAATGTTCTTTAGGAGAATTCTTGTCCTTATGCAGAAGGATGCCATCAAGGTGTTTTTAAGACATTTTACTGTTCACAGGTCATGGGAATAGTCCTCCAATGTACGGGACAAGGGATTGCAGGGACAGTGACAAAATGCTGTGTAACAGATGCCCCCTAAAGCATGAGGTCCAAGAGAGAGGGAGGGGTGAAATTTTTTATGAGAATGTGTTCAACTGAAAACATTGTTGTTGAAAGACCCTCGAGTACAAATACAACTGATATCTCTGATACATGATATGTGGTATGGGCACAACCATCCATAATAAAGTGTGCAAAAACTGAGATCCAAGGTATGGACGCAGCCATCCAGAAAAATAAGGATCATCAAGTAGACTCAGGCATGGTCGCAGCCATCCAATCAAAAGAGTCATGTAATAAGTCATAATAATTCATAAAGAACCCATACCCTGGATTTCATCAGACAAAATCTAGGGTCTTGCGCTCCATCTCGACCCGAAAAAGTACAAGTTCGAGCATGTGAATATGTGAGCTGAAGTCGAACATGCAAGAACATCGTCTAATTACCACCCAATGATGAAAATTGTTAACAAACGCTAGAGAAACCACCAATAATGACAACGGCTCTCAAGGTACAAGAGGTACAATCCATGGAATGTGAAAAGTGATTTGGCATTGAACACCCGTAGAGTCAATCGATCGAAGGCCAATGATGTGAACCTTACATCGAGTGCGAAGAACCTGGCATTGAGGCATGCAGGCTCTAAGGTACCTGAAGGGAGTCTCTAGATCAACTTCCTAGATAATGAGCTGGAATCGACAGGAAGGGACCTTGATCGAAGGTGGGTCATAATGTTTCCCAAATCATCGACGCGAGACAGAGGAACATGATGTTTGTGAATCAAAACCAACAGAGAATTAGAGGAAGGTTGAAAAATTTCAGAGGCAAAACTTCTCTTGAACATATTGGCGGCACGACACTGGATTTGGTAGTATTTTGACATCAAGGGATTTGAGGTGATGGTGACGTGGCAAAGAACAGATGAGCGATCAAAAGAGATTACCCAAACCCATGGAAGCAAGCAGATAACGAGATGAGAAGTCCCCAACCCGACACAAATGCAAAAAAGTGCCATGTTCAAGAGCGACATACTGCCAACACGACTACGATTTTGGTTCCATTTTCCCCCACCATTTCTGGCAAGTACCCCAATTATTTTTGAAAACAAGCTTGAAGGGGATAGCATGTGCTTGCGATGTAAGTTTGTCCTTCGGACAAATCCAACCTAGTACATTTTACGAGCCCTAGGAAGGAGGAACTCGAGTAACATCATTGCGATGGAGTCCGATGTCATCAGTTTTAATGAGTCTGACAAAGGAAGAACTCGGCATATTTTCATATTTAGAGAGTTTGAAAAGAAGGAAAAAAAGAAAACTCCAGCAGTCCCTTTTCGTAAATAGTTCCTTAGATCCGAAAAGGTAGAAAATTGTGTCTGAGAAAACCTCCTAGTCATGATAGGCTAGGGTATTCCTTTTTCGTAAATAATCTATCCTAGCTCGAAAAAGGGGTAAACGTATACTGGGTAGAGATCGCTTCGCAGCCAATTTAACGAGCTCAAAACGACAAGCGACTCAGCAATATTTTCAGTTTTAGAGACTCAGAAAAGAGCTGAAAGGTGACTCCTCCTAGAGGAACGATTGGTTTTAAGGGTAGCTACTGGTTCCGGTAATGGTGGAACTGCTCAAAACAAATAAAGGTCAAGAGGCTGGCTAACAATACCACTCATCGCAGCGGTTTCTCAGGAATGGGTGAAACAACCAAGTGAAGGCGTATGATCGACCAAGCAGATGGTAACGATGGAATGAGAAAACCAAGGGTCATCTGGAAAAACAGGCTGATAAATTGGCAATCACGAGAGGTAAAATGGGAAAGGTTTCATTTTTACAGAAGCTTGAAATAAGGAAACTCTGCCTGAAGTTGGTTTCATTTTTACATAAGCTTGAAACAAAGATAAACCATACTTGAAACCGGTTTCATTTTTACACAAGCTTGAAACGGAAACAAACTATGCTTGAAAAAGTAAGCATGCCCCCAGCATGGTGACTTAATTCGAGGTACATGCCCCCAAAATGGTGACTCAATTCAAGGTACATGCCCCCAGCATGGTGACTCAATTCGAGGTACATGCCCCCCAAGCTTCAGTCCATATGAAAGGCAGATGGAGTGAAGGTTCAAATTACGAGATCAATAGAAAGACTCGACTAGGATTTTACGAGATCTTATCAAAGAATCGAATTGAATGGGAACGTGTTTCATTGTTTTAACGAGGTTGACACATTAAAAGAACTATCCTCAAGACATCTTGTTGCATTTTTGAAGGAGCTTGACACAAGAAAACAAATTGTGCTCCGACCACCTTGTTTCATTTTTTAAGGAGTTTGACACAAGAAAATGAACCATGCTCCGACCACCTTGTTTCATTTTTGAAGGAGCTTGACACAAGAAAATGAACCATGCTCTGACCAGCTTGTTTCATTTTTTTAAGGAACTTGACACAAGAAAAAGAACCCTGCTCCGAGGACCTTTTTTCATTTTTTAAGGAGCTTGACACAAGAAAATGAACTATGCTCCGAAGACAACTCATCATGATGAATAAGAAGTCATGGCTTCCAATAGTTTCACACCGGATGGGAGAACAACATCTTGGAATTCAGGAACCAATGCCCCCATCACATGATGCACAATGGCATTATCACCGATTGCGGGCACGGGATAGGTAGCCACATAATTAACCTGTGGCGGGGAGTATACAACCGGCGGATAAAGACCCGAAAGGGACGATGGTGGACCAGATGTCATGCGAGGACCAAAGAATGAAAGCTGATCAATGGTCACGATCTGACCTTTGTGTGGAAAATAAATCACATGAAATAGGGAGGAGACAACTGCCCCCATGACATAAGTATAGTCACGCTCCAAGAGCAAATTAAAATCCAAGGGGCCTGGAACAACCATCACATCTAGATGGACGGTTTTCCCTCCCAAAGTAATAGGAAACTTCGGAAGGATCCCTAACTGTTGATTGGTTCCTCTGTTAAAATCCAACAGATTCTGGGTAACAGGCATAAGCAGTGGAGAACCAAAAGCTTTCCAAGTAGTTGAAGATAGAATACTAACAAATGCGCCTTCGTCTATAATAGTGATGGGTACGACCAGATCGAAGGTTTGTACCATTATCTCGAAAGGCACATAAGAAGGAAGGCGGTATCCTGAAAATCGACTCTAATCGAAGGAAGCAACCAAATTACTTGGGGTGATACCACCGAACTGAGATGGTTGTCCCCTGGTGTTACCGGAGCAAGAGGAGCATCCTCCGAGACGTCCATCATGGGAGTAGGAGGAGCGGTTTCTTGGACTACAGGGACAGAATAATCTTTCTCCAAGTCCGAATAATCTGAAGAAACAAGAAGAACATGGGGGGAATGAGACCAACTCTCAACGGAAAATACCTGATGCACCATAGATGGAGTTAGATCGACTGATTCCTTGGCCAATGGTTAGTCAGGAACATATTCCTGAACTTGAATTTCCGAGGGAGCGGGACCAACCAAGGATAACTCTTGACCGACCTTTGAATCAACTAGCAGAGGACTCGAAGAAAGTTCCTGGTAACCAACCGGAAGGCAGGGTGCAGAAACAGTAGGGTTGTCCAAAACTCTTTTAGCTTCATCCATGTACGGACAAAGGTGAATGGGGTGATGCCCTTCACACAACTCACAGGGATTGGTAATCTTGCCCTATTTTTTATGAGTCTTACCAGTACTAATCGAAGATGTGCCAATAATATGATTTCCAGAAGCCAAAGGCAACGACGGGTGGCCATCGAACCATGCTTCAAGTACCTTGGGAATACCAGGGCAGTCTCGAAGCAAATGGTTACCTTTGCAAAGCATGCAAGGGAATTTGACTTTCCGTGGAAGTGTGGATGGTTCTGCAAGGGAAAGCTTCTTAAGCGCAATAGCTGCAGTATTAGCCTCTCTCTTATCTGACTTCTTCTTCTTTGCCTTCTTCTTCTTCTTCTGAGCCACTTGGTTACTGGAGTCCAGACTTTCGCCAGGTGAAGTAGAAGAGGAGGACGAAGAAATAGGCGAAGAAGGGGAGAGGTCCACCTTAGAAGTAACATGATGTTGTTCAGGTGGAGGATAGGGCTGTACGGTGGACGAAACACTCGGGACCACCAAGGTCGAAAATAACCATATAGGTAATCCAACAGTTAAACTAGGCAGGGACAATGTTGCCATATAAGGAGCACCAACATTCCCAAAAGCAAGAAAAGGAACAGGATTCCCTTCGGAAGGGGTTCCTGGGTTAGTGAACTCCGAAAACGTTTCCATTGAAATAATTTTCAAAACAACACCCTAAGGAAACTAACTTTAACCAGGAATATTTCATGGGTAGTTAATTTTTTAAAACATTGAAACAAAACTCTATCGTTTCATATTTTAAGAGTCAAGAAATTGGCAAAATGTGACTCTATCACTTTCAGGTTGGAAACGAACATGAAAGGACAAGTGCTTGATGATCTTTTCAAATTTATGGAGTCAATAAAGATTGAAAATAACTGCTCAGGTAGTCTAGGTAGAAGGGTGTACCAGGTTCCCGTGACCTACCATATACACCTTGGTTATAAAATGAAAGAGAAATCAACCAAGGACTTGACGTACGTGCAGGTAGTCTCCTTGAATGTTGTGTTTGGTGTATCACGGTTACAAGGCGGCAGAATCAGCTTCCTGCAGATAAAAGGATTGCAACCTAGAGGGGTCTCCCTTTATATACTCGACGGTACGGGGAGCACAAGTCCATACTAGCGTTGTCTGAAGCCAGATGGCGAGCGACAGCTGCTAGGTTTAAAGACGCTGAAACACATCTCTAACTTAGACCACTAAATATTCCATTAGGTTTCAATGTTGCCTTAGGTTAATTCAGTAAATTTTAAAGTTGATCTTCAATTTATGTTTCAATTCCAAGGTCCTACCGAATGTTGAATCTCACAAATCCCTAAATGCAGGCTACATGCCATAAAATACCATTTCGTTCAATGAAAGGCTATCTACGAGAGAGTTGAGAGCTTCCAAGTGATAGCAATAATATGAACATATGAAAACATCCACTACTGAATCTGATGCAAGATAATGAAACTGAAAAGCTCTTCCCTAGAATTATAAAATGCTAGAAATGCGAAATATTTTTCAATTTTCACTATGCTAATCAAGAATGCAAAAGATTTTTTTTTGTATTTTTCAATATATCAGAGCAAGTGCACTAAACGATATGAAAAATAAATCAAAACACCAATTCGAGAATGGTGAAGCAAGAGCTGAAACAAAACAATTTCACTCAACTCAAAGCAAGCAAAGCAAGACTCAAACCAATGACGAAATCCCTCAAATCAAAGAAAGATCTCAAAAGAGACCCAAACAAGCCATGTAATCTAGGCTTGGAGTGACAAGAGCAAAACTGAACAAAAGAGAGGACAATCACTCAATTAACGCAATCACTCAAATGGATCCAAGAAGATGAATGCAAAAAAGAAGAAACGAAGTTGACTGGGAAACCAAAGACCCGAAACTCCCACGGGAGGCTCAGTAGGCTGAAGCACCTAGAAAACCTAGGGCTAAAAAAAAAAACTGAGAGAAGAGAGCAAACAACCAAAGGATAAGGGCTATTCTCAGTAAAAAACAAACCCAAAGCATTCAAAACAAGCTAAGAAAACACCCAGAGACACCAAGATGGACCAAAAACTCCAAAACAGGGAAAATCCTAGCACCTACAGGAGTTGGCGTGACTTTCTGGCTGTAATCCGCGCCAAACAGGGGATGGCGTGAGTGATAAACTGGAAACTAGCGCCAACTGGCGCGATTGTCAGGCTACAACCCGCGCTAATCAAGCCAACCTTGGAAAGATGAAAATTTTGGAAGAACAGAGGTCAAATTGATCCTCTGGGGCTGAACAGAGGTCTAAGACTTAGCAAAGATAATCAGAAAAGCAATCTAAGCAAGCAAAGACCAGGAAGATGACCTAAAGGACGAAAGACAAAATCACATTGATCCCCAGCAGAGTCGCCAATTTGTTGGCGAGGTAAATCCCCTCTGCGGACAGAGGCAATCCCACTAGCCCAAGAGTGGGTCTAGCAACAAACAAAACACGCTACGATATCGACTCTTAGTTACAAAAGACAAAGCTACTATGAATAGCCTACCTCGAGTCCAATGCTATTGTTGTCGAAGGAGAAGTGTTGCTTCCCGTTTCTAGCTTGACAGATCACAATCCTTTCGCTCACCGTGTCTAGACACCTGTACATATGCAGAGAAAGACGACAACATACAACGTAATAATTCAAACATGTAACTATCAATCAGTCGGAAAAGATCGAATCAAATTGCATTACACAAATAAGCAATACAATGATAGAACCAATAATGTAATCGAGCATATATTAAAATGTGAAAGAAAGATTACAATCGAGTTCTGACGTCGCGTTCTTCCTTCGGCAGGGCTTCCAGTAGAGCGTGTCTCACAAAGCTTGTTGGGAATTTAGACAAGGCTCTCTCTCTCTTACAAGGTTCTCCTTAGCTCTGCTCTCAAAAGTCGCTCAGCTATAGTTTTCTTCCCAAATGTTCAGCTAGGTTGCAAATAGAGAGGGCAAGCTTTTATAGAGGGAGAAGGAGAGGTTAGGATCCCTATAATCATGGGGGAGAGTCCTATCTCTTAGGAAGGTTCCATGAGAGGTGGAAAACCACTTCCTAAACAGGGAGATCTGGAGCCAAACAACCCAACCTATTTTTGATTATTCATTATGAAGTTGTTAGAATCAAACTTCCGCCTTTTATTTTAAAAAACATTCCCAAATAGGCTTGGCGCGGGCAATACACAGGGACAGAGCGCCAGGTGGCGCGGGCTTAGTGTAAATTTCCCAGGTTGGCGCGAGTGATGAACTGGCTTCTCGCGCCAATGCCCAAACATATGTTTTTAGTGATTTTCTGAGGAAATTTTCTTTAGGAGAATTATTGTCCTTATGCAGAAGGATGCCATCAAGGTGTTTTCAGGACATTTTACTATTCACAGGTCACGGGAATAGTCCTCCAATGTATGGGGCGAGGGATTGCAGGGACGGTGACAAAATGTTGTGTAACACCCTCCTGGCTCCCCTCATTAGGCGGACAAGCCTCTACCTCAAAACCTGGACTGAATCCTCACAAGAAACCAAACAAAAGAAACCACTCAAAACACCAAGAATTAAAAAAAAAAATTGGAAGGAGATCAAACAAATAAATAAGAGATGAAGAAGCAGCCAAAGATATCTCATTGGGAACACAACAGGGATTGGAGAATTTTCTAGAAAAAGGACCAAATAATAAATAAAAATTACAACAAGCAAACAAAGGGAGGGGTCCTACAGCCACCCATAATAGTAAATAATGATAGTTGTCTCTTGGAATTGTAGAGGGTTGGGTCACCCCTCCAAAATTAAATTTTTAAAAGACATAATTAAAAGTGAAAAACTTGACATCCTCTTAATTCAAGAGAGAAAGCTAAACAGTCAAGAAACTGATATGATCATAGAAAACTCTAGGATTTATGAAGGACAAGCAATATCAGCTACTAAAGCTTCAGGAGGGATAAGCACATTATGGAAAAAAGGGAAATGGAAACTGCACCAACACATAAAAAAATACCACTGGATAAACACTAAATTGGAGAATGTTGAAACAGGTAGGAAAGCCAACATCTACAACATATATTCCCCCAACCACTATAAGGACAAGGAAAGATGTTGGAAAACCTTAAAAGATAGCATTGGGGATGACCGTGAAGACAACCTTATTGTTGGGGAAGATCTAAATCTAATACTCAAAGCTGAAGAAAAAAGAGGAGGGAACTTCTTGCTGGATTCAAGTAGAGAAACTCTAGAAGAGATAATGGAACAAAGTAACCTTCTTGATATCCCCCCTAAAAATGGGAAATACACCTTGGACAATAGAAGGATAGGCAGGGAAAACATCAAGGAAAGGCTAGACCAGATCCTTATCCGAGATAAGATGATAGTCAACTACAGCAGAGCGGCCTCCAGAATTATTCCCTCAGCAGTTTCTGACCACGAACCAGTTTTGATGGAGTGGGGCATGGCTGAAAATTACGGACCATTGCCCTTCAGATATAACCAGCTTTGGGGCAGCAGTGAAGAAGCACAAAAAGAGGTGGAAAAAGTATGGGGAAAAAACATCAGTGGATCCCCCACTTATATATGGGAAACAAAAATAAAAGCAACAAAAGTAAGCCTGAAATATTGGGCAAAAAATAGATATAAAGAACCACACAAAGAGAAAGAGGATCTAAAAAATGAGCTAAAGTAGACTCAAGAGGAATTGGAAAGCAGTGACAGCACCATAGAAAAGCAAGAACGAGAAAAAGAATTTCAATGGAAAATATACAGAAACAACAGAAAAGAGGAAGAGACTTGGAGGCTCAAGTCTAGATAGTTATGGATGCAAGCTGGAGACAAGAACACCTCATTCTTCCATAACTCGGCAAAAACTAGAATAATAAAGAACAACATTGAAAAAATTACAGGAGGAGAAGGACAAGAGGAAATAAAAAATGAGGCCTTTAAGCATTTCAGAAATCTTCTCACAGTACCAGATAGCCAGGCAAATTCTGAAGATTTTTTGAGACATATCCCAAGAATTATTGACAATAGCAGCAACATCTCTCTTACCAAGGAAGTGACGGAAAATAAGTAAAGGAAGTTGCATGGACCCTGCAACCGGACAAGGCTCCGGGACCAGATGGTTTCCCATAGCTTTCTACAGAACCTTTTGGAACATCATTAAAAAGGATCTACTGAAAATGATAAGATATGTAATGAGAAAAAGAAAGATTGGAGGATACACCAATTCAACCTTCTTGGCCTTAATACCCAAAGATCCCCGACCTTCTACTCTCAACCTCTTCAAGCCCATATCCCTTTTCAACAATTCTCATAAAATTATTTCCAAAATTATAGTCGGTAGGATAAAACCCCTCGTCCCCTACCTAATCACTGAAAACCAAGGAGGATTTGTTCCAAATAGGCAGATAGTGGACAATATCATCTTAGTTTAAGAAGCCATTCATACCAGTCTCACCAGCAATGAAAAATGCTTCGTTCTAAAAATGGATATGGCAAATGCCTTTGATAGAGTGAACCTCTCCTTTCTTGCAGATGTTCTAAAAGCTTTGGCTTCTTAGAAGAATTTGTCGAATTAATACAAGCATCCACAGTGGGCCCTTGGATAGATCCACTCATCAATGGCAAGCCGTGCAAATTCTTCCAAAGTTCAAGGGGTTTAAGACAGGGATGCCCCATATCCCCCTTCCTCTATATCATAATGGCAGACTCCCTCAACAGAAATTTGGAACAATGCAGAAGAAACTCCACTCTAACAGGTCTTGTAATAAGCAGAGGCGCCAAAAGAATAAATCACTCTCTGTTTGCAGATGATACTCTTCTAATGGGAGGAGCATCCTATATAGTGGCAAGAAGATTCAAAGCCATCTTGGACAGATTCATGGAGGTCTCTGGAGGCATGGTCAACAATGGAAAAAGTTGTTTGTATAGCTGGAACACTCCCATAAGGACCCTGCTGAGAATGTCACAAATTTGAATATTCCTTTCCAAAACAGTTGGGACCATTTTCAATACCTGGGGTTGCCAATAAGCAAGAAAAATATGAAGAATGAGATATGGAGCAAATTTGCAGAAAAAATGAAAGTAAAAATCTAGGCTTGGGGAATGCTTTGGCTAAACCAAACAGGCAGAATTTCACTAATAAAGTCGATATTAGCATCTTTGCCTTTATACCAATTTGCACTTATATCGGCCCCTGCAAGCATCCACAAACAAATTGAACTAATTGTTAGAAGCTTTTTATGGCAGGGAGTGAAAAGGGAAAAAAAAAATATATCCTGATAAATTGAAAGCAGGTAACAGCCTCATACAAGCAGGGGAGTCTCTCCATAAAACTACTAGGATTGATGAACACAACACTGGAAAGTAAAATAACTTGGAGATTCCTTACAGGGGAAAAATCGTGGTGGAAAGCTGCCCTTGAAATTAAATATCCCAATGGACCAAGAACCATGATTCTGGAAAAAAACCCTCCGACAAGGCCTTGCACTCAGATATGGAAAGAAATCACCAATGCAACTCAAATCATCAAATACCATATCACAATGAGACCGGGAAATGGGGAACAAACGAACATCTGGAAAGACAACATAATGGGACACCCACCCTTGGGGAATAATCCAAGTACAAAGGATTTAAAAGAATGGATGATAAAGGAAGGCCTTCACAAGTTGAATGACATTTCCACCTGGGAGATAGACAGAGTGCTAGTTCCCTATATTACTAGTATATTCCCTTATTGTTGTTAGTGTAACCCCCTTATTGTTATTATTGTACTCCTGTAACCCCCATATTTTTATTATTGTGCCCTTAAATTATTATTGTTAGGTCGGCTAGGATTACATTGTGACCCCACTAGGATTACAATGTGGCCCCATAGACTCCTATATATAGAAAGGAGGTTTTGTAATTTGTATCATCCAAGAATTGTTCATTCATGTAATGTATTGGAGGTTGCCCCCTCGAAGTGGCTTATTTCTAAGGCGTTGATATCTCTTTTCTTCTATTTTTGGAGCTGGTTTCACAACACAGAGACTGGAAGCAATGGGCCAAACCCAATCTTCCATGCAACCTTATAGATCAATGGGAACAATTAATATCTCTCTTAGCAGGGGCAACCCCGATAGACAAAAATAAGAAAGATATTTATATATGGGAGCCAACAGGAGGAGATTATACAATCAGAACAGGATACCAAAAACTTCATGAGAAGTAAAACCAACAAGACTGGCAACACTAGAGATTAGCATGGAAGGTTGAATCCCTTCCCAAAATCAAAATTTTTTTGTGGACTTTACTACACAACAAATCTCTAACTATAGAGAATCTAAAAAGAAGAGGAATAAGCGGGCCATCTCAATGTCCACTATGCAGAAAGGAGGAAGAAACAATTCAACACTTATTCTTGGAGTGTTCCTTCTCAAGAAAATGTTGGGAGGAAATGGTGATACCATAGCAGTAAATATAAATTACGACGTCCCCATAAATCAAATTATCATCAGATGGAAAAGAAGTTACCCACACTCCTTGAAAAACAAACAAACAATGAAGAGACTATGGAACAACCTGCCTTCATTCCTCTGCTGGAAACTATGGCTAGCAAGAAATGAAGTAATTTTCAAGGATAAAACCCCAACAGTAGGAAAATTCACAACAAAAGCATGGGGACTAATGGTGGAATTTCTCACAGCAAAAGGGGTCAAAGGAATCAATCTGAGCTAACTCCAAGAACAGGAAAGGAACTGGATCAATTTTGCAGCAAGCAAGATCAATCAGACTCCTCAAATGAAAAAAAAATGAGGCATCAAAACTGGAAAATAAGGAAAATTGAAGAAGAATTTCAAGCCTGGGTAAACACTCTAAACAAAGCATGCCTCTTTTTTGACGGTGCATCAAAAAAGAATCGAGGCAAAGCAGGAACTGGAGAAATAATATTGCTACAAAATCAGTCCATGCAGATACCTTACAATTGGGGTCTAGGCCAAATAACGAATAACAAAGCAAAGGCCTATGGGCTATTGCTAGGACTCAAAATTCTAAAAGAAAAAAAAAAATCAATGAAGCCATTATCTTTGGGGGTTCAGCTATCATTATCAAGGCAATGGCAACAAATTCTCTCCCAAAAAATGCAAGACTACATCAAATTCTGAGTAGAGCACAAAAAATATCAAGGAAAATTGGCAATATAGAGTATTTACACATTTTGAGGAAGAACAACAAATCAATAGACGAGCAAGAAAACAAAGGAGTCCATCAGAATGCTGGAAAAGTTCAAATTGGAGAAATCATAACTCAAATTCCTATCCCTTGATCTACCCTCCCTCATCCATGATGACTAAAAATCAAATTATATCAAATTAGAACTTCAAAGATATCATCAAACTCTCTTTTGAATCTACATCCAAGCATTTTGTCAAAACTAGAATAATATACAATCTCTGCAATATCCTTAAAATCACCGCAAACAATACTTCAAAATATCTTGGAATCATGCCTCACGTGATCTCTCTGCACCCTTACTTTCTCATGCGCATCAATAAATTTTGTTCTGCCCAACCAACCTCTCATCTCTCCCTTACGTTTTTATCTCTGTATGAGACTTTTGCTTTAGTTGTTGTGTTTTCCCTCTTCTTCCCTTGGCTTTTCCTATGCTTTTTCCAGCCCTTCTATGCGCACAACGTCCTCCTTATCTCCACTGTGCACTTCTTTCCTGCTTTTCTCCCAGCCCCCTTCACCAATCCTCTGCCTGCTCACTTAAAGGTGTCCTTGCTTTGCTCCTTAGTGAGTTGGACGCTCACATCTTCTCCAGAAATATCCACACACTTCAATCTGCATCACCATACATCCTCATTCTGCAAAAGAACATTTTCATCTTCAAAGAGAACAACACGAAGACTAGGAGCAGTGTAACAGTGGGCTTCAACAACGAAAGAAGGAGCAGACATTACAAATAGCATCAACAGCGAAAAGCAAAAGATGGACCCTATGGAGAACAGAGCACATCCCTATGCTTTCTGCAGGTCTCACTGAATTGTGATTGAAAACCTCAAGAATCATATTCTGCAAGATAAAGAAAAATCCAAAGCATAAATGGCCTATATGAGATCGCAATGGAAGACATGCAATGAAGAAATAAGGACATTAAAGAACAACTGCAGTCATCTACAGGAATCACTGAACTTTATCAAAGAAGTAATGAGTAAAAAGTCGGAGCAAGGCTCCACGTCAATGGACCAAGGAAGCAGGCAACGTGGAAGCGAGAATACTATCAACAAATAGCTCATAAAAGCTCTGGTCACTCATGAATCTAGTTTTAATTTACAGTAGAAAACATAGTTTATTATGAAAGTCAAGTGTATTTTGTTGTTACTTCAGTTTTTCAAACAATACAGTTCCAATGTAACCACCTCTAGCCCTAAAAGGAGGAGAGAAAAATGGAAATCAAGTAGCACATCCCAAGAAATAGCCCCAAGCAGACCTCTCTCTGCACCAAACATGGGGAATTTGTAATGGAGAATTTTTTCTCCTCTCCTCCTTTTTAGAAATATAATATAACCGACCCTGTTAGAAAAAAAGATAGATCAAATCATTGTACCACATCGAGTCATGAGAAAATATGTTGGGTCTGAGTTGGAATTGGAATGCCTGAGTTGGAATTGGAATGGTTGGTTGTACTGCAAAGTAGGTAAAATCCAAGCAATAATGCACTCCAAACTATGTCTCTAACTTACTCGAACATTGCAACTCTCCCTGACTTGAGTTGAGTCAAATGTGACGTCTTCAGAAATATCTCATTACAGTATTCTATTCCATGCACCATCAAAATAAAATAAAGAAAAGCCAAAGATTCAAGGAGAAAACACCCTTTGACCTCATTGCAATACAAACCATTAATTTGGATATGGCGCTTGCCTTAACCTCCTAAGTCTATAAATATTTTCAAAAGTTTGGTTGTAGGGATTGAGGGGATGAAATTTTCCATTTGATCCATTTTAATAGCTCTTAAAATAACACTATTCAAGTGTCGCCGAATTAAAATAGAAAGCTTAATCAATGCATTTACATATAGATAAATCTGAAATATATTCTATTATATCCAACAATGTGCAGGTTCAATTAGATTGCCTTCACATTTTTATCATTTTCTTTTCAGCATTTGTTAGAGATATAAACAATTTTACATATTTTTTAACTTATTTTAATGAACATAAATCTTTTTTTATTTTTTTTAACTTATTTTAATTTTTTACATGGTGGGAAAACCTATCATAACTCAATTGTCAAACTAGCAATGAGGACAATCATCTCTGGCTACTATCCGCGAATGACTCATCACCGTTATTCAAGGAAAACCACGCCACCTGGAATAACTCGCTGGTGTTCCTTAAGGGGGCAGGCTTTCACCCCTGCCAGATGCCTCTGGGTCTTGGGTCGTTAACCTATTTCCTTACGTCGGAGGAAGACGAGCTCTTAGCCAAGCAAAAACAGTTTTAGGACATACTCCAGGCCCATTTAACTTATTTTAATGAACATAAATCTTCTTTTATTTTCATTTTTTTGGGTCAAATTGATGATCAGTCTTAATTAACTTTCCAATATCTTAAAATATTTATTAATTAAATTATTGTTTATTTATTATTTATTGGCTTTAATTTATTATCAAATTACATGCATTATATATCAAACATTTTTTTTAAATATAAACTTAATTTAATCTTTTAAAAAAATATAAATTTTAATTATATATATGGTCAAAATATTAAATTAAGGTCTGTGGAGGCGGCGTAGTGGTAAGGTCGTTCTCGTAAAGACGGACAGGTCCTGTGCTCAATCCTGAGCGAGGGCGTGGCTCGCCACGAGAGATTAACCGTTCCGGGCCAAGCCCACGACCTAATTAAGGTCTGTGGAGGCGGCGTAGTGGTAAGGTCGCTCTCGTAAAGACGGACAGGTCTTGTGCTCAATCCTGAGCGAGGGCGTGGCTCGCCGCGAGAGATTAACCGTTCCGGGCCAAGCCCATGACCTAATTAAGGTCTGTGGAGGCGGCATAGTGGTAAGGTCGCTCTCGTAAAGATAGACAGGTCCTGTGCTCAATCCTGAGCGAGGGCGTGGCTCGCCGCGAGAGATTATCCGTTCCGGGCCAAGCCCACGACCTTTAATTAAGGTCTGTGGAGGCGGCGTAGTGGTAAGGTCACTCTTGTAAAGACGGACAGGTCCTGTGCTCAATCCTAAGCAAGGGCGTGGCTCGCCTTGAGAGATTAACTGTTCTGGGACAAGCCCACGACCAATTAAGGTCTGTGGAGGCGGCATAGTGGTAAGGTCGCTCTCGTAAAGACGGACAGGTCCTGTGCTCAATCCTGAGCGAGGGCGTGGATCGCCGCGAGAGATTAACCATTCCGGGCCAAGCCCACGACCTTTTAAGGTCTGTGGAGGCAGCGTAGTGGTAAGGTCACTCTCGTAAAGACGGACAAGTCCTGTGCTCAATCCTGAGCGAGGGCGTGGCTCGCCGCGAGAGATTAACCGTTCCGGGCCAAGCCCACGACCTAAATTAAGGTCTGTGGAGGTGGCGTAGTGGTAAGGTCTCTCTCGTAAATATGGATAGGTCATGTGCTCAATCCTGAGCGAGGGCGTGGCTCGCCGCGAGAGATTAACCGTTCCGGGCCAAGCCCACGACCTTTATAATTTCCAATTAGCTATGTAGTTCCTCTGCTAGCGCCCGGGCTGCTGGCTGCTCCTGCGCACCCCCGAGGCCTCTGCGCCCTCCTGTCAGGCCCGCTTCATGCTCTGTTTGACCATGGATGCCAACGGGGATCCCGAACCCCCTCCGCCTCCGGAGGTTTTAACCTTCCGTTCCATGATCGCCGCTGCCCCTAAGCGCCCCCCATCATTGTCTCAGCAGAAATTCGTTAAGAAACTGGAATCAATCCCCTCCGTGGCCCTTCCAGAAGAGGAGACCTGCAAAGCGGCGTTGAACCTGGCAGAGAGAGGTCTGATAGGTCAGTTCACGGGCCTCTGGCCCTCACCCAAAACAGTGGAGGACTGGACCCAAAGGAACTGGAAGCCCCTGATCAAAGAGGGAGTCAAAAGTTATTTTGTAGGTAAGGATTTCTTTGTGTTTGTCTTTGAAAACCCTGACGATAGAGGCTTAATCTTTAGAAACGGACCATATTTCATGGGTCCCCAGGGCCTTTATCTAAATAAATGGTCTCCCGATTTTGATCCCACCCAGGATTTCCCCTCTGCTGTCCCGGTTTGGGTTAGACTCCCTCACTTGCCTCTCCACTGCTGGAATCAAAAATCCCTCCAGATCATAGGTAACGCGCTTGGAAAATACATTGACTAGGTGGCAAGAAAGGATCAGTATTCATGCACTCATATCTATGTCGAAGTGGATCTTGAAGAGGGGTTACCGGAAGCAATCAATCTCACTATAGCTGGGTGGACGCATATCCAAGAGATGGATTATGAATAGCTTCCTTTTAAATGCAGACATTGACACGGTCACGGACACTTTGCAAAGCATTGAAAGAAGAAGGCTGAGGAACAAGCAGATAAACACAATGGGGAACAATGGACCCTAGTCTAGAAAAACGCAAACTCAAAAAAAGGCACAGGTAAAGGCAGCACGATTGGAGGTCCTTCCAGCTCCAAAAACAACCAAGAAACGGAAGCAACGCCAAAAGGGACAGAAAGTGCTCAGATCAATCAAGTAAATCTAATCCAGGAGAATGAGGAACAGGCAGACCCACAATCTCCAAACAACGTGGGAGGGGAAGCAATACAGCTTGTGGCCAATCAAGGCAGTCCCTCCAACCCTTCATACACAGAAATAGCAAGGAAAAAACCTGTGGAAAGCTCTGGTTCTTCGGAGGATGAAACCTATGAGTGTCCATCGAAAAAAGCAGGAAGGAAATCTCGCAAAGAGAAGAGGGAAGAGGAGGCAGAAAGGCTCAAGATCCAAGGAAGTCAGTCCACAATAGAAATGTCTATTGGGCGAAATACCAGACCAAGGCCTTCCAAGGGAGGCCCCAATCCCCCAATTGGTAAATAATGAAACTCGTCTCTTGGAACTGCAGAGGACTGGGGAATCCCTCTAAAATAGAAGCAGTTAAGGATCTTTTGAAAGCAGACCCCTCAGACATCCTCATGCTCCAAGAGACCAAAATAGAAGGGCAAGCCCTTCTAGAGTTCAGCAGTACAAAGTGGAACAAAAGAACAAGCAAAGCTGTCAGTTCAAGGGGAACCTGTGGTGGGTTGGCAACTCTTTGGACGGAAGACCTATTCCAGCTGATTAAATCCCATGAAACCCAGCATTGGATCTTCACGGAACTGAAGCATAATACAAGTAAGTTGTCCATTTCCCTCTTCAATCTCTATGTACCGGTTTCTTATTCTGAAAAGCGAGAATGCTAGAATTCCCTCACGGTCTTTTTAGAGTAGTCTTCTCCCAGCAACATCATATTAGCCGGGGACCTCAATATTGTATGGAAAGCAAAAGAGAAGAGGGGAGGTTCCAGCTCTAGAGATCCCATGCTAGCCAAGGTTGAGGAGCTCTCCCAGCATTGGGACCTTTTAGATTTCATTCATGTCCGAGGCATTTATACTTGGTCAAATAACCGAGTTGGAGTGGACCACATTTCTGCTCGATTAGACTGTTTCCTGGTGCAAAGCTCCATAATGATGAACAAAAAGATCATTATCACCAAAATCTTGCCTAAACTCACCTCTGACCATAAGCCAATACAGCTCCTCCTGGAAGATGAAGAAGACCTGGGTCCAATACCTTTTCGATTCAGCCCTCTTTGGATCGAGAGAGATGGATTCTTAGGGACAGTGAAAACAGCATGGGCTAAATCATTCTCAGGATCCTCCAGTTACGTATGGGAGCAAAATCTGAAAGCTACAAAACAAGCTCTGAAGGACTATATAAAGAAACTAGCCCCTACTCCTACTGATCAAAGAAAAGAGGCAGTACAGGCATTGACGTCCCTGCAAATAGATTTGGAAAGTAAAGATATTACAGTAGAGCTGTTGGAAGAAGAAATAAAAGCCCAAAGATCAACGTACCAATCTTTTCGAAAGGAAGAAGAATACTGGAGACTCAAATCCAGAAGTCTGTGGTTGAAGGCCGGGGACCAGAATACTTCCTTCTTCCATCGGCAATACAAAGCGAGATTGTCTAGGAATTACATTGCAGAAATCAAAACAGCTGAAGGTCAAGTTTGCAAAGGTTACCAACAAGTCAAAGCGGCCGCTGAATCCCATTTCAGGAAACTATACAGAGAAGGTTCTCAAAGCAATGCCGAGGAAGCTGCTGATTTCCTCTCCATCATACCTCCCCTCATCAGTCCTGAAGACAACTCAATCCTTTGTAGACCCATTTCTGAGGAGGAAATCATAAAGGTAATTTGGTCCATGGAAGCAGATAAGGCACCAGGGCCTGATGGATTCACAATCCACTTCTACAAATCTTGCTGGCACATTATCAAGGCTAACCTCCAAAAAATGATTAGTGGGTTCATGAAAAAACCCAAGGTTGGTGGAGGAACCAACTCCACTTACCTCGCTTTAATCCCCAAAGATACCAACCCTGAATCTTTTGCAAGATTTAGGCCCATCTCACTGTGTAACGCTTCTTATAAAATTCTTGCAAAACTGCTGGAAAATCGGATCAAGCCACTGCTAAAAAGACTGATTTCCAGTTCTCAAGGCGGTTTTGTGGAGGGCAGGCACATTCTGGACAATGTAATCCAAGTCCAGGAGACAATACATTCAAGCAAACAGCGGAAGGAGAAAGGTATGTTGGTAAAATTAGACATGGAAAATGCTTTCGATAGAGTTAATCACACTTTCCTCTGCAAAGTTCTGCTCTCCTTTGGATTTTCACCTCACTTTGTGCAATTAATTAAAGCCTGTATAGATAATCCTTGGATTGCCTCGTTAGTCAATGGTAGACCAACTAAATTTTTTCAAGCTCAGAGAGGAATCACGTAGGGATGCCCTCTTTCCCCTTTCTTGTATATCTTAATGGCAGATTCTCTTAGTCGAAAGCTCACAACTGAAAGAATAGTTGGTAACATTCCGGGTCTCAAGCCTTCCAACGGAGCTGAACCCCTGAATCACGCTCTCTTTGTCGATGATTCCCTTCTTCTCGGCGGAGCCTCCATCAGAATAGCCAAAGCTTTTGACTCTGTCCTTAGAAAGTATTGCAGAGTTTCGGGAGCTTTACTTAATGAGAGCAAAAGCGAAGTCTTCAGCTGGAACTTAGATCATCAGGAACTCTCTGGCATTACAACTCTCCTAGGGTTCAAAGGTCAAGAAAATTGGGACAGGTTTAAGTATCTTGGTCTCCCCATCATATCTGGAGTTAATAAGAGATCACTATGGTGCGAAATAATTTCCAAAATTAAATCTAAAATTGTTGCGTGGGGAGGCTATTGGTTGACCAAGGGAGGCAAAGTGATCTTAATCAATCCTTGCTGTCTGCGCTACCAATTTTCCAGGCAGCCTTTCTTCTTTCACCAAGAAATGTGATGGATCAGATCTCCAAGTTGATCAGAGACTTTTTGTGGCAGGGAGGGAAAGGCAACGAAAAAAAAATGCACCTAGTAAACTAGGAAGTGGTCAAGAAACCAATGGCAGAAGGTGGGCTGCAAATTAGAGACCCCTCTCTTGTCAATTTAGCGCTGGGAGGAAAGATATTGTGGAAGCTGATCCATGAGCCCACACATCCGGTCAGCGTTACTCTGCGCACAAAGTATGGTCCGAACAAATCACTCACCAATCTGCACAATGCAAACTCTGTAAATAGTACGCAGGTGTGGAAATTATGTTGCAAAAGCAGCAACTTCTTCAAAACACTGGTCTATAGAATACCTGGCAACGGTAAGCGGACTCATCTGTGGTTCGACAACATTATGGGGAGAGAACCTCTAGCTGAAAATGATGACATAGCAGATCTCAGAACTTGGCTGGAGCGAGCAGGTGTCAACAGTTTATACGACCTGTCGAAATGGGACCATCGAGGAGACTGGGAAGGTTGGGATTTCCACAGAATCCCAGCCCGACTATCTATTCAACACACCTTGCTTGTCGAATTTCTGGAGGACGCTGCTCCTGTCAATCGATACTTGAAAGATGGCTGGGGTTGGGGTCCGACTGGTGTATACACCACAGCAGCTGGTTACAGAATCTTGCAGGTCTCTAGAAATAGCAGTCAAACACCAGCATTCTGGAAAAATGTTTGGGAATCTCTTGCTTTACCAAAAGTGAATTTCTTCTTTTGGACCCTGGTCCACAACAAACTTCTAACGGGAGATAATCTGGAGAAAAGGAATATAGCAGGGCCTCACAGATGCGTGTTATGCAGCAACAACTTCGAAACAGCCCAACACCTATTCATGGATTGCATATTTGCTAAATATGTTTGGGGACTCATTTTACAGGACTTTCAGATCCCGGCCCCTTCTCAGATTTCTGTAACAGGCCTCTTTGCCTCCTGGAGTCATTTCTACCCCCATCGAATCCCTTCCAAATCATTCTGGCGCAAAATATGGACAGCGCTCCCCAAATATGTTTGTTGGCAGATTTGGTTGGGCTCGCAATCAGTTAATTTTCAAAGATCAGCGGCATTCCACTCTGCAAGTTGCTGCAAAATCCAAGTCCTTTCTCCTGGAAGTAGCTCAACAATAGTATTTTAAAGATGATCCTTTGTTACCGCCCGAAGAAAAGAGGTGGCTAGGCCCTCTAGAGCCTTATCCGCGTAAGTATCTTCTTTCCCCTCAGAGTGTCAATCCGGAATGGTGCTTAAGATTTACATTATTTTTCAACTTTGTGATATCACAAAATACATACATGTAATTTCTTCGACAAGGCTCAAAGGAACTTACAGCCATGTCAAGGCTCATCACGTCTTCCAAAGACTGTTTCTATTGGGGATTAGGTCAGAAATCCAACAATCATGCAAAGATTCTGGGGCTTCTAAAAGCTTGCCTCATTGCAAGAGATAAAGGAGTCAAAGACCTTCAAGCCTTCGGAGATTCAGAGATTATAATAAAAAATTTAAATTTGGAGGCAACGTTCAGCAATGTTAGCCTTAGAAAAATTTTGGACAGATTGAAGAGAGTTCTCCTAGACTTTGACAAGTGCAAATTTTATCATATTCTTAGAAAGTCAAATAGCGAAGCCGATCAGATGGCAAACAAAGGCAGTTTACTCAAGAAAGGGCAGCTTATTGTAGACAATGAAAGCTTAGTACAAATGCCCTGAAAATAGTTATAGATTAATAGCAGCGGTAGTAAGAATTCTGCATTGTAATAGGGGTCGCTTCGGCAAAGGCCCATAATCTTTTCAATTTAATTTACTCCATACCCGTTACAGTTAAAAAAAAATATATATTAAATTAATTATATACATATCCTTAAATTATTTAATATATATATATATATATATATATATATATATATATATATATATATATATATATATATATATATATATATATATATATATATATATATATATATATGTATATGTATATGTATATGTATATACGTATATGTACATGTATATGTATATATATATATATATATGTATATGTATATGTATATATATGTATACACATACATACACACACACACATACACATATATACACATATATATATATTAATAATAATATATATATTATTATTATTATTATTATTACTTCCATTTTTCATAAAGAACAACATAAAGATACTGTAACCCAATTATATAATTAGAACGCAATATTTTATTTATTAAATTCATAAATTTATATATAAGAAATCTGTTGAGGCTTCGTTGAGAGATAATAAGTTGAAGTAATTCATTTCTATATTTTAAGTTTTTAACTAATGAACTTAAATTCTTATTATCAAATCTTAATGCTAGGATGTATATCGTTGAAAACTCGATGCCTTAAATGAGGAGGCTAGGTTCCTTGTATGGAATATCAACCCCTAAATATTATCAAGGAAATTGACATTTAGCACTAGTAGTAAACATTCATTTTGATCCATAAAAGTACCTTGGGACTATCAAGATATCATCTCATCCCATAAATGTTGAGAGGACATGAGGGGATCTCAACATTTATTTTTACTTACATATATTCAAAGTGGAGCAATAACAATCCATGACACTTCTTATTTGGCACACTAAAATTCTACAAAGTGGCACAAAGTGCCCCACATGTACTAAGAGCATCCAAAAGATAACCATCATAGGGGCCATTATTATTTAAATTATCGTTCCAAGGATTCATGTCATTCAAATCAACATGATCACACATATTAGAATCATACTCCTCAAAGTTGTGTATGTATTGAGGAGAGGCTGAAAGAAGAACCTACCACAGTTGGTGACACAACATTGTTATTCGAATGATGAAAGAGGAGAAAGAGGAATATGTCTACCAATGTTTTTCGACTATTCCTGGTGGAGCATCTATGTCTCAAACGTACCAACTATCCAATTTTATTCCAAAGTCCATCCATGATTTGCACATTCTACCAATTGAAAAATCTAATAGGATATTAACAATAATTTCAAGTCACCATTAGACCTGTAATCTTTATGTCGAGGTATGAGATGTCTCATAAATATTTGTAACTATGGTGACCATGTCCATGGTCCTAAATAATCACACTTACATGTGAATGTGGTTTTGCCATAATGTTGAACCAATCTAAATACGAGAGAATAATCTTTACAAGTCCACCATGCAGCAAAAGAGAAAATAAAAAACATCATGTGTTTGAGGATGATGAGGGAAATTCCCAATTATGAACTCTAGAAGATTAGAGAAATAAACATAAGGATTTTCTCCTACCATATTATTTACAACACAAGACAATATATGTTCTTGGTACTCATGTCCTTTTTTTATAATAAGTAAAACATTCATAACAAAATGTAGAGGACAAACAACACATTTTAAAATTGTTCTTTTCCCTAAGGATCTTGCATTCCACTCTTCTCAAGCCTTTTCTAGTTAACAAATTTTCTATATAAATTTTTACTTAATTTATAATTAATAACAAAATCAAGTCATCCATGTTAAACATTCCATCTTAACAATCTATTATTTCCCTCTTTTGATATATACTTTTATTATTTTCGACTAAATTCTTTCTATACTTCAAATTTGTTCTAATAGTAAAATATATAAACTCCAATCGAGTTACAAACTTTTAATATCATTTCTAACCTCTAGAATTTCTTTATGAAAAGAGGGATGCTTTACCTCAAGGTATATGATAGAAGCAAAATAGTAAGAACATGCTTCTTCTCTATTAGTATGTTGTTGAAGCAATATTATTGCCCAAATTTCATTAGATGCATTTGTTTCAATAATGAAGTGGTGATCTTCTCTTTATAGAGTTAATACAGTTAAATTTTGAATTTTTCACTAGATTGCTCTTGTCATTTCATCATTATGAGGAATTCACTTATTCTTTAATAGTTTTTTTAGAGGATATAAACATTTGTTACTTGGTTTTAGTAAAATATATTTTAGACATCTAAGAAACCTTTGCAAGTAAGCTTTATAAAAAATTATGTATGTAAATTTTGATAGAACTTGTAACACATGTGTGTGATTTTTTTGATATTTATGCAATAACTAAACTAAAAAAATAGCTATGAGGGTTACATCAATTAGTTGAGTCTCTATGGTTAAAGCACTTTTGATATTGATCAATTCTCTAGACATGCTCAAGGTCAAATATTGTGGTCATGGATATGTCTGGTACAAATAGATAAACACTTATATGATAATACAATTCCATATTTGTTAATAATTTCAAAAAATCTTGTGAATGTGCTGATTGACAAACAAAAATACACTTAAATGATTATACAATTCCATATTTGTTAGCAATTTCAAAAAATCATATATATATATATATATATATATATATATATATATATATATATATATATCAAGGCCTCATAACTAGTGTTCTCTACCACTTAGTTTAATTATTTAACTTTGAAAAGTATAAACTAGCTCTAACATTTGAACTAGGACTATAGAGTAGTTATTCTTGCTTGGTTTAAATATAGTTAAATTAGAATTAAAAAAATAAAGACATACAACTTTATATTAAAAAAAACACGATTAAAATAGTAAGATAATTCATGATTGCATTATCTCTCAATGAACTAATAAGGACTTTATTTGTCGATGGTTCATATTTGTTCATCTTATATTGTGATGAAAGTTTTGTACTAAATTATTGTAAGGGAGAAATGAAGAGCATTGTCATCCATTTATCGTAACATATCCATTTTTCAATATTTTTGTATCATTTATTTTTCATATAATCATGAGATTTATTAACAACCATTAAAATGATACTTTCAATAATAACAGTGAAAATGTTCTAGTGTTTCTCTGAAAGTTCACTATTAAAGTATTAGAAAAGAGAACTGAAATATATTATATAATTTATTGATAAGGTTATTAAAATTAAATAATTTTTCATTTTCAATATTATATTAAAAATATTGTATAATTTATAAAAAAGATTTATTGTTATAATATATCATCAATTTATTGTAACATATGAATTTTCCAAGGTACATAATATTATAATAATTAAACTAAACACCACAGACATCTAGAACCTTATTACAATAATTAAAAAAAATTATTAACCTTCAAACTTAGTTTTCATATTATAATTATTTATAAAAAAAAAAATTAAAAAAAATTTATTAACCTTCAAACTTAGTTTTCATTAGGAATTTTGTTTGTGATCCATAAATTGTGATTAAAATTTTTCGGTCAAAATCACATCAAAATAAATTTGGTCGACGCGTTTCAAACCAGTCAATGCATTAGGACAAGATGAAAATCTGATCAATAACCCATTTAAATAGACAGTAAAACTCTAACTAAACATTTATAAAATAACGACTAATTTTTATATTATAATTATTTATAAATTATTTCAATATAATTATTAAATCGCATTTTTAAATATAAAATCAAATTTAATTTTATAAAAACTTGTATATTTCTAACCATTTATTATCACAATTTTCCTTATTTCTTACCCAATTTGACACCCAAAAAAATCACTATTAAAAGATACGCTTCATTATCTTTGCGTAAGATACCATGTCATTGCTGATGTCATCGAGTGGTCGCTGAAATTGCACATTTGGTGACCCGTTCTTTGGGTAGTTGCGCGTAAAAAAATAACTATTATAAGACACGCTTCATGATCTTTGCGTAAGATACCATGTCATTGCTGATGTCGTCGACTGATCGCTGAAATCTCACATCTGGTGATTGGTTTTTTTGGATGTGTATATATATTTTTTTTAAGAAAGTGAAAATAGAAAAATATTTCATTTTGGAATGTGTTAGCATTAATTTTTTGACATTAGTTTTTTAGCAATAAAATTATTAGTATAATGAGTAAGCTTATCATCAATTTCATTAAAAAATAACTAAAATATAAAAAGCAAAAAAAAAAAACTTATAATTTCATAAACTATTTTTAATCTCATGAACCTAATAAATATTAAAATATCATTTTTTTAATAAATATTAAAATATCATTTTTTTATTTTTATTTTTATTATATTTCTGGCTTTACTCCGATGAAATTTCCTGTCTGACCGCAACCACCTTTCCGCCTGTCTTCCCTTCAAGGAATGAAACGGCTATGGTCAATCTCAATTGCCGTTAAAAGGGCATAATCTATATACCCTCATTTTCCTACCGATCAAAGCTCATATGATCTGCCTGCCCTTCAAAAATCAGAAATATCATATTTGGGTCATTTGGGTTGCTCTGGTTCTGTTGTTCTGTTCAGTTTTCTTTTCAGATCGAGGTAAAAAGATGCGCATCATGGACACCTACTTCATATCCCATGGATCGCCCACGTTGGCCATCGAGGACCTTCCTGCAAGGCATTTCTTACTGGATTGGGGCAAAATAGTAGCAGAGAAGCCCAAGGCCATATTGGTCATCTCTGGTCACTGGGATACCTCAGTGCCTTGTGTCAATGTTGTCAGCAGAAACAACACAATTTATGATTTCTATGGCTTCCCTCGAGAGATGTATAAGGTAAGTGCTTTTGTTTTTTCAACTATGAACCAAATTAGACCTTCCAGAGTTTTGCTGAATGGTTTGACTGCTTGTATTACATTACTTGGGTGTTTTCAAAACATTAACATTGCATAAGAATGGAAATGAATTAAACCAGTTTAGGTTCAGGTTTGCTATACCTCAGGCGCATTATGGTTTGTAACGAAATAGTTTAGGTTCAGGTGGTTTTGGCATAGCGAGTCAGATGCTTCAGCTAATCTTTGGGCATATATATAGAACTCTTTGGGTATATATATAGATGGACTGGTAGGTTACTTCGAGTGGTTTTATATATATATATATATATATATATATATGGCCCAGTAAGCTACTTTGAGGGGTTATATGCAATGTTTCACCAAAACTCTCCGAGGGGGGCATAGGTGCAAGGAACGGACAAGGGACATATGGAAGTACTCTTAGGGAAATTTAGGGGATATATATATGTATGAACCAATAAGTTACTTCGTGGTTATATATATATATATAGCCCAGTAAGCTACTTTGAGGGGTTATATGCAATGTTTCACCAAAACTCTGCGAGGGGGCATAGGTGCAAGGAACGCACAAGGGACATAGGGAAGTACTCTCAATTTTAGGGAAATTATATATATATATATATATATATATATATATATATAATTGGTTTCTAATCCACGTTTTAAATATCTGAAGCTTGCTTTGGAGAGAAGCGAATGCTGAAAATTCTCTCTTGTATGTCTGGTATGTCACGAGGAATTAAGTTCTAGGAGGTTAACTACCGTGAACAAAGTCCTTGAATTTAAATTTAATTTGAGAAATTGCTTAGATGAAAACGGTTGTAGAGCCAAAAGCTTACTTAATTGGACCAATAGAGAAGATGTGTGTTTTTGTGCTGATGGATTTGATATTGATGTCTTGTATTTTGCCTGATTTGCTTTAAATGCATCCCTGCATATCACTTAACACTTGATCCCTATGGTGTAGAGTTATTTTATTGTTGGGTTTGTTTAGATTTACTTAAATTTGGAATAATGGAGGGATGCAGATTTTGTTGAAGTATACAGGAATTTCTTTTTCTAAAAGTTAGGATGCAAGGCTGCTCTCTTTATTTACGGTGTTCAATGTTAAGCGGAAAGCTGTTTTAATTTTTTTTCCATGTACCCTATCTGTTTTGGCAGCTTCAATATAATGCTCCTGGAGCTCCGGATTTGGCAAAAAGAGTTAAGGAGTTGCTGATAAATTCAGGCTTCAAGACAGTAAGAGAGGACCCAAGCAGAGGACTAGACCATGGTGCTTGGGTGCCCCTTTCCTTAATGTACCCTAAAGCTGACATACCAGTTTGTCAGCTATCTGTCCAGTCAAAACAAAATGGCGAGCACCACTACAAAATGGGAAAGGCCTTGGCATCCTTGAAATCAGAGGGTGTTCTGATTATTGGATCGGGTAGTGCCACTCACAATCTCAGGGCTTTGAGATTTGATGGTTCTTCTCCAGCTCCATGGGCTCAAGCCTTTGACAACTGGCTGACAGAAGCTCTGATTAATGGCAGGTAAATTTACCTTAAAAACTCTGAAACTGTTGCGACTTTAATTGTGGGACAGAGATATCTTTTTTAGTTTGAGCTATTGATTTTCAAGATATAATAGTGCTTGTGTCTATTAGTTGACTTGTATTTTTCTACTTAAAATTATGCTTTCATTGTACTGAAAAAACTACTTTCTGTATGGTGAAAAATGAGGAAGAACGATATATTAAAGGCTCCTCTGGGAAGGCCAAGCCAAAGCTTAGGGTAAACTATAAGCTGCAGAGCCTGACAGCAAAAAACCTCTTTATGCCATTTATAAATGCTCTTATTATAGGCACATGTTTGATGTATCCCACTGTATCATTGGAAAATCTTACCCATTCAAATATATGCTAATGTGAACTCATTTTAACATAATCACACAGTTGTTAGCTTGGCTCCTCCCTTCAACCTCGGGAGCCTCTGAAAGCCCTAATCGCCTCTAGCGTGACATTTCAGACTGCATACAATAACTGTAAGTAAATGATGATGAATTTCAGATCATAGAGACATTTCTAGCCTGTATGGCATTAACAGGAAATGTGGAAGTCACCTCCACACCAAGCCCCCCAGCCCTCCACATAGGATAGCACATTAAAAACATCACCACCACTGCAGAGGGAACTAGGTAACCCCTGTTGGCATACACGAAACCACTGTTAGCAAGAGTTAGATCTGAATGTGTCTATTGTAGAAGATTTATTGACAGAACCAAGGTCATCTGCCCTTTGCTGATGCTGATTTCGTGTTCATCGAAAATCTTGTCTTTATATGCCACAGCATGTTGAAGACACCACCAATAGTACAAGGCAACTGGCTAACGTAGACATTAAAACCATTGCAAACAAGGCTAAGCTCTGAGCTTGTCACAAAATTTCTTGACACAACTGAGGTGAAGCTCCTTGCCCATGCATGTTCTGTCCTCTAAACTTGTCAAAAACTTGTTCTCTACGTTTTCAGTGACCCTTTGTTTGATCTTGTCATGTCAATGTAAATATACTGGGGCCATAAAAAGATTTTAGAACACTCCTACCTATAGATCTTTTGCATCAAGATTCAGGTGTTTCAGTGTTATCACAGGATTTATGCCATGGTGTTGTCTATAATCATGTGCTCATGACTCTTAGGAAGCGTGGAGAAAGTCTCTCCCTGTTTGTCTTTGTTTTTTATCATACACTCTACATTCTAAATCATTTCACCAATTTGTCAGGGAAGTATTGAGAAAGACCTCTCTCATGGTTCCAAACCTCCTCCAAAGCCAGTTAACCTTGGCAATCCGAAAAGCTTCATTTTTCATCCTCCTTTCCTTCCTGTTGTTAAAATCATGTTTATAATGTTGGACTTAACTCTAAATCTTTGTGAGTGCTTGGAAAATATTTTTTTTATCAATTATATTGGTTTGCATCTTGCAGGCATGATGAGATAAACAATTTTCAAGAGAAGGCACCCTCTGCAAGCATGGCTCATCCATATCCAGATCATTTTTATCCATTGCATGTTGCTCTTGGAGCCGCTGGGGAGGGAGCCAAAGCAGAACTGATCCACAATAGTTGGAGCCATGGCACACTTTCATATTCTTCTTATTCTTTCAAGTCTAATCAGTAATAGCCTAATAGGTTCATATGAGCCTTTCATGGTGTGATCTTGCAGAATAATGTTGATTTGTGCCCTGGTTCCAACTTCCAACTTACGGACTTAGTTTCCAATCTAGCTACGGTTAGGCATCCTATTATGTTCTTAGTTTCCAATCTGGCTACTGTTAGGCTTCCTAGTATGTTCTCTGCTGTTTCTGCATCTAGTGATGCCTTAGAATAATATTTCGACAAGTTGTACATGCACCTAGCAGTGCTTCGTTCCATCTTCTATCAGAAGAACTTTTCACTGGAAAAATTTGATGTTGATTCTTGGGAATCACGAATGTTGGATTTCAATGTTTGTTGGTGCTATTATGTTTACAGCTAAAGAGTTGTTTATTAACTTTTCATGTATTTGAGCTTCTTCTTTCTCCTCTTTTTTTTAATAAATATAGAGAAGTATGTCTAGATTCACATTTTGCGATTAGTTGGGCCAGTTAGCATTGCATCTCTTTTCTAGTTGGGCCAGTTAACATTCCATCTCTTTTCTATAGGTAATACCAGGAGTAGCTTTGATCTGGATTTTATGAAGTTGTATTAAAAGTATTTTCTAAAAAGGCGTGGTTTAATTTTTCTATATTTTAGTTTTTTTTATTAGAATTTGATGGTAATTTTTTTTTAATGAAATAGTGGTTTTTGGTTGTTTAGAGTGTGTTTTTGAATATATAAATGGATTTAGAGCCCTGAAAAATTCTTAAAGCACTCAGAGTATGCAGATTTCATTGATTTCAACAAATCCCTGCCAAATTCCAGAGAAAATTGAATGGAAAATATCCTTGAAAAAAACTAAAACCTAAAAAAATTTCTTCTTCCTCTAAAAAAACAAGTGTTTTGATTTGGGAGTGCATTATTTAAGTTGTGGAGAGGAGTTCATATGAAGGGGAGCTTGGATAGAACCAATGGGAAGAAAGGGATGATTGTAGATGCCATTTTGGCACCTTGAGGTGTGTATTAATTCTTTAATATATTGATTATATGGTATTATTAAGGTAAATAAAATATTTATTTTCTAATATTAATATTATAAATTTTTAATATATATTTTTTTAAATAAATTGTGAAGGTTTTTAAAATGTTCAGCATTTTTAAGTAGACAATAATGATAAAGAAAACTCCTTTATTTACTGAATATTCCTTATACTTTATTTATAAAACTTTATATTTTGATGAATTTGACATCACATCATGATTATTTTTTATGTAACTTATTTATTCACCAAAATTCTTATTCTAGAAGCTCTTAATCTCATTTTCAAACTAGTTGATCATGTGACCCTTAACCTCATTAAAAGTTTGTATTATTTCCATCGTGTTTATCTTTAAAGGAACTTGCTATGAACAAATTTGTAGGTATGGGTTCTTACTTATCTCCAGTGGTTGCCAACATTTATAAGGAACATTTTGAAGCTTGATGCTGCCACAACAGCAAAAACCCACATTCTCCATGTAAAAATGCATGTCACATTCATTCGCTAAAATAAACCTCAACAGAGGTACACTTCATAAGTGGAAGTATTTCCTCTTAATACCATTCTCGATCCAAAGTTGAAACCCTTTATGTACCTTTGAAGCGGAAATAAAATCTCGATTAATCACAACCTTGACTTTGGTTAAAGACCAAGGTACCAATCACACATATATACTTTCGGCCCACATTTACCAACCATCATATATTCGAACCCACGCGAACATTTAATTGATTCAAAAGTTCGACTTTTGGTAAAACCCAAAGCACCAACATAATAATAACATCCAGCCCCACAACTTACCTTTCCACCATTCATCAAATCCGACGGTTGATAATTCATCGCACTCCAACTCAATGTTTCCACCATCGATCCACACTTTCATTAACTTTTGTGCAACTTCGGGTGCGAACACCATCGGATCTTCGATGTCTATGATCGAACGAATATCGCATTCAATTAAACTCCGACAGTTAAAGGCTTCAGGGCACACGAAATAAGTGGTTTTAAACCACCACGTGTCATCTGTTGGAGTGTATCGCGTTCACATAGAAAATTACCGCTTACCAGGTTGCATCCACGCGAAAACCGTATGTTGTTTTTCAAAACCACTTCACGGTTCCGTTGTGTTGTTGCTCACAGTTCCGCTTCCAACTCTCCAATACGGCACCTCCGCATACTTGGTGAAACATTTAAACAATCCATCGATTCATTGCACTACACTATGACTTCTCCTTTACTCCATCGTTCTGTTTTCACGATATCAACCAGTGTTCAAACCCTCTCTGGCATTCATTCCACGTATGGTTTAACCTCTATATTCAATTTCTGTGGTTCTTATCCATCGATTATAAATACAATAAAACCTCAAATGCGACTTCAAACCTGGATCTCATTGCACTGTATATTCACAACAAAATGTATAATTTCTCCTTGAAATGCTTTATACAATGTCAACTCCAATTGAAAAATACATCCAGGCCAATTTATACCTCAATTTAGAAATTCAAACAATTATTTAATGGCATCGATCCATTCTGTGATCGATGCTAATTTTCTCAATCACACAAAATTCAATAAATGAACATTCACCCTCAAACCACACAATCTTCTAAAAATGTAGCTTGAATATAAAATGACAGAACCTCCCTTGTTCCTGTCAATTTCACTTGCACACAATATACACTCAAAACACAAACTCAGAAATTGAGTTTTCTATATTAAAACCAATATTGACATAGGAATTCTTCCTCTGGCTTGATCTTCAAATCAGTGGCCTTTTTTATAGCCCGTAGGCTTCAATCCAAATCCTACTTCGCTCCTCAACCTTCTACTACTTTTTATGCCTTTGAGGCTTATAATTTATACAAAAGGTTCTGAAACTATTTTTGGTTTCAGTTCCTCCATCTTCTCAATAAAATCCTAAATATCCTCTAAGTCCTAAAATCACTACTTATCCCTAAGGATCCTCTTTCATCCACAAAATAATGAAACCAATTCTAATTTAGGACTTACCATTAATTCCTAAATCTCTCAATCCCTATACACTCTCAACTAGCCTATTTCTCTCATGTTCTCCAACATTCGAGAACATTTACAAAATTCCTCACAATATTTTTAATTAATTCTCATTAAAATCACTCAAAACATCGCATAAGAAACCAACTCCTTTGAAAACACAAAACCCCTAAGTCTATTAAAATACAAGGAATTTTCTTGAGCCTAATGCTCCTGCATCAGACTCCCAAGGTAAAAAATAATCATGATCTCCCGATCATGTGCTTTTAATCTTTGTCTTCTTGGATCCAAGACTTTGTTTTGCTGTTGTCCATAAACTGCATTATTCTTCAGGTGCACTTCTCCAGGCTTCCATATTTTATTCTGCATCTTGCCACTAGTTATGCTTTCACAGTCTTTTCTTGTCTTTTCCTTGATGTTGTTACTTTGCTTTCTTGCTGTTGTCTTTTTCTGAGACACCTTCATTATCAACCTTCTTATACTCTCAATTTCTATGTCCAGTTTATCTTCTGTCTGGGAATTACTCTGCCTTTTGTTGCTGCTTCCAATTTCTGCTGCAAATATCATTGTTGATATTGCTCTAAACACTGTTGCTCTAGACATTGTTGTAGATGTTGTTTTTTTTGCTCTTGTTGTTGTAGATGTTGCTGCCTCCCAAGCTTCCTGAATATCTCTTAAGATATCTCCCTCTGCAACATTCTTCTTCTGCTCACTACCTGCAAATTCACTTTTAAAAAATGAATTATCATTTGATTCTCTAATTGTAGTAACATACTCATTCATTCTTCTTTGTATACTATTAAGCATAATCAAATTTGGCAAACTAGTATCTGCTCCTGCCTCTTCCACAACTTCAGGCATTTTCATTTTAGTGTCTGCAATTCCTTTCTCTGACATAATTGTCTCCAACAAGCATTTCAACCATTCCCTTTGTACTTGTTTTATCTCAACCACATCATCAATATGCTGCAATTTAGTTTCAGCATATCCTTCTTCTTCTTCCTTGACAACCTTCATTTGTTGTCCTTCACCTCCTTGACTGATTCTAGCAATCAATTCAACTTCTTCAAACACTATATCTTCATCCTTTATCAGAATAGAATTCTAATTCTCCATCACTGTGGCAATTCTAAAAGTCTGTCCTATAGTCTTCTCTTGGCTAATCAGACAAGCCAACTCCTCCTTGTCATCAACAGTAACAAGTTCCTTCATATGAGACATGATTGTCTCACCTTCCTTGGAATTTATGAGTTCCTTCTTTTGTAATAGTTCATCTTCATTCAAGACAACTCCAAGAGATGGATTGTCTTCTGCAACACCTACAAACACAGTCAAATTATCAATTTCAAAATTACAAGACCCAATGGTCTCATTTGATGATCCAGTCACCAAATCTTCTTTTAGTATTTCCAAGTTTCTTTCAAGACTAAGAAAATCTTCACTGTATTTTTTTCCAGCTTCCAAGGTTATCTACATTGTGTCAATCACCATGATAGAATGATGATTCTCCACTATGTTTTCATCTAACATAGTTTCATTTTCATTAAATTCTCTGACATTTTTCATTTGTTGTCCTTCTTTGCCTGCATAATTAACACATGAATTATCAGTATTAAAAATACAAGGTTTCAATGTCTCTTCCTCCTCTGGCAACATTTCAGTATGCTAATTTAAATTCTCTATGAGACTGTCAGCTAGTCTCTCCTTCTTATCATCTGTTTCAAGAATTTCTCTCTGCTTTGGTTCACAATAATGAACTTTTTCAATTTTTTGAATCATTTTTACATCCTTATCCTCTGCTTCCTGACTGTCATTCATGAAAATTTCTTTGTCTTGCTTCTTCAACAATTTATCTTGTGTATAGATCCTCTGCTTTTCCAACTCTCTTCTTTGAAGATCTAACTTTCTATATAACTCAACAATTTCAATTGGGGTAGAATTTGGAAACTTCACACAACTTTCCATACCTTCACTTGTTATTGACCAATCATTAGATGGCCCTTCTTCCTCTGTTTCAATATTCCGCTGAATATTTCCATTAGACCCCTCCGTCTTCAATTCTTTCTGAGATCTTTCTATCTCAGCATAATTCTGAACAGAATTCAGATTCAACTTCTTCTCCTTAACAAAATCTAAAGCTTGTTCATCATCCTGTGATGTACCTGCAATCATACACAAATCATTAGTTTTAAAACAATAAGACTTTTCAGTTTCGTTTGCTTCTTCAAGCATTTCTCCTTGAACATATTTGCATGTGAAATCCTCAAATTCCATCTTTGACTCAAAAAATCTGAGTTCTTCCTTCCATAAGGCAATCTCTCTTTGCCTCCACTTCATTTGTAATGGTTGTCAAATTACGTTCTTTTCCTTCAATGGAAAGATCCATCCTCCTTTCTGGTTTTTCTCTTATTGTAGCCATCCCTTTAGTACCTCCAGTTGTACTTTCATTACTGCAATATCTCTTTCTCTATTCTCATCATTCATATTATCTATGTGGCATTCTTTAGAACCTCTTCTTTGATCCTCCATGATCATCTTCTTCATGAGCTCCTCACTCACTATGAGTTGCACTAAGCCTCTGCAACAACAAGTCCTTCCTGCTGCCACTTACCTTACCAATCCCCTTTCTGGACTTGGTTTTTTGGCAAGCACTGGTTCTCTATCTCTAGAACCTCTTGGGCACTCTCTTCTGCTCTCTCTAGGCTTATATCCTCAACTCACCTTCTCTTGAGAACACTTCAGTTGTTCTCCCTATCCAACCTTTAGTTGGAATATTAGGTTCACTGCCATCATCATCAAACTTTGTCTTCATCTTATCTGCAACCAAAATTCTGCAATCACAATTTTCAAACCAGATTAAAATTATCTCACCTTCAAGATCTCTGCATGTCCTTGTCCTCTTCATTGACTTGGACTGTATTCATTTATTTTCGCAAATGCCTGTTCACTTCAATTCTGTGTATCTACTGCTTATCAGATTTAATATCTGATCTCCTCTTTCTTTTCCCATCACACATGCATTCTGATTTAATTAAAAAAATATTTAACTTTCAAAAGAGCTTTTCCTGCTTTGATACCAAAAATGATGCTGCCACAGTAGCAAAAACCCACATTCTCCATGTAAAAATGCATGTCACATTCATTCGCTAAAATAAACCTCGACAGAGGTACACTTCATAAGTGGAAGTATTTCCTCTTAATACCATTCTCGATCCAAAGTTGAAACCCTTTATGTACCTTTGAAGCGGAAATAAAATCTTGCTTAATCACAACCTTGACTTTGGTTAAAGACCAAGGTACCAATCACACATATATACTTTTGGCCCACATTTACCAACCATCATATATTCGAACGCACGCGAACATTTCATTGATTCAAAATTTTGACTTTGGGTAAAACCCAAAGCACCAACATAATAATAACATCCGGCCCCACAACTTACCTTTCCACCATTCATCAAATCCGACAGTTGATAATTCATCGCACTCCAACTCAATGTTTCCACTGTCGATCCACACCTTCATTAACCTCTGTGCAACTTCGGGTGCGAACACCGTCGGATCTTTGATGTCTATGATCGGATGGATATCGCATTCAATTAAACTTCAACAGTTAAAGGCTCCAGGGCACGCAAAATAAGTGGTTTTAAACCACCACGTGTTATCTGTTGGAGTGTATCGCGTTCACATAGAAAATTACTACTTACCAGGTTGCATCCACGCGAAAACCATATGTTGTTTTTCAAAACCACTTCACAGTTCCGCTGTGCTGTTGCTCACAGTTCCGCTGCCAACTCTCCAATATGGCACCTCCGCATATTTGGTGAAACATTTAAACAATCCATCGATTCATTGCACTGCACTATGACTTCTCCTTTACTTCATCGTTCTGTTTTCACAATATCAACCAGTCTTCAAACCCTCTCTGACATTCATTCCACACATGGTTTAACCTCTATATTCCATTTCTGTGGTTCTTATCCATCGATTATAAATACAATAAAACCTCAAATGCGACTTCAAACCTGGATCTCACTGCACTGTGTATTCACAACAGAATGTCTAATTTCTCCTTGAAATGATTTATACGATGTCAACTCCAATTGCAAAATACATTCAGGCCAATTTATACCTCAATTTAGAAGTTCAAGCAATTCTTTAATGGCATCGATCCATTCTGTGATCGATGTTAATTTCCTCAATCACTCAGAATTCAATAAATGAACATTCACCCTCAAACCACACAATCTCCTAAAAATGTAGCTTGAATATAAAATGACAGAACCTCCCTTGTTCCTATCAATTTCACTTGCACACAATATACACTCAAAACACAAACTTATAAATTGAGTTTTCTATATTAAAACCAATATTTACATAGGAATTCTTCCTCTGGCCTGATCTTCAAATCAGTGGCCTTTTTTATAGCCCGTAGGCTTCAATCCAAATCCTTTTTCTCTCCTCAACCTTCTACTACTTTTTATGCCTTTGAGGCTTATAATTTATACAAAAGGTTCTGAAATTATTTTTGGTTTTAGTTCCTCCATCTTCTCAATAAAATCCTAAATATCCTCTAAGTCTTAAAATCACTACTTATCCCTAGGGATCCTCTTTCATCCACAAAATAATGAAACCAATTCTAATTTAGGACTTACCATTAATTCCTAAATCTCTCAATCCCTATACACTCTCAACTATCCTAATTCTCTCATGTTCTCCAACATTCGAGAACATTTACAAAATTCCTCACAATATTTAATTAATTCTCATTAAAATCACTCAAAACATCACATAAGAAACCAACTCCCTTCAAAACACAAAACCCCTAAGTCTATTAAAATAGAAGGAATTTTCTTGAGCCTAATGCTCCTGCATCAAAGCTACAACTTTAAACAACGTTGATCCAAAACCCCAAGTGCTAGTTTCGATTTGTTGATGATACCTTTATAGGTTGGCCTCACATCCTCCCGATGCTAAACTCATTTTTGGGTCATGTTGATCCATAAACTACTTTGGATATTTCATTGGACAGTGCGTCACAATAAATCTGACGAAATTGGATTTAAATCTATACTATAAGCATTAAATTCTTTTAGATTTAATATTTGTTATTTACTGCATCGTTGTTTATGCATAAAATAGATAAAATGCAGAAAATAGAGGTCAGTAAAATACAATCACATACCAACCACAATGAGCACAAAGATATGTTGTGGGAAACCCTTACAAGAGAAAAATCAGTTAGAAGGCGGGGCTCTTTTGTCCGAATGTAAATAATGCAAGTACAAAAGAGAAGGCACTCATTATGGAATCACTTGTGACCTATGGCTTGATAGACTACTATAAAACACTAACTCCCTATGTCACATTATGCCACTTCCACTCCCTCTTGCTCTACTTAACTATGGAACAAGATACAATTGAGTAGAATGGAACCCCTTTTCCTTCTAATGGTCTGGTTATAACATAACTCGATAGCCAACTAAGAGTCACGTTTGGCTCTTTCAACTCTTAATTAGAGTTACGACCTTGGCCCTTTTAGAGTCTTCTTCATAGCCATCACATGGTCAGTGGCTTTTCCATGAGTAACAAGGGTTGATGTGGCTCCACTCAAGCCATGGTAGTCAAATTTAGTAGGACAACTTCTAGGAGACATATATTTTGCATATGAACTCCAATTGATGCAATTATTGCATTTTTGGAAAGGTATCTTAGTGTAAAACAACATCATGGGGTCTCATGCTTAAGCGGGAAATTTTTACCCAAAAAAATCATCTAAGACCTCAAAATGGCCCTGGAAGGTTTCAAATCCCAATTCTCCAAGTTAGGTCTAGCTGATAAAAACTGCTCCTGCAAGCTAATTCATCTCATTTTTCCACTCTAAAAGCATTGAGATAGATCAAAAATTATATAATCCAATCTGAATCATACCTTCCCATTTTGGGAGGCTTTTGGTCCCCATAACCTTTATCGAATGAGGTGGGGAAAATTTCCTTTTATCTTCTCCTTGGAGTACCATTTAACCTTGCATAGAAGTTTTCCTTTTCATACAATATGTTAAAGATCATGTTGCACATGTCTTGAAGTTCTGGACCTCTTCTGCAAAACAATATCCTCTATCAACTCTACCTAAGCAGCTAGATCTCAGGCTTTTATGGCCGGTAGGATCCGCTCCTCTTCCTAATCCAACATGGAAGGCTCATAAAGTTTGAGATTTTCCACATTCACCACTAAGTAAATGCACATATATGGGGTAAATTGAGTTTGTAGGTATTATCTCTCACCTTTTCCAGTATCTAGAAACGACCATATTGCAAAGCCTTGATCTTCTTATAAAGACTTTGTAGTTTTTCCTTGTTTAATTGTAACCACTCTCTCTCCCACTCTGAATGACCTCTCTATCATGTTTTGGTCATGTCGAGGCTTCTATTTTTCTTGTGACTTTTCTGATGCCTCTTGTACTTGAAAATGGATTTGTTTGGTTTTTTCAACAATTTTTTCTGCCTTTAAAGCATCCCCTATGGGATCCTACCTTACTCCTTGTTGTCTACATACAATAATGAAAGGTGAAGGTGTAAAATGTCCAAAATAAATTTGAAACGTGAACTTACTAGTAGAAGTGTGGCTTGCTTTATTATAAAAATATTGTATATATACCAAATTTTCATTCTAGGTCTTTGAATGTTTTTTATTATAACCCTTCAAAAGTTGCACCAAGTCCCTACTAACTACTTTTATTTTTCCATCTATTTGTGGATGGAATGTTGTAGACATATTTAACTTTGTGTCCATCTTCTCGCACAATGTATTTCAAATTGTTGGTGTCCCTATCTAAAATGATGCTTCTCAATATCCCAAAATGCATCTAGATTTGTTCTAAAAACAAAATTATTGTTTCTTGACCTTTGATGTTCTTTTTACAAGGCATGAGAATGCACATCTTGTTGAACCTGTCAACTACTACAAATAGGTAGTCATGCTCTTTATTGCTTGTTGGTAAAGCTTTCACAAAAACCACGGAAATATTTTCCCAAGGATGAATGGGCATAGGTAAGGGATGGTATAGACCCTATTTCATGTTACTAGGCTCATTGGAACCACAAAAATTATACATCCTCTAATGAACCTTGCTACATCTTGCATTCTAAGCCAGTACGCATACCTCTCTAAGTTGGCAGTTGTCTTCCCAACACCAAAATTCCCTACAACCTTGGAGGTGTGAGCCTTTTTTATTAGTTGAAGTTGCTCAACTTTAGAAACATAGCTTGTCCAACCTATAGAATAACCCATTCTAGAGATGATAGTCATCTATGTTTTCACTGCCATCTACACGAATTTGCCTCCTTAAAGTCTCCATCCTCTCTATATGCATCATGGGTGAAAGGATCCATATGCATCCAAGTTCCCAAAGTCGTGGCTTTTGATGTGGGTGGCCTTGAAAACATCTTGACCAATTTGCTTCTGTTGTCCTTATAATACTTGATGACTAAATGATATTTCTATAAGAACTCCATTCATATGTAGTGTCTAGTCTGTTGTAGCTTACTCTAGGCCTATATGCACTTTAATGGTTGGCGATCTATGTAGATGGAAAACTACTTTCCCACCAGATAATGTTTCCACTTTTGAAAACTTGTACCAAAGCATAGAGCCCATTGTTGTAGGTAGGGTAGTTGAGAATTTCCCCATGAAATACTTTAGAATGGTAGAAGACATGTCTTCTTTCCTACATCAAGACCACTCCCATGGCATACCCATACATCCATCTCCACTTCAAAGGGTTGTTGCAAGTTTGGTAATGCGAGAATTGTTTCTTAACTGATTTTATTTTTTAGCTCGTCAAATGCATTAAATTGACCCTTCCCCCATTGAAAGCTCTTACCACTCACTATTATAGCCTAGAGTGGTGTAGTGACCATTGAAAATGAAGTTATAAATTTCCTCAAGTGCTACCTTGCTCCAACATAGCTCCTAACTTCAGAAACATTTGTAGGCATAAGTCACTTCATAATGGTCTTTATCTTTGAATCTTGTATCTTAAGCTCCCCTCCATAAATCACATAGCCTAAATACACCAATGACTATTATGCAAACTCATATTTCTTAAGATTTGATAGAAGTTGGTGCTTCTTCAAAGTCCCTAGCATCTACATTAAGTGTGAGACGTGTTACTCCCATGTAGCATTGTAAACCAATATATCATCCAAATAAACAATAAGAAATGAATATAAATAAGGGTGTAGTAAATCATTCGTTATTCTCATGAATGTAACTAGTGCATTACATAAACCAAACGAAATGACTAACCACCATACAACCCTTGTTTGGTTTTGAAGGCAGTATTTCAGGTGTCTTTTATTTAACTCGAACCTGTTGATACCCTTATTTTAAATCTAGCTTGATGAAATATTTTTCTTGTTGCAATTGGTCTATTATATCATCAATCCTTCCCATGGGGCTTTGGATTGACAATGAATGGGTGTACTATTAAGGCACTCCTTGCAACAGGTCACTATTTCAAATCCCCCATGGGTGTTAGCCTACAATATATATATATATATATATATATATATATATATATATATATATATATATATATATAGATATATATCAAGGGCAATGAGTATCTCTTCTTGAGCATAATCGTGTTCAACAATCTCAGAGTCGATTCACATTCACTAAGTCCTATCCTTCTTTGGAACAATTATGATAGGTGACCCACAAGGTTACATACTTTGTCGAATCACACCCTATTCCAACGATTTCTACAACTGCTTCTTCACTTCATTTGCATCTAGAATGGATTGCCTGTACAACCCAATGTTTGGAAATGGAGAGTTCATCAATAATTGGATTTTGTGCTCCACTTCCCTCTTGGGTGGTATCACTTTATGCTCTTAGAGAACTCCCCTATATTCCTATAGCAACCATTCTAGTTACCGTCTCTATTCTTCAGTACACCCCCTCTAGGGATGCCTTTTCCTTTATTGACTCCTCACTAGAATGAGTTTCTCTTAAAAATAGCAAAACACGTTTATTGCAAGAAGTAATCAACTTCATGGCTTGGTTGGCACTTACCAGTGAAATCCTTGACTTTCCTTTGTGCATGTTGATGATGAATAATTTTCCATCCTTTATTAGGTAGTGTTGGTTTCCTCTCTGCATGAATATTGCATCCTACATATACATGTAGGGAATCCAAAATACGACTCCACATGCATCAAGTGGTACTGCATCCAATTGTGCTTCATCAATAAAATCAACACTAATTTCAAAATTTATTCTATGCTATTTTTTACCTTAGTTTATACATCCTCATTTACCCATCTTGATGGATATGGCCTAGGATGATCTCGAACCTCCAATCCAAGTTTTCTAATCAAATCCACTGCTATGGGATTAGCTTGTGAAAATAAATCGAACAAGACATTGATCATGGTCTTCTTAATCTATATCTTAATGTGGAAGAGCTTGGTCATCTCCTCTTCTTAATAATGAAGGTTACTCAAATTAACCTCCTTATCCATTGAGGCATAGACAATTTCTCATCCACATCGTAGACACTTTCCACCTGATTTCTTAGATCTATGGTGAGAAGATTATTTTTCTTTTCATCTTTCTTCTAGTTCTTCAAGTTCAAATCTAGATGCAATTTCCAACATTTCCCCTCTGTGTGACCATCAATGTTGCAATGGTTGGAATGATTGTTAGGATACTTGCATTGATCTACAATGGTTGTTATCTACTTGTCATTTCCCCCTATCCACTTCTTCTTCTTTCCTTTCATGGAATATTCCTAGTGCTCTTTATGTTTCAAATCAATTGTCTATCCTTTCTTTGTTCCTATGTTTTCCAAGTATTGTGTTTGTACATAATATTTGTCCATGGTTATTGTCTTAAACAATATCACTTAATTTAGTAGATAGGTGTATAGACCCCCTAGATACCCAACATAATGGTCCTCTTCCTTAATTCAATGGTGTACTCTTTTACAATCTATTCGTGCCTCTACTTGAAGTAGTGCCATCGAACACATTGGTCCTCTACATATCCGATAGTGTAGAATTGGAACCTAATGAGAGTTTTAACTCCTCCCACTTAGTTATTAGTGGATCACCCTCTAGTCTAAGTGTCTTCATATGGATTTCCCACCAAGTTAGGCATGGCATTCTACCTTCAATCTAGGAACTTAAATTTTTCGCTCCTTATCTATGTGATGAACACTACAATATAATTCTAATTTTTGCAACCAATGATTTAATTTTAAGGCATCAATCTCACTTTGATATGGCTATATGTCAACCTTTTTTTTTTCGTCTTGAATAGGGACTTTTAATGGGTAATGGCAGTCAAAATCAAGAATCTTTTTGGGCTCTTTCCTCAATTCATTTTCTAGGTCTTCTTGTTTCTTTGATTTTCCTTTCGATCTAACCTCTAAACTGGAACCTCCATCTTCTTTGATACCAAGATTGTTTGTTAAGGCTGCCAAATGGAGGTTAGTATTGTTATTAATATATGCGACATGTGCTTCCAACCTCAAGAATATCTTCTCTACTAAATCAAAGTTATTATGAATAGACTCATTGGCCATAGTTAGGGTTCTATGAATTATTACTTACACCACTTCTCAGATCCCCCACAACTTCTCAGGATATTCCCCAAAGAAACCTGCTCTGATACCAACATGATCTGTAAATTGTCGTAGATATTGCATTGGGTAGTTTGTCACAAAAAATCTGATAAAAATAAAGTGAAATATATATTATGAAGGTTAAATCCCTTTAGGTTCCAAATTTTTTAATTATTGATTTTAGATATCATTTTCAGGATTAAATAAATAAGTAGAGTAATTCAATAGACTACGACCATATCTATGAGTATTAGTCTCAATTAACCAAATTTATCATGATTTTGAGTAGTCCGCATAACACTCATTGCATCTGTTGATGTTCACAAAGGTGAAGAAGTGGGATTGATATTAGTGAAATAAATCGCACGACTTCAATCATCACCTCCAGGGCTTGCACCCAAAAACCAGGACTTCTCGAGAGGTCACCCATCCCAAGACTCCTATGAATCAAGTGCACTTAACTATTGAGTTTTCCCCACAATCAAGCCCACTTAGATTTCTACCCTATTAGAAAAACCTTAGCAAGTATTATAACATATGACCTATTCAATTAGAGCTCATTTCACACTTTTCATTTTAAGCACGGGGCCTTCTTAGTGAAACATATTAGATATCGTTTTCGGGATTAACTAATTGCATAGAGAAATTCATTGAAATATGACCATATCCATGAGTATTAGTCTCAAATTACCAAATTTTTTATGATTTAGAATAGTCCACATAACACTCATTACATCGAGTGATGCTCATAAGGTGATAAAGTGAAATTGATGACTGGAAAGTTGCAATGTAGAATGAGTATGATTCTTTCATAAAGAAGTTGCTTCCTTTAAACAAGTTAATTCTTTTAAAGGAGTTGCTTCTCACAATGACTAGAAAGAAGCACTGTGGAATTAATATTATGCTTTCATAAAGAATGGAACATGGAAGTTGGTGGACCCTCCATTTGGAATCAAATCAATTGGTTGCATGTGGGTCCACAAGAGCAATTACAAATTAAATTGCTCACTTAAAAGGAACAAAGTAAGGATCGTGGGAAAAGGGTTTGCACAAAATGAGGGTATTAATTATAAGGACACATTTTCCCCCACAACAAAATGGGCCATCATACTCTCTTTTCCTTGGTAGCTCAAAATGGATGAAAATTTCATCAAATGGATATGGATACTACTTTCTTGAATGGAGATTTGTAAGTGAATGTCTTCAAATCTCAACTACAAGGGTTTTTATGTGAAGGGGAAAGCATAGTGAATATGTAAACTCATCAAATCCTTAGATGGCCTAAAACGAGGACCACAATCATGGTATGAAAAGCTAATTGAGATACTTACGAAATTGAATTTCAAGCACTTTAACCTTGATGATGCAATTATGTTTGTCAAGAAAGTCATAAAAATTGATATATGTCTTGTAGTGTATGTATATTATATATTGATAACAAGGAATAATGAAATCTATATTACATCCATTGAAAAATAATTGAAAAAGGGTTGTGGGATGACAGATTTGGGACATCCTCACTACTACTTGTGCATTGAAGTGACTCAACATCCAAAGTACATATTCATCTCTCAAAAGAAGTACATTGGATAATTTTTTAATAGGTTTGACATGGCTAAATGCAACCCTCTTTATACTCCAATGGAATAAAATTTATAGCTCACATCAAAAGAAGGGAATGATTTTGAGGATGTTGTTAGTAAATTTGACTTGGTGAAAGAGTCAAATTTGTTCGGTAAAACATTGGTGGTTTTGGGCACATGGTTTTTCTTTCCTGTGGTTTCATGCCCATGGATTACATATAATGAAGCCTTTAAAATTCTTGGGAAAACTTCATTATACTAGGCTAGGGAGGTGAGTGGTGAAGGCTCACTTAGTTAGATTGGTCATGTTTTGGCCAAGGGACTAATAAAATATCTTGTTAGCTGTTTTTTTCCCCAAAGTATATTTTTTAAAGATAAGTGTTGTGTTTATGATTTGTGATTTGTTGATGGTTGATTTTAATCTTCTCTTAGTTAATTTATATTTCTCTCCAATAATTTTAGCATGGGATCAAAACCAAAGGTTAGCCTGGACTCTCTACTGAGGGTGGCCTTGATTTATGATTTTTTAATGAGAATTCCCTTTGTGACAATGTGCTTTCCCAATATTGGGATCCTTTTGATTTCCATAGGGTTGGATAGGTTTTTTTTGCATAGGCGGGTAATGTTTATAACCGCAGAGTCTCATGCCTACCAGCTGATGATCCATAGCTATTGTTAGGGGTGATCCAAAACTTGGGTTCGATGAGATGGTGGCTCAAGTGATTAGGTCAATGAATACCAAGAAGGGGTGAGGAGAGGATGAAGTAAAGGCTAGTATATTTTAGCAAAGGCCTTGAGTTGAATTTGACAAACATTTGAGAAAAGGAGCGATGATGGAAAATATGATAGCAAGGGTGGTCACATGCATGATTATGTTGGGGATGGGGTTGGGGAAAACATGAAATGGAGTTGGACAGGGGTTCATAGTTGCGAAACTAGGTACCTAAAAACTACAAGTTCGAGAAGTCGAAGGAAAGTTGAAGGATCAAAAGGGCGGCTTAGGTGCTCATGGGAACCCTAGAGGAGAACGACCCCCTGAAGCTTTTTGTCTAGAACCTAGCTTGGGTTGATGGGGAAAACTCTGAGGATGCAACTGCATTCTATGGCACCCTAGCCACAAGATGATTGAGATTCACCCCATATTGTTAGTTTCCATATGTGAAAATATAAAGCTCTTGTGGTGGCTCTTGACAATAATGAAGCCCCACAAATTCGACAACAACAAGCAATACGCCATGGATATCATAGCCATCCTATAGCATAGTGACCAAAATTGTTACAATTATAACATCTTCCCTTCTTTCCCTTGGGACCCACTCTTTCATGATTTTGATTTCTCAGACCAACATTGTTCTTCTTATTTGCATGAGCGGTGAAGGCAATAGGGTCACTTCCATTCCCATTTGAGGGATGGTCTCTCTCCATCATCCTTATCTCCTCTTGAGTGCATCTTGTCAACAATTCATCAAAATCAAGAATTATATTATTATTGAGAATAGTGGTATTATGTAATATTACGAATAGGAAATGAACAAAAATACAAAACAACATAAACAAAAACTACAACTAATAGAGAGACACCATGAAAATCACTGCAAACATTTCAGAAAAGTTGAGCCATTTTATTATAAATCTGGAAATAGGGAATGAGTACAAGAAGGTGATTGGAATGATGGCACATTGGCTTGCTCAAGGCAAGCTGAAATAACTCTCCAAACCCTACTATGGATGGATGCTTCTCCTCTGGACTGCGTAAATCCCAGAGTTGTTGTTGCTATTGGAAAATGCTGCTTTTGACTACAATGGAGCTGCTCTTTGGGATTTTTCCCCTACTCATAAAATTATGAAACTCCGGCTATGAACTCTCCTCCAAAAACCTTGAAAAACCTCGGAAGGAATTTCTGAAAGGCTGAACCCAGAATCTGACCCCCTTGGGAAAATTACGCACTCCTGGTGAGTACGCTGGCCTTTGAACTGAATGATTGGAAATACTGGCCTCAATATACTCCAAAAGGAAACTTGTGAAGGGTTTATCCCCTCACACTTCTCCCGGACTGAAACTACTAAATATCCCTCACTCTTGGAGCTGCCCTCCTCCAAAATTGCGTAACCTCTGTGAGAGACTACACTGCTTAGAGACTGTGTAACTCATGGATGGATAGCTCTGTGTGTTCAAGGTAAATCTCCTCACCTGAGTGGGCACTCGAAATCCCCCGAGGCTGAGGTTAGGATCTCCGCTGGGAGACACCCGTGTGCTGAAAAACACTTGCAGACTTAGCTAAACAACGTAAGCGTGCTCAATATCTGTTAGATAGAAATTATAAAGATGCATAATAGAATGAATGAGAAGCTGGGCCCTCACTCCCTTTTATGATTGAGATCCTAACATCCCCTTGGGCCCCACTGTGTTTCGTTGTCCTCCTTTTCCATGCTGCCCTGCCTACTCTGTGTTGTCCTGACCCATGCTGCGACTAGGATGCCTGGCCCACGCTGCCTCTGCACTGTCCCCCTCCCTACGATGTCACTCGGTCCCCCCTGGGCCCCACATCGAAATTATAAAGTTGGCTAAGTGACTTTAGGGAGTTTATTTCTCCTAAGTTGGGTTATGGGTCCCAACACCCCTTTTATTTATGGTTGAACATTAGAAAAGTAAAATATGAGCAAATTTTAGTATTTCCAATTAGCTGCTATTAATTGGGAATATTACATTCCTCCCTGCCAAAATGTTGCTTTTCCTCAATCAACTACAAAGATGGATGCGGTGGGATCTTCTCACTCTCCCAAGTGGCATCCTCATCTGGTAGATTCCTCCATCTCACCAAATACTCCTTGACTGTCCTGCTCTGTATTTGTCTCTCTTGGGTGTCTAAAATGGATTCTGGATGTAACACCAAATTCCCCTCATCATCTGTAGGTGGAAGGTCTTCTGTTGCGGTCACGTGCTGCCCCAAAGCCTTCTTCAAGCATGATACATGGAAAATGTTATGTATCCTACTCCAACTCATAAGCAACCTCTCCTACTCGATGGATCACCCTGTAAGGTCCATAAAAGTGGGGCTTAAGCTTCTCGGCCCCCATCTACTTCAGTGTAGATTTCCTGTATGGCTGAAGTCGGAGGTAGACCAAATCACCTACCATAAATTGTCTCTCTACCCGCCTTCTTTCTGCATATAGGTTCTGTTGGTTCTGTGTTGTGGCTAAGTTTTCCTTAAGAGCCCGAAGTATATCTTGGCTCTCTTGGATCCATTCCTTGGCCCTGGGGGCCTTGCTAGCTCCAAACATAACATCAGCAAAATTTAAAGCATGATATCCATACAAAGCATAAAATGGAGATATATTGATAGACATGTGGAAAGTAGTGTTGTAGCAGTATTCTCCCAGGTGAAGCCAATGCAACCATGCCTTTTGTTGCCCTGTGACATTGTTTTGCAAGTAGCCTTCCAACCACTTGTTCACTATCTCTGTCTGAGGGTGATAGCTGGTACTAGGAGTTAACTCCGTACCCACCAAAAAAAAGAGATCCTGCCAAAATTCGCCCATTAAATGATTGCCCCTGTCACTGATTATGGTCTTAGGAAGACCATGTAATCTGAAAAGATCGTGGAAAAATAGCTCGGGCACCTGTGCAGCTGTGTACCATGCGGATATTGCGAAGAAATGGGCATACTTTGTTAGTCGATCAACAACCACAAAGATGCAATCCTTGCCCTGCACTGCGGGCAACCCAGTAATGAAATACATAGAGATGATTTCCCACTTTCCTTCCGAAATGGGAAGCGGCTGTAGCAATACGTCTAGGTGCCTCATCTCCCCCTTGTTCCTTTGACACACTTCGCACTCCCTGACATACCGGAGTACGTCCTCCTTGAGGCCTATCCAAGAGAACCTCTCCCTGATGGCCCTGTAGGTCTTTGTGAATCCCTGGTGGCCTGATAGTAGAGAATCATGGGATGCACACAATATATTTTCCTTGAGATGGGAATCCCCAGTTAGGAAGATCCTATCTCGGTAATATATGACCTCATCCATCACCCTAAACCTGTCATCTGAAACTTGTTCGTCTAGTACCTCACAAGCAAAGCGGTCCTTAGAGTACTCCACTAACAGTTGAGCCCTCCAGTCTGCATCTAGGATCATCAAGGACAACACTGCCGGTATGCGTGAAAAAGCATTTGCCACCACGTTTTTCTTCCCTTTGACATACTCAATGTCAAATTCGTAGGCCTGAATCTTACTGACCCACTTCTGCTTCCTCTCCCGCAACTGCTTCTGCTTAAGAAAAAATCGAAGGCTGTTGTGATCAGTCCTCACCCGAAACTTGTTGCCTACTAGATACTGTCGAAACTTGGCCAATGCATGCATAATGGCCAACATCTCCTTGTCTTATAATGGATACAACTTCTCATGCGGCAATATCTTCTGGCTCTCGAAAGATACAGGGTGGCCCCCCTGCATCAACACTGTGCCTACTCCCTCCCCCAAAGCATCACACTCCAGAATGAAGGGCTGCATGAAATCCGAAAAAGTCAATACCAGACAATTTCTCATCACCTCTTTGAGCCTATCAAAAGCTCTCTGCATAGTATCAGTCCAGCCAAATTCCCCCTTCTTGGTGAGATCTGTGAGGGGTGCAACAAGTTGGGAAAATCCCTTGACAAATTTCCGGTAGTAGGTGCAAATGCCTACAAATCCCCGAAGCTCTGTCACATTCTTCGGTTCCTTCTAATCTCGGAAGGCCCGAATCTTCTCCTCATGGACTCTCACTCCATCCAAACCAATGATATGCCCCAAGTAGAGCATCTCTATCAACCCAAACTCACACTTGGAGAGCTTAGCATAGAATTTTTTCTCCTCCAAAATACGCAATACAACCTCAATGTGATGTATGCACTCCTCCCAAGTGCGGTTGTATATGAGGATATCATCAAATAACACCAGCATAAGCTTCCTCAACTGACCACAGAAGATGTGGTTCATGTAAGACTGGAAGGTGGCTGGTGCATTGGTTAGCCTAAAGGGCATCACCAAAAACTCGAAATGGCCATAATGGCACCTGAATGTAATCTTAGGGACATCCTAGTCCCTTGCCTTGATCTGATGTTACCCCGACCTCAGATCGATCTTGGAGAAGAAATTTGATCCCCTCAGCTCATCCATCAACTCGTAAATCCTGGGGATGGGGTATCGGTTCTTCATGGTCTTTTTGTTAAGTTCCCTATAGTCGATGCACATCCACAATGTTCCATCCTTCTTCTTCACCAGAACAACAGAAGAAGCAAATGAGTTAGCACTGGGTCGGATGTGTCCTAGTGCTAAGAGCTCATGGATAGATTTATCAATCACATCCCTGTAGGCCTTGGGTTGCCTATAAGGAGTGGTGATCACTGCGTGGATCCCTTGCTTCAACTCGATAGTATGCTCAAACCCCTGGTCTGACAATTGCCCCAGTGGTATGTCCCCAAAAACTGTGGAGTATCTGTCCAATATCGATTGCACATCAGGGTGTACTAACTTCCCTATGGCTCCTGCCTCTAAAATACGTAGTTCTACTGCCCACTCTATGTCCCCCTTCCGGAAGTCTTCCTCCATCCGGTGTGTTGAAACTGTCTGCGGAGGGTATGTGTGCATGCCTCTAATCATCACATGCTTCCCACTCTTCTTGTCTATTCACTCCATCTCCAGTGTCTCCCATTTTGTGGTGACCTTGCCCAGCATAATCAGCCACTGCACCCCCAATACCACATTGGTATCTTGGATGTCAACCACAAAGAGGTGGTTTTTCATCGTGTATGTTCCCATGGTCACTGCCAAAGTTGGAACATACCTCATACACTGCATGGTTTTGGCGCCCGGAACCAACACTAAGAAGCCATCAAAACTCTCTATCGGTATGCGCCTCCTATGTACTAGCTAGGCATCAATGAAGTTATGAGTGACCTCATTATCTACCAAAACTAAAACACGCTGTCCTTGGATGATGCCTCGAATACGCATTGTCAAATACTTTGGAACCCCTTGCAGAGATGCAAGGACCCCTCCTATGGGTGAAGATGTTGCCCCTCCTACTCCTCGGGGAGGTGGTGGTGGATTATATCCTCTTTGTGCCTCAACGCTAGCCTCTCCCTCTATCTCCTCATAAGTATCTTCTTCTCCCTCACTATCGGAGAAGACCTCGATGTAATGTGCCTTCCCTGTAGCACACCGATGACCTGGTGCCCATGGCTCCTGGCATGTGACGCATAGCTTCCTCAGTCTCAAGTCTCTCCGAGAGTCATCATCCAAAGGCCCTCGGCCCTGGTTCCCCTTTGACGGTGGAACTCTCGTGTCTTTCCCCTTTGGCTGAAATGCCAGTCTCTGGGGGAAAGGAGCTCTATTCTCGGGCAAAGCATCCTGCAAGTCCCTTTTCCTCCCGACTGTGTCTTGAAGTGTAGCAGGCCTAGTGGACCTGACTAACCCATGCAGAGGCTCTGCCAACCCATCAATAAACATGTAAATCCTCTTGGATGCAGACAAGTTTGGCACCATCACTGAAAGTCTCAAGAAATCAGAAATGTAAGTTTCTGGGTTCCCGGTCTATTAAAGCTTGGTCAGGTTGAAAAAATGCTCTTCCGGATCATTTCGGTCAAATATCTCCATAAATATCTCGGTGAACTTTGTTAGCACTATAATTTTTCAAAGACTTTTCGAAGTCTGGTCATCATTTTCTAAGGAATCAATCTACCATTTCAGTTCAGTTGTAAGACGAAAGTGTTGTTGTCAAAGTATAATGGTGAGAAAATTTCATTTCTACCTTCATTCATTTCATTTACCCTCTTTTACCTTCCATTTTTCCAAAAAACCCAAAGTCCAGCATTTCATTTCTTTCGAAACCCCTTTTTAACTATTAAAATCCATTTTTTATAATTAAAAAATAGCTCTACCTGCACCACAACAAACCTTTGTAATATCGTATATTATATGATATAACTTAGCACACTTAATCATGGTGGACCCCTTACCCGTTCATCACAATCGGTTTATCGCAGTTTTAACTTTCATTCATGTTACAATTGTCGTCTCCTACAAAACCCCTAATTGAGATATTAAAGTGAGGGTTTTCCTTGCCACATCACCTCCGTTCTCATCGCACATCGCACTTCGCGAATATTAACACTTACCTCTCGTTCCTCATAACAAAACTCCCAATTTGCAATTTGCGGTATTAAACGGTCCCCACCATCTATTATGCCACGTCACCTCCGTTCTCATCGCACATCGCACTTCATGAATCTTTACACTTACTTCCCGTTCCTCATAACAAAACTCCCGATTTGCGATTTGTGGTATTAAATGGGCCCCACAGTCTATCATGCCACGTTACCCTCTGTTCATTGTACATCGCACTTCGCAAGTCTTAACACTTACCTCCCGTGTCTCATAACAAAACTCCCAATTTGAGATTTGCGGTATTAAATGGGCCCCACCATCTATCATGCCACATCACCTCTGTTCTCATCGCACATCGTACTTCACAAGTTTTAACACTTACCTCCCATTTCTCTTAGCAGAGTTCCCGATTCGCGATTTGTGGTATTGTCTGGGTCCCACCTCATTGCCACGTCATCACCCCCATCACAAATCACATTCCCTCCCACTTGTGTCTTATGTTTAAACATTCTGACCCCGATCCGCGATTGCAATATATGTATAAATATTTTTTCTCCCTCGCTTATCTAATAATCTCTCCCACTAATAAAATGAAACTCCACTATCTTTTAATCCGCCTCCATCCTTATCATGACAAATAAGAAACCAAAGGAAAGGAACAATGACATAGTTCTACCATTACTCTCAGAACCAACACGTTTCCGCGAAGCACCAAGCATCATTCAATGAACAACCACACATCACTTTCACTGCTGTTTACACTTTTTCTGGAGTTGGTTGCACCAAAACAGAGGAGGAGTCTTTCTATAGACTGCCACATCAGACAAACACTTCGAATTGTTAGCCTTGATGTTGTTTCTTTTGATTAAGTCATAGCACTTTGTATTAAAGTTTTTGGATAAGCCTCATTTCATTAGGGGAATTTTGAGGTCTAAAATGGGCCTCCTAAGAAACTAATAAAATAATAGCTAAACCAAAAAAATAATATTTATGAATTTGCAATTCACTTTTTGCACCACAATCCATGTAACCATAGTTAAATTCAATTCAAAAGTTGTACCAAAATAAAATTAATAAAAAAATTGTATTGATATGACTATAAATAGGAATGAGTTTTTCAAGAAAAAATTATTATCATTAAACAACTAATGCATTTGTCCTTTGTACTTAAATAACTTAAAATAAAATATAAATATAAATCTATAAATTCTTAATTATATTATATGCTATTAATTAAAGTTTATATTATTTAAATTGTATAATAACATGTAATTAATATACTATATAAATATAATATAATATAATAAATGGATAGGGATATGCATTGTTTCTTTCAAAAATATGAAATGACAATAATATATTTTTATTCAAAAAGTGTGAAATGACATTTATTATGAGTACTTTACTTTGACTTTAAAAATACTTAGAGCACTACCATGGTTAACCATGAGTTTTTATCCACTATTGAGAATTTGACAAGTAAGTACCTTCAACTCAAGTAATGCCACCTCAAACATTAGGGATGATGTCATCTCCTAAAATGTGATTGGTTCTCATAAAGTGAATTTTGATTGTACATTTTCCTTAGGAGGCCCATTTTAGACCTCAAAATTCCCCTAATGCTTGCACAAGATGGTAATAAATTTTAGGAACATATTTACTCCGTTTGTGGGGATGACAGTTTTATATTTTTGTATATATATGACAATCTGCTATGAAGTAAGGGTTCGTGGTTTTATAATCTTAACTCATATGATCAGTACTCATTTTAGTGATTGAAATTGACAGAAACTTCAGTGGACTTATTACCATCTGGTGTGTGTATTGTGAATTTCCACTTGTGTTTCCATATCTTATTATCTTCAGGTGTAGCTTGCAATTCCTCATGGTGTGAGTTTTTATCAGTCTCTTGACATGTTCATGTGTTTTATAAATTTTGGTTATTCTCACGCAGTGAGCCTTCTTGGTAAAATATATATAATAACAGTGGAAAGAGCATCACTCTTGACAATTATCTTTTATAATATTTCAGTGAGAATATTGTAAGACTAGAAATAGCTTTCTCTTGATGAAATATTGTTAAACTGCTACTTGTGTTAATTTTTACCAAATTCAGTAGATTTATTCTTTGTAGACCTACTGTTTCTTCTCTCATTTTACATTTTTTTCTCCTCATAGGCTACAAACTCACTGTTTTCTACCACACCATGATCCAATACCCTCATTAGTAGAACTGTGGATTTGACTGAAATCTCTTTTCAATGAATGAAAGTTTAAACCACCTACCAATCTTATAAAACAAATAATTACATTTCCTTAGAGTTTAGGATGTGTCTGGTCAGGCGCTTGATGTTGTCCAAGTGTTGATTCCAACACAAACATCTTTTGGTGCATCTACCGGGAGACGAAGGCCTTGAAACGAAGTATTTTCCCGATGTCTCTTGTTTTGAATTTATAAATGTAAATTCTTAATGGTTAATAAGAATTAATGACTTGAAGAAGAATGCAAATTATTTCACCTAGCACCTCCATAGAGAGGAAAATGGGTTTCAAAACCTCCAACTACAAGGAGAAATAAAAGATCACCTACTGTGACCCTCATTGCAAACCCAGAGAAGATCATTAAAGATGTACAAGGAAAACAGAGATCGGCTAAGGCCACATCTCAGTCAGTGAAGAAGGTACACAAAAAATACATTCCAAAGCAAAAGGTACCCTCATCTACTTTGGAATCAAAAGAAGGTTCAGTTTCAAAAGGTCTTGCTGAAAAATCTAAAATCGAAACTACTTCCCTAGAAGATAAAGTAGATGTTGTTAATCTAAGCTCAGCTGAAAGTTTTTCTCATTCCTCAATTGGTAAATCTGAAGTAAGAACTATTTCAGTCAAAGATAAAAGAACAAAGTTATTAAGTATCAATAAGGAAACAAAAGAGTTTGTGCTAACTGAAGGGGAGTTAGAGAAAGTATTGGCAATTGTACCTTTTCTTGATAGGGATGTTTTGTCTGAAGAATATTTTAAGGCCATTTTAAATTTCCCCCCAAATCATCTTGAATACTAGTCTTTCATCACTTCTTAGCAAGAATATTTTCCTTTACCTATAAATCCAGCTGTTGGTTCATCCTCTTTTCATCCACTAGAAGAAAGTCTTCTTGAAGGCCTCACATTCAAATTATCTGACTTCCTAGATCAGTAAAATAAATTTGAATTAACCTCATCCCCTCAAGAGACAAGTTTTGAATCTGATTCTTCTATAGAAGGTGAAGTCAACACATCCTATGTTCATCTCTTTGAGAATCCACTATTTTTCAGTCCTCAACCCTAAAGAATCAGCTCAAGATTTCCAATTTTCTGTTGTCCTAAATCAGATTCAGAATCCACAAATTGTAATTTATATTTCCCAAACAGCTACATCAACTGGTCACCCATCAAATCTACATAGGAAAAATATGGCTCAGCCTGCCCTTAGAAGGATGCAGCAGATAGTGGCTGCAAGATATGCTCCTCTTGCTCTTCCTCAATCTTTGCATTCACTCCCTCAAGGGGATTACTTAAAATATCTTCCAAAATACACCGGGGAGTGAGAAGGAGTTTCTGCTGAGGAACATTTAGTGGCTTTCTACAATTATGCTGACAAACAGAATGTCGAACATGAAGATGTCTGGTCAAGACTCTTTGTTCAGAGCTTGGATGGTGAAGCTCATAAATGGTTTAGAATTTTGCCTCCAAAATCAATAACAGGAATTGATGAATTTGAGGAAATATTTGTAAAGCAATGTGGTGATAGGAAAGACTATGTGTACTACCTTACAGAATTTGGAACTCTGAAGAAGAAATCGAATGAGTCATTGGCTGATTTTACCAAGATGTTTAATAAGATTTATCCGAAAATTCCTGAAGAAATTAAGCCTCCTTAGACTACAACTATGATAACTTTTACAAATGCTATATATTGTGAGTTTGCTTTATGGTTAAGGGCTGAGAAATCACAGATATTGATGAATATGCAAGAGGCTACAATTGGAGTGTAATCTAATCTCACGGCTTCTAATAAATTGAAAATGGAGGAAGAAAAGGTAGCAAAATACATAAAGAAGATGAAAGAAGAAAAACATTCTTCTTCTAAGTCTCTTACAACAGAAGAAAAGATCGATCAAATGTCCAATTTGATCAAGGAACTTGCCTCTAAGATGACAAAATTAGAGTTAGAAAACAAACCAACTGCTAGAGCCAATCAAAATGAAGCCAATAGAATTCAGGCTCCCTTCAGGAGGCCATTTTAACCCCAACAAATCCTACAGTGCCCAAGGAGGAATGCTGATAATCAAAATGTTCAACCTCCTTTGAATAATTTTGCTAAAGAAGAGCAACAAGAACATGAGGAAGAAAATGAAGAAATAAACCTTGTAGGAGAAACATCACAATCAACTTGTTTGACTTTGCAAGAATATGAAGACCAGTCAAGGATTTATTTGTTTTCAGATGATGAGAATGTTCAAATTCATGCACAAAATGATAAAAAACAACAAGAAGTTAAAAAAAGAAATTATCCTTTGAGGTCTAAAGGCCCTGTTCAACAACCTCAAAAAAAATCATATTCAGAGAAACAAGCTGCCAAACAGAAGGCCAAAGTCAATGAGGTTCCTCCACTCTAAAATTCTGCCCCAATTGTCAAAATCACTGCAAAAAATAAGGAACTAGATCAAATTTATTTCAGTTTCAAATCTGAATTGAATAAAATCAAAATTCTGGTCCCACTTCTAGAATTGTTGAAAAATCTAGAATATAAAGAGCCTTTTAAAATTCTACTTTAGCCACCTCTCGCCCCCGACTCAGTCAATATTGAGGATGAAAATCCCACTATTTATCTAGGTTTTCATGTCCAAGATCAAAATGATGACAACTCATCACCTTTCTATCTGTCACTCAATATACATGAAAAATTGTTGCATAATTATCTATTATATTTTGGGGCTTCTCATAATCTCATGCCAAAGAAAGTGATGGATGAATTGGGATTAGAGATCACCAAGAAATACCATGACCTCTACACCTTTGATTCCAAAAAATTCAAGTGCCTTGGAGTAATTAAGGACTTGGTTGTTTCTCTTACCCAACTACCTATGAAAAGCTTAGTTATGGACATTGTAGTTGCGTACATTCCTTCTAGATTTGGGATGCTACTTCCAGATATTGGTCTAAAAAATTGCAAGGTAACCTTCAGATGGACATGTCATATGCCACCATCCCAATGTTTGGAGGGGAATTGAGAAGGTTGTATAGGGAAACCCAAATTGCCTACATCATTAGTAATCAGCACAATCCTTCAAACCAACCCATATATGCTAAAGAAAAGGAATTGGGGTCATCAATACTACACCTTGTTGCTGATGATAACAATTTCCAGCCTACAATAAGTGAAAAACAACACTTTCAAGGTATAAATGAGCAAAATTTAGAGGGAAAACGGATCTGGAAATTGTACTTCGATGGAGTCTCATCAAGAGAAGGATCAGGAGCCGGAGTAGTCCTCTTTTCTCCTACTCAACAAAGGGTAACTATATCATATAAACTACAATTTTCTACCACTAACAACATTGTTGAATATGAGGCGCTTGTGCTGGGAATGAAGGCAGCGAAATATTTGGGAGCATGGTAGCTAATTGCTTTTGGTGATTCAAAGTTGGTGATAAATCAAGTGAGAAACAACTACCAAGTGAAAAAATCCAATTTGAAAAATTATAGGAATGAAGTCTGGGACTTGATTGAGCATTATTTTTTAGCATTTAATATAAATTTTGTCACTAGAGAGGAAAATCAAATGGCTGATTCACTAGCTATTTCTGCTAGTAATTTCAAAGTTCCTCTAGATGTCAAGGCAGCCTATGATGTTCAAATAAAAAACAGGCCTTCAATTCCTGACAACATCAAATACTGGCAAGTATTTGAGGATGACAAAGAAATTCAGAAATTTTTAGAGTGTGTTGAAGAGTTTGCAGACATATAAATTGATGATGAGCAGGACATTGTTGAAATTCAAAATAACAGGTCTTTTAAGAAAACCATGGCTAGGAAGAACATTATAGATATGAAATCAAACTATATTCCTAAAGGCCTATTTCCTTTAGAAAGATTGTTCGAAAATAATGATGTTTTTCTCAAGCCTGAAAGTAAAGTTGATGGAGAGAGTACAATAGAATGTAACATTGGCATAGAAGATCAACGAAAATTAGTCAAAGTGTCCAAATTCCTTTCTCTTGAAACCAGAACAAAATATATCAAGTTGCTGAAAGAATTTGCTAATATTTTTGCATGGTCTTACAATGAGCTGAAAACTTATGATGGAAGCATAATGGAGCACAAGATTCCTTTGAAAACAGATGCAAATTCTGTAGCACAAAAAATCAGACATATCAATCCCATGTTGCTCCCAATCATTGAGAAAGAAATCAAAAAATTATGGGAAGCAAAGATAATTCTGCCTTTGAGATTTTCTAACTGGGTAGCTAATATAGTCCCGGTTCGGAAAAAGAATGAAGAGATAAGAATTTGTGTTGATTTTCACAACCTGAACTGGTGTTCATTGAAAGATAACTATCCATTGCCCAAGATGGATTATATTTTGCAGAAGGTTGTAGGATCCAAAAGATTGTCAATGATTGATGGCTTTTTATGCTATAATCATATTTCAGTTGGTAGGCAGTATAGAGAAAAGACAACATTTACCACACCCTGGGGTACATTCATGTACAACAAAATGTCATTTGGTCTGATGAATGCAGGCACAAATTTTCAATAGACACTGGATATTTCCTTTGTGGGAGAAAAATACAGATTTGTAGTCATCTATTTCGACGACATCACAGTCTATTCAAAATATGATGAAGACCACTTGGAACATTTGAAACAAGTTTTTGACAAATGTAGAAAGTTTGGTTTTTCCTTGAACCCTGTTAGAACCCTGTAATTTACAGTATCACATGGTGACTATGTGCTTTCTCTTTTCCATAGTCAAAATATTTTCCAAAGAAAGAATCAAAGGAAGCAAAGGCAACAGAGAAGCAGTTAAGGCAGAAAAACAACAAAGGTAGACGTGATTGGGTCAAGTCGTGAACACGGGCAGGTCGTGAACGTGGGCAAAGTAGCGAACGAGTCAAGTATTCTACGAAAAAATAGAAAGAAGCAAATAGGCATAGCCAAAGAAACAAAGTCGGCAAACCACAACAAGGGAGCAATGAGGACCATTGATCTGAGCATCGATCAATGGCAGAGATTAAATCACAATCGCAGATCGCAATTTTTGCAAGATAGGTGCAAAGGGTAAATGTCAAATTTTTCGAAGTGTGATGTGCGATGAAAATGTGACCTATTCACCTGCCAAACTTCCTTTTCATTTTATTTTCCCTTAAAAACATTAAACTTCACCCTTTTCCACCTTTCTGCTTTATATTTCTACTTCACCTTTTCATCGCTATATCATTGTTTTACCTGTGTCTTCCCATTTCCCCGATTGTGATTAAAGTGGGGCCATTCTCCCTGACACGTCACCTTTTCCCCTACCATCCATCGCATTTCGCAAATTATAACATATTCCATTTCGCCAACCTTTAAAACTTGCGATCGCCGATTTGCGATATATCGCATTGCACATTTTACAAATTACCATTAAGCGCCAGCAATGTATTTTGTTTAAGTTGCGATGCGGTTGGCCCCACAGCAGCTCCACCCCCCACTTCAAGCCACTTGAAATACATAGAAACCTCATAAACCTTACCTTACCACAGAAACCTTTCGCCGCTTTATAAACTTCGTCGATGAAGTGGGCTCCATCTCCATTATGCCACATCATCCTTCGATAGTGCAAATCACACTTCAAGGATTTTAGTGCTTACCATGTTTCCCAAACTCTAAACTCAGCGATATGCAATAAAACATAAATATTACAATGAGCGATGCGGGTGGGTCCCAATTGCGCACCACACTTCGCAAGTTTTATTATTTAACCCCCGTGCTCATAAAAAAACCTAAGATTTGCGATTTGTGATGCTGTCGGTCCCACCTTACCTGCCACGTCACTTCTCTCTCCCTACACTTCTCGTGTTTTAGAGTTTACCTTTTGCTGCTTATAGAAAAACCTTCTAACTTGCGATTTGCAATGCGGTTGGGTCCCACCTTACCTGCCACATCATGCCGCCTCTAACCACCCTCCACCTTTCCGCCTCCTCCGCTCCTCTTCCTGACATTTGACGACCCTGATCTAGTTTCAGCTCCCCCTGCAGCATTCAAATTTTATCATGAGGGGGGGGGGGGGGGGTTCGAAATGGGCGGTATCCATTACTTCTCACTCCTCCACGTGTTGCACCCTCACAATTTCACACCCCCTTCTCTATTACCACTTGCCACCTGTGACCCCCTCTGAAAAGATGTTTCCGTTGGCCTCCAGACCACTGCCGCATTCTTTTCACCATTACCACTGCTATTGTGCCACGTCCACCGTCATCCCTTTGAATCTGGGCTTATGAGGGTTGTGCATCATTTTATGAAGAAGTAGGCCAAAACACGACAGAAGGACTTGTAATAGTATAAGCCCTGACAAGGTGTGCAAGCAAAGGAGGTCGAGTCGAGCGAAGGGGGTTCATACATAACACATCAGCATAATCACTCAAATAATGAAAAGTAACCAGCGCCGCACTATATTTTATTATGAAATGCCAGTTTTCTGAAAAGTTGGGCCAGATGTCAGAGCCACCACTAGTTGCCTCTTCGAGACTACCTCAACCACCTTCAGCCTACCTTTTTTTATTTATGAAAAGATACCTAAATTAACTTCACAAGCGATGTTTTTGTAAGAGATGTCTGATCAGGCCTTGCATGGCCACACTTGTCCATTTTCTGTTAAATTTGTAATCAATGAAAGGTTTCCAAGTAAGATAGGGAAACCGACCTAGTCTTTAGATAAATATTGCATACCTTAGTAGTATCAGGGGGTTGGATATTGTTAGCCCATGCATTGTAAGAACTACTATATTGGAGCACTGTAATTTTGGAGCTGGACATCAATAATCAAAGGCCGTTTTTAGGGTTCTTGAGCTGCGTTAAAATGGTGATGTGCTACTTCTTTGTTCTAAATGTTTCTGTTGTTTTACCTGTTGTGAATTTGTTCATCTAATTGTAAATCGGAAATTTTAGATTAAGATTTTCTGTTGGAGCACCTTAAGTTTGTTTGCATTTACAATCTTAATGTTTTATGTTGAAGTCTGATTAAAGAATTCTTAATTGCTCTTTAGTCACTATTGAACCTTACTATTTCTTTCACCTCATAATTAATACAACTCTAAAGATCCATTTAGCACAGTTAGCTTGCCATGAATTCCCTTGAAAAGTTGATGCACAATTCAGCCTTTTATGACTCCATAGCCCAATGGATTAGTTTTCACAGCTCTGTCTGTCCAACCACCCAATCAATCAAACAAACAACCCTCATAATCTTTATAACTAGCCTAATATCAGCACTTATAGTTATCAAGTTAAATCATAAAACAGAGAGAGCCCTCTCCGAGTCTAGGAAGGATAGGTCCTGGACTCCAAAGTGGTTTGATGCTATCCTCTGTCGTTTGTTCTTACCAATCTTACAAATTACGGAGTGATAACAAACCCAAAAAAGTCATCCTTTTCTATCTAAGAAGGGAAATTATTGGGACATATTGTAACAAAAAGTGGCATCTATATTGATCCGGGAAGAGTAGAAGCTATTCAGAATATTGTTTTACCAAGGAATAAAAAAGAATTGCAATTATTTTTAGGGAAAATAAATTTTCTGAGGTGTTTTGTTCCTAACTTTGCAAAGATGATCAAACACATAAATGTCTTGCTGAAAAAATATGCAGAATTCAAATGGCGAGATGAAGCAAAGAATTCGTTTTCAGCAATCAAGTCTTCCTTGACTGAAGCTCCAATTCTGATTAGTCCTGATTTTGAAAAAGTTTTCTGATTTTTTCATATGCTTCAGAAGAAACAACTGCAGTTGTCTTGTTATAGAAGAAAAAAGAAGGTTTAGAGCAGCCTATTTAATTTTTCAGTCATGCTTTAAGGGATGTTGAATTAAAGTACAACTTGATTGAAAAACAAGAATATACACTAGGCTTTGAAGTCTTTTAGAGTTTATGTGCTGCATTCAAAAATAGTTTCTTTTGTGCCCAATATCACTGTTAAAGATCTTTTGCTATAGCTATATACATATGGCAGAAGGGGACGTTGGCTGACCAAAATTCTGGAATTTGATATTGAGATCATACCAACTAAATTGATAAAAGGTCAAGACTTGGCTCGCTTGATGGCTGAATCTAACTGCAAGGCTTTAAATATGAACGTAGAGGCAGCTAAAGGAGAAGATGGAGAAGGTATTTCTAATTATCCTGAAATATTTCATTCAAATTCGTACAAGGATATAGTATAACTTTTGTTAAATTTCAATTGTCCCCCTGAAATGGAGAAGTCAAAGAGAAGAGCTTTCAAATTGAGAGCTGTTAAGTATTGCAATTTGGAAGACCATATTTATTAGAAGGAATCTGTTAGAATCTTATTAAGATGTGTAGATGAAACTGAATCCCAAGAGATTATGACAGAGATACATGCAGGAGTGTGTGGAGGGCATTTGAATTGGAAAGCCACTGCAAACAAAATCTTAAGAGCTAGGTATTATTGGCCAACTCTTTTCTCTGATGTTTTTTCCAAAGTCAGGAGCTGTGTCGAATGTCAAAATTTTTTTGGTAAACATAAATTGCTACCATTACCTCTTATTCCTATTTCAGTAGATGTTTCCTTCCAGTAGTGGGGGTTAGACTTCATCAGTCAAATTCATCCACCTTCATCAAGACAACATAGATAGATTCTCACAGCTGCAAACTAATTTACTAAATGGATTGAAGTTGTACCAACCAGGAATTCTACTGATACAGTAATTATCAAATTTCTGTTGGAAAACATTATGTCAAGATTTGGTTGTCCACATAAGTTAGTAATTGATAATGAAATGGCCTTTAAGTCTACTAAGATCTACAACTTTTGTCAGCAATATGGAATTGAATTGACTCATTCCACACCTTCTTACCCTCAAGGTAATGGATAAGCCGAGTCATCCAATAAAATTTTGGTGAGGATCATTAAGAAAATATTGCCTGAAAATAAGAGAAATTGGAACACTCAACTGGTACATGCTCTTTGGGAAGATAGGGTAAGTGGTAAAAAATCAATTGGAATGTCTCCATTTTAGCTTTTATATGGTACTGATGCAATAATGCCTTTTCAATTAGCTCTTCCTGTGATGAAGTTCCTGCAAGATGTAGTTGATGATGAAAATCCAATCCAAAGGAGAATGTTGCAGTTGATAGAGGCACACCAAATCAGAGAATCACTAATAGATAAAACACAAAAGTATCAGACTAAAGTCAAATATGTTTTTGACAAAAGAGAAAATCAACAGCTATTCCAGGAGAATGATTTGGTGCTACGCTGGGATGCCAAGAGAGAAGACAATGGAAAGCATGGTAAGTTTGAAAATTTATGGTTTGGACCATTTAGAATTGCTGAAGTTTTGGAAAACAATACTTTTCTGCTCAAACATCTGGATGATGACCAGCTGACTGGAGGCCCAGAGAATGGTCATTTTCTCAAGAAGTTCTTTATTTAGTAAGTCAGTTGAGTCATTCCATTGTAAATATCTGGTGTGATGTGTCAATAAAACTCCATGCCCAATGGTACTTGTGTCTGTATATATGGTTATTCCTAGTCATAATTTCGAAGAAGTCTTCTGAGTTTAAGGAGTTTTTTAAGGCATTGATTCTACAGTCTTTGAAGCCTCACAGGGAGAACTTCATCCCCAATAGGAGCCACTTTTAGTACTGTAATTTTTCAAATATTTTTTGAAGTATGGTCAACATTCTCTAAGGAATCAATTTGCCTTTTCAGTTTGGTTGTAAGATGAAAGTGTCGTTGTCAAAGTATAATGGTGAGAAATTTTCATTTCTACCTTCATTCATTTAATTTCCACTCTTTTACCTTTCATTTTTCCAAAAACCCCAAAGTCCGGCATTTCATTTCTTTCGAAACTCCTTTTTAACTATTAAAATCCATTTTTTATAGTTAAAAAGCAACTCTACCCACACCACAACAAACCTTTGTAATATCATATATTATATGATATAAATTACCGCACTTAATCATGGTGTACCCCTTACCCTTTCATCGCCATTGGCTTATCACAGTTTTAACTTTCATTCATGTTACAATTGTTGTCTCCTACAAAACCCTCGATTGTGAAATTAAAGTGAGACATTTCCCTACCACGTCACCTCCATTCTCATCGCACATTACACTTTACGAATCTTAACACTTACCTTCCATTCCTCATAACAAAACTCCTGATTTGCGATTTTTGGTATTAAATGGGTCCCACCATATGTCATGCCATGTCACCTCCGTTCTCATCGCACATCGCACTTCGCGAATATTAACACTTACCTCTCGTTCTTCATAACAAAAATCCCAATTTTTGATTTGCAGTATTAAATGGGCCCCATTGTCTATCATACCACATCATCCTGTATTCATCACACATCGCACTTCACAAGTTTTAGCACTTACCTCCCATGTCTCATAAAAAAATTCTTGGTTTGAGATTTACGGTATTAAATGGGCCCCACCGTTTTTCGTGCCATGTCACCTCCGTTCTCATCACACATAACACTTCACAAGTTTTAACACTTACCTCCTGTTTCTCTTAAAATAACTCCCGATTCGCAATCTGCGGTATTGTCTAGGCCCCACCTCCTTGCCATGTCATCACCCCCATCAAAAATCAAATTCCCTCCCACTTGTGTCGTATGGTTAAACATTCCGACCCCGATCTGCGATTGCGATATATGTATAAAGAGATTTTATCCTCCCGCTTATCTAATAATCTCTGTTGGAAATACTGAGAGGGGGGGTGAATTAGTTTTCCTTTCAATTCGAGCATTGGTTAATCTTCAATTATTATCAGTGTTTGTACAATGATAATAGTAAACAAAAGGAACACAAATGCACACATTTTTTAAGGTGGAAACCCACTCTGAGACAAAAACCACCTAATGACGATCCTAGACCTCTCGAGACTGCCTCTTCAACTCTTGGCAGATAGACACTAGTACAATTTTTACAATAATGTATTTACAATGACTTAGTACAATGATACCTTTATAGTGACTGTATGCAGTGCTGCCCACTTGAAGACTTCATGTGATGAAATTATTGCTGCTGTTTTGCACCTTGATTGCTGCTCTTGTCATGCTACCCTCTGTTGCACCTTGCTTTGCTTTGTTGCCCTAGAAAGTCTGGTCCTTTGCAGCCCTTGACAACACATGATCTAGCTTATTTTTTTTCCTTCTAGGAGCTTAATATTGAATCTGGTGTATCTCTGTTATTTCAGATCCCCAATATGTGATTTTCAGCCCTGTAGTACTCCTCCGAGTCTTCTTTCCAATTCCACAGGTTTGACCCAATTTGGATTCTTCAAGAGAGAGTTATGCCCAATCTCTCACAATTCCCTAATTATGGACTATTTCAGTAGAGAGAACTTGTACGACGTGCCACGTGTCATTGTTTCTTCATTCGACTTTGAAATTGATACATCAAAAACTACAGTCCGTGCAATATCTGCCACCTTTTACATAATTCCAATCCGATACTCAGAGAGAGAGTTATGACAATTTTCCCAAGGTCACTTCTTTGAGATGAATTTCAAGAGCCTACAAAAAAATTGACTTCCACAGATCATATCTCTGAAAATATTGCGCACCTTGATCTAACATTTGTACAGGAGCTTCCTCATGATTTTGGCTTCGCCTCATAAAATTTTTAGCTTCTGAACCTTCGTAGAAAAAAAGTTAGAGCGAAAATTCCACGATGACCTGTTTTAGATAGCAAAATCCCTACATAAGGAGGATATGAGGATCACAATTTATATAAATGCTTAGGTTGAGAGGGGCTTCAACAAGTGAACGTGGGAGGGTTTTTGGGAGCTTAAAAAATATTAATTATGAATTTTCAATGACCCATGCCACAACCCCATGGGGGTTTAGCCCACTAACTGGGGTTACAAACTTCAAACATGAATATCTCTCAAACCGTGAAGGATTACGTGGTGTGCCATATATCAACGTAATCATCTCAACAAGTAGAAACCATTAGAAGAATTCTTGACCCAGAATATAGTAATTTGGTAGGTCAAAATTCCCATGCAATATTGGGGTAGCCCCCGGTGCTTCTTGGGTTGAAATAAAGGACAACCGCTGATCAACAATCTCCCCCTTTGGCATTGATGGCAACACAAGTACTCCCCCTGCGATCATGACACCTCTTCCTACAACGTTCTCTACCCCTTTGACATCAATGGCAAAGGGTAACTCCCCCTGACACACAACAATCCTGAGAACCTGTACACACTTCCACTCCCCCTTTATATTATGAATAAGGAAAATCTAATGAGAACTTGGGAGAATCGCAAGCTTATGGCGAAGATATTCAAATGCTTCACGAGGTAAAGGTTTGGTGAAGATATCAACGATTTTTTCTTTTGTACCAACATACTCAAGTTTGATATTCTTTTCAGCGACTTTTTCTCTAACAAAATTATATTTGATCGGAATGTGTTTCGTTTTTGAATGCATGATAGGATTCTTGGAGATGCTTATGGCACTGGAGTTGTCACAGAATATTGGAATAGGCTCACTGAATTGTACTTGAAGGTCTTGCAAATTTTGTTTCATCCAAAGGCCTTGAGTACAACATGATGCCGCTGCAATGTATTTTGCTTCCACTGTAGATAACGAGATTGAGGTTTGCTTTTTGGACAACCATGATACGAGACAACCACCTAGATATAATGCTACTCCACTAGTACTCTTATGATCATCAATGCTTCCTGCCCAATCTGCATCTGTAAAGGCTTGAATAATGATATTGTTACCCTTGGGATACCACAAGACATATTCTTTTGTGCCCTTTAGATATCGAAGATTTCTTTTGATGGAAATAATATGTGATTCTTTTGGTGCTGCTTGGAATCTTGCTACTTGTCCAACTGCTTGCATAACATCTGGCCGGGAGGCTGTTACATATAGAAGACTACCAATCATAGATCTGTACAACCTCTGATCCACATCCTTAGATGAGTCGTCTATGCTCAATTTGCAACCTGTTACCATCAGAGTAAGGATGGGTTTGAAATCTTCCATTTTGAATTTCTTGAGCATTTCCTTGATGTACTTGGCTTGGCATATAAATATTCCTTTCTCTTGCTGAGATATTTGAAGCTCTAAGAAGTATGTCAGCTCACCAAGTAAAGACATCTCAAACTCACTTTGCATCTTTGGTGTAGAAAATTTCTTACTTAGTCGATCATCATTGCTACCAAATATTATATCATCCACATATACCTCAATGATTGTTAAAATATCTTTATCTATTTGCACATAAATATTTCTATTAACAATATCTTTCTTGAACCCTTGTTGATGTAGATATCCATCAAGATGAGCATACCATGCTCTGGGAGCCTGCTTGAGACCATATAGAGCCTTATTTAACCTGCAAACAGAGTCTTCTTTTTTTGATAATAGAAAACCTTCAGGTTGTTCGATGTAAACTTCTTCTTCTAATTCGCCATTCAGAAATGATGACTTCACATCCATTTGGTAGACTTTGATTTTTCTTGAACATGCATAGGTGAGAAACATTCAGATGGCTTCCATTCTAGCAACTGGTGCAAATTTTTCTTTGAAATCAATTCCTTCCACTTGTTCATAGCCTTTGCAAACCAATCTTGCTTTGTTTCTGGTAACCTTTCCATCTTCATTCAATTTGTTCCTAAACACCCATTATGTCCTAATGACATTTTTATCTTTTGGTCATGGAACTAATTCCTAGGTGTTATTCTTCTCGATTTGATCCAATTCTTCATTCATAGCTGCTACCCAATGTTCATTCTGGCTGGCTTCCTCAAAACTACTAGACTCAAAGGTTGCTAGAAAAGCAATGTGAGCTTGTTGTGATGAACGAAGCTGTCGACCTTCATTTATGTCACCAATGATTTGATTTGATGGATGGTTCTTTTGAATCCATTCTTTTGTTCTCTTTAGAGGAGCTTCTTCTTGTTGTTATGGTATATCTTGATGATCATTATTTACTTCTTCCTGGTTGATAGTTGCTTCTTGTTCTAGAATTTTCTCTGTGTCTTTTTCAACCTCTATCTCAAGTTTCAAATATTCTAGATCCTCATCATTATTCGTTAGATCACCACCGTCGTCAAATGTAACATTTATGCTCTCCACTATTTGTTTTCATCTTAGATTATAGCATTTATAGGCCTTTCTTTGCGTGAGTAACCAACAAAGATACCTTCATTAACACATGTTCTATAAATATTTTTTTTTTTTTCCTTTCCATAATTCATATGGGGTCTTGTTGCAATTATTTCTGAGAAGACTTCGGTTGATAATGAAGACCGCCATATCAATTGCTTGAACCCATAATTTTTCATCCAATTTTGAGTCCTTCAACATGGTTCTACTCATTTCCTGTATGGTTATGTTCTTTCTTTCAGCAACTCCATTTTGCTGAGGTATTCGTGTTGTTGAAAATTGTCTTTTTATTCCATTTTCATCACAGTATTGCTGAAATAATTTGCAAGTGAATTCTCCGCCATTATCTAATCTTAGAAACTTTATTTTCAAATCAGTTTCATTTTCTATCAACCCCCCATAGATCTTAAAGCACTCAAATGTTTTAGATTTTTTTTTTAGGAAACTGACGGCTGTCATCCTGGTATAGTCATCTATCATTAACATGAAATATAATTTTCCATCCAAGCCTTTTGATCTCACAGGACCACATAGATCAGTATGTATCAATTCCAATGGATGTGATGCAAAATGTTCTTTTGTTTTAAATTTGACTTTTGTCTACTTTCCGTGTTGACATGCCTCACATAGTGTGTTGGAGATTTTGAGATTTTCGACATTTCTCGTACTGCTTCCTTTTTTCTTATCCTGACAAGATTGTCAAAGTTTATGTGACCCATTCGTTTGTGCCATAACCAGCTTTCATCTTCTTTAGCTAGTAGACATGCTTTAGTTTCTTCATCCAGAACATATATGTCATTTGGAGCTCGACTTGCTGTAGCCACAATTTTACCATACGTGCCTTTCCTGATTTCAAATTTTGTGGAGTTGAATAGCATTGTGTGTCCTTGATCACACATTTGTCCAATGTAGAAATTTGATAACTGATATGTTATACACCGAAATTCTTTTGATCACACAATATTTTAACTTCATGCACAATACATAATCTCTTCTACCATTGATGATTAATTGCGGAAATAAAAACAATCGCATGCACACATTAAAATCATAAACAATCACACATATGAACACAATATTTTATGGGAAAGCTTAAAGCTGAAAACCCCCAACTATCTGTATATTATATGTCATAGAGATCATGTAACAATCATTATACAAAGCTCCTCACAGAGCTCTCAGTACAATCTCCAATTGTTACACACTAATCAAGCTCGATATAGCAAATCACATGCTCCAATCTCTGCCACCTGATAGCCTAACTCTACTGCGCAATCACTGCTGAAGAATGGCTCTGAATGAACTTGAATTGGTCCAGCCTTGCTCACGCAATCCTCATTGGCATCTCCAATCACTGGTTGTTGCAAATCATGCAACAATATAGTCACAACTGATAGTCACACTGCTCTTTCACCTACCTCTTCATTGGTCTCCACTGAAACTGTCCATGCACTGTAGTTAACTGATGTATTCTTTAGTTGATTAATGAGTTAATAATTAGTGAATTAATTAATAATTAATTCACACCACTCTCACTAATGTATCAATCAGTTAGACTAGATACAACTAGCTCAACTATGTTTAACTCAGTTAAACTGAACACAACTCCATTAACTTCCTCAATCAACTCCACCAAACTCTCTCACATGAGTTCTAACTGAAGTCTCCATGCAATAGCTCCATTTAACCCTCAGGACTAGCGTAATTCCTTATGTCAGCTCCTGTGCCACATCTGTGCACTTAACTGAAGTTCTCTAAGAGAATAAGATAATGTTTAGAGTCCAAATATTATTAAGAGCTAATAATATTCGACATATCTATTTTTAGACTGGCAATATAAAAATAGATTCCACCCAATATGTCAAAAAATAGAAGTCCATCTATTTTTCCAACATAACCAACCATCCACAAATATCATCCTGCAACTTCATAGAATATGATCGACATGTCTAAAAATAGACTTCACCAAAAATAGCCTACGGGCCCACTTAGTGAAGGCAACTTCTTTCCACTAAGCTCATCATCTTGTTGCAATCTCAATACTCCCTCTCAACAAGATAGGGATTATCTACCACTCTGATCCTGCCTCTGTGGTATTCGAATTTTCTCCTGGTGAGCGCCTTCGTCAATATATCAGCATCCTGATCCTCCGTGGGAATGTATGAAAGTAACATGATCTTCCACTGCACACAATCTCTGATATGATGATACCGGATATCAATGTGTTTCGATCTATCATGAAATACTGGATTAACCGAGCATTTGATGTAACTCTGATTATCAAAATATATCACAAAAGGATCTAAGTGTGAACTGAACAACCTGACCAGGATCTTTTTCATCCATATAGCCTCACATGCATCCAAAATCGCTGCCATATACTCGGCTTCTACTGAACTGAGTGCCACAGATCTCTGCTTCTTGTTGTACCAAGAAACTGTTGTCGACCCGATACTGAAAATCCCTCCAGATGTGCTCTTTCTTTCCGTTGGGCTCCCTGCCCAATCTGCATCCGTGAAGCCACAAAGCTTCACCTCATCCGACTGTCTGTACCATAATCCATATCCCGATGTGCCTCTGAGATATCTCAATACATGCTTTCCTGCCTTCCAAAAGAGCTTGGTCGGCTTAACCATAGCTTGTGAAAGCTGGTTAACAGCATAGCATATGTCGGGTCGTGTATTGACCAGATACATAAGTACCCCACCAACTGTCGATAAATAGTGGCATCCACTACATCTGCCGATGTAGCATCCTCCTTCATCCAACCACCAGGAAGAGGAGTATCAATAGGCTTGCAGCCATGCATGTTGAACTTCTCCAGTATCTCTCGGGCATACTTGCCTTGAGACACAAACAATCCATCACTGCACTGCCAAATTTCCAATCCCAGGAAATAATGAAGGAGACCCAAGTCCTTCATCCCAAACTCTTTTGCAAGATCAGCCTTACATGAGAGTATCAACAGTTAATCACCGGTTAGTATCAAATCATCTACATAAAGTAAAATTATCAGCAACTTACCCTCCACCACTATCTGGTATAGGTTCGGATCCGCCTCACTCTTGGAGAATCCAAGTTTGGTAAAGTAACTATCGATCTGTGTGTACCAAGAATGAGGTGCTTGTTTCAACCCATACAACGCTCTTTTGAGCCTGCACACATACGACTCGCTGCTGAAGATCTTGAAACAGTCAGGCTACTCTATGTACACCTCCTCCTCAATCACCCCGTTGAGGAACACAGTCTTCACATCCATCTGATGAATGTGCCACCCCATCTGCGCTGAGAGAGCTAGGATCGTCCGTATGGCAGAATACCTTGCGACAAGTGCAAAGGTTTCCTTATAATCGATCCCCTCTATCTGTGAGAAGCCTCAGGCAACAAATATTGCCTTGTACTTCTCCAAACTCCTGTCAGCTGCTTTATTCACTTTGTAGATCCATATCGAACCTATCACTGATTTCCCTTCCGGCCTTGGGACAATCTCCTATGCACTGTTTCTGACAATCGAATCATACTCTTCCACCATGGCATCTACCCATGCGGGATCCTCCACAGCTTCCTCGAAAGATGATGGCTCTGTCACGATACACTTGCTCATAAGAGCCATGTATCCAGTATACCGGTCAGGTGACTGTCTCTGTCTGCGCTGTGATGTAGGTGCTCCTACAATCCTCTCTGCATCTTGAGCCAGTCGCTCAGCTTCTGTAGTGCGCTTCCGCCCTCTGATGGTTGGTGTTGCATGAGTGGTCTCTTCCACTCCATGAACCTCCTCTTGTGGCTGATCCACATCCTAAGGCTCATCCTTAGGAACTAATAGCTCCTCATCTACATGCAAGTGTGGCTCCCTCTCAAGCGAACACTTCATGGCTTTCTCCTCTTGAAATTTGATATCTCGTCGCACAACAGTCTTGTGACTGTCTAGCAAATACACACGATAGTTGTGGGGTGTATTAGTGTACCCCACAAATATCCCAACCTCTGCGGTCGGCTCCAGCTTCTTCCTGGCATCCTTCGTCACATGAATGTAAACATGTGAACCAAAAATCCTCAAATGGGAAATATCAGGCCTCTTACCAGAAAACGCCTCCTCGGGTGTACTCATGCCAAGTATCTTGTGAGGACAACGGTTCTGCACATATACTGCAGTATTGCATGCCTCAACCCACAAGTGTATGGGAAGGCCTTGATCATGCAACATCGCCCGTGCAGCACCCACGATCGTTCTGTTCTTCCGCTCAGCAACCCCGTTCTGCTGTGGGTTATGAGGTGCTATGAGCTCTCTTCGAATTCCTTCTGTGCTGCAAAAGTCCTTGAATTCGCCAGAGATGAATTCACCACCATTGTCGCTCTTAAGAGCCTTCACCTGCTTCCCCGATTCTTTCTCAACCAGTGCCTTGAACTCACAGAACTTTGAGTATGTCTCGCTCTTCTTCTGCATGAATAAGATCCAACACTTACGAGAAAAATCATCAACAAATATCACATAATACCTGTGCTTTGTTGTCGAAGCTACTGAGAAAGGTCCACACACGTCTGTGTGAATTCTCTCAAGGATCATCGTGGCGCAACTATCCTTCTCGTGAAAGGTGGCTTTCACAAATTTTCCCAAGGTACATCCCTTGCACTGATCTGACTGCACAAGAGTACCCTTAGGAAGCCCAGTAGAAATCTACTACAGTATCTTCAAAGCTCCATGGTGAAGGTGGCCCAATCTCCGGTGCCACAACTCGCCATCATCCCGACTCACCACTCCTTCTGCCTTGCCTGCCATTGCTGCGTAGCCATCTACCTGCAATTGATAAAGGTTCTTAACTCAAACCCCTATCCTCCGGGTCTCACCAGTTTCCTTACTGCGCAGGAAATCCTTTCCCTCGCTAAAGACAACATCATATCCCTTGTCTTCTAACATCGCCACAAAGATAAGATTCTTCTTCAATCCTGAAACATGCATCACTTCCTTCAATATGAAGGGTTTACCAGACTCCCTCTCAAAGGAAATGGTACTAATACCGGTCGCACTGTATCTACCATCATCGCCCATCTCGATGTGCACTCCAAGATCTTTCTCATCCAGATCAGTAAACAAATCTTTGTCTCCGGTCATATGAAAAGATGCACCACTGTCAAGAAACCACACTGAACCCATCACACTTGAGACCAAGCATGCGATCAGTGAAAAATCCAGCTCAAACTGCAAGGCTAAGGCCTCTCCAGCTGCAGATCCAGCAGCCTGCTTATTTTTCTTCTTCTGTGGACAATTAGTGGCGTAATGTTCGTGTTGGTGACAGTGAAAGCACTTCACCTTGGACATGTCCTGCTTCTTGCCTTTCGCACCGGATTGAGAAGCATTCTTCTTGCTCTTCCCCTTCCTTGATTTGGTAGCCAAAGCGCAATTTTCTTCATCTGAGTTCTTTGATGAAGATCTGTCCCTGGTACTTCACCTTATCTCCTCTTGCACAAGATCTGACCAAAGTCGCTCCCATCCTGGCAATTTCTCCCGACCACTGACAGAGTCCTGATAGGAATGCCAACTCTTCGGAAGCCCAAGGAGAGCCAAGCTCACCAATTCCTCGTCATCAACAGTAACCCCCACACTTCCCAGCTCATCCCTGCATTGGATGAACTTCGTGAGGTACTTGGGCATACTGTCGCCTTTCTCCATTTTTATGTTCTTGAGTTTATCCTTGAGCGCCAACTTCCTCTGGTCGCTCTTGCTTTGGAATAAGTCTGTCAACGCTTTCCACATCAAGAATGGAGAAGCCTTACCATGAAGGCTAGACACTATGTGATCCTTTACACCTTCCAACAGAATTCTTCGACACTTTGCTGTCTTCTTTTGCCATGCGTCAAGTGCGGCAGCATCGCCAGAAGCAGGTTTTGGAATTTATGCATCTATGAACTCCTTCAACCCATTGTCATCCAACACCGCCTCCATCCTGTCCTTCCATGCAATATAATTCGAGCTGCCCTCAAGAGCATACTCTAATTGCAATCCGTTGAAATACATCTCAACTTCGACACCAAGAAAACACTGCTGCAAATTTGAATTCCACCAGCACAAAACTCAACCGCTTCAATGTTTTGCAATTGCTCCAATGATCAATATCGCTCTGATACCATGTAGAAATTTGATAACTGATATGTTATACATCGATATTCTCCTGATCACACACTATTTTAACTTCATGCACAATACATAATCTCTTCTACCATTGATCATTAATTGCGGAAATAAAAACAATCGCATGTGCACATTAAAACCATAAACAATCACACATATGAACACAGTATTTTATGGGAAATATTAAAGCTGAAAACCTCCAACTATCTGCATATTATATGTCATAGAGATCATGTAACAATAATTATACAAATCTCTCAGTACAATCTCCAATTGTTACACACTAATCAAGCCCGATCTAGCAAATCACATGCTCCAATCTCTGCCACCTGATAGTCTGCCTCTACTGTGCAATCACTGTTGAAGAATGGCTCTGAATGAACTCGAATTGGTCCGACCTTGCTCAAATCCTCATTGGCATCTCCAATCACTGGTTGTTGCAAATCATGCAACAGTATAGTCACAACTGATAGTCACACTGCTCTTTCACCTACCTCTTCACTGGTCTCCACTGAAACTGTCCATGCACTGTAGTTAACTGATGTATTATTTAGTTGATTAATGAGTTAATAATTAATTCACACCACTCTCACTAGTGTATCAATCAGTTAGACTAGATACAACTAGCTCAACTATGTTTAACTCAGTTAAACTGAACACAACTCCACCAACTACCTCAATAACTCCACCAAACTCTGTCACATGAGTTCTAAATGAAGTCTCCATGCAATAGCTCCACTTAACCCTCAGGAATAGCGTAATTCCTTCTTTAAGCTCCTATGCCACATCTGTGCACTTAACTGAAGTGCTCCAAGAGAATAAGATAATGTTTATAGTCCAAATATTATTAAGAGCTAATAATATTCGACATATCTATTTTTAGACTGGCAATCTAAAAATAGATTCCGCCCAATATGTCTAAAAATAGAAGTCCATCTATTTTTCCAGCTTGACCAACCATCCACAAATAGCATCCTGCAACTCATAGAATATGATTGACATGTCTAAAAATATACATAGTCTAAAAATAGACTTGCGCCAAAAATAGCCTGCGAGCCCACTTAGTGAAGGCGACTTCTTTCCACTAAGCTCATCATCTTGTTGCAATCTCAACACTCCCTCTCAACAAGATAGGGATTATCTTCCACCCCGTTCCTGCCTCTGTGGTATTCGAATTTGCTCCTAGTGAGCGCCTTCGTCAAGATATCAGAATCCAAGAGAAGTGCTCCAAGAGAATAAGATAATGTTTAGAGTCCAAATATTATTAAGAGATAATAATATTCGACATATCTATTTTTAGACTGGCAATCTAAAAATAGATTCCACTAAATATGCCTAAAAATAGAAGTCCATCTATTTTCCAACTTGACCAACCATCCACAAATAGCATCACGCAACTCTTTTAATATGATCGACATGTCTAAAAATAGACTTTTCGCCATGCTTTCAACGGAGCCCACTTAGTGAAGGCAGCTTATTTCACTAAGCTCATCATCTTGTTGCAATCTCAGCATCCCAGCGGTGCCAACGGGGATTATAGCACCACGAATCCACCTTTTCTGTGGTATTCTAATTTGCTCTGGTGAGCGCCTTCGTCAAGATATCGACATTAAGTCCTCAGGTAGAATGTATAAATAACATGATCTTCCACTTTTAATCTATGATGATATGATCGGATGTCAATGTGTTTAGATCTATCATGAAATAATGGATTAACCGAGAGTTTGATGCAACTCTGATTATCACAATATATCACAGTAGGATCTAAGTGTGAATCGAACAACCCGACCAGGATCTTCCTCATCCATATAGCCTCGCATGAAGCCAAACTTGCTGCCATATACTCGGCCTCTGCTGCACTGAGTGCCACGGATCTCTGCGTCCTGCTATACCAAGAAACTGTTGTCGACCCGATACTAAAAATCCCTCCAGATGTGCACTTTCTGTCCATTGGGCTCCCTGCCCAATATGCATCCGTGAAGCCACACAGCTTCACCTCATCCGACTATCTGTACCATAATCCATATCCCGATGTGCCTCTGAGATATCTCAATACATACTTTCCCGCCTTCCAAAAGAGCTTGGTAGGCCTAACCATAGCTTGTGAAAGTTGGTTAACTGCATAGCATATGTCGGGTCGTGTATTGACCAGATACATAAGTGACCCAACCAACTGTCGATAAACAGTGGCATCCACTACATCTGCCAATGTAGCATCCTCCTTCCTCCAACCACCAGGAAGAGGAGTATCAACAGGCTTGCAGCCATGCATGTTGAACTTCTCCAGTATCTCCCGAGCATACTTTCCTTGAGACACAAATAGTCCATCACTGCACTACCAAATTTCCAATCCCAGGAAATAATGAAGGAGGCCCAAGTCCTTCATCTCAACTCTTTTGCAAGATCAGCCTTGCATGAGAGTATCAACTGTTCATCACCAGTCAGTATCAAATCATCTACATAAAGTAAAATTATCAACAACTTACCCTCCACCACTATCTAGTATAGGTTCGGATCTGCCTCACTCTTGGAGAATCCAAGGCCGGTAAAGTAACTGTCGATTCGTGTGTACACAGCACGAGGTGCTTGTTTCAACCCATACAACGCTCTTTTGAGCCTGCACACATGCGAATCGCTGTTGAAGATCTCGAAACCTTCGGGCTGCTCTATGTACACCTCCTCCTCAATCACTCCATTGAGGAACACAGTCTTCACATCCATCTGATGAATGTGCCACCCCATCTGCGCTGAGAGAGCTAGGATTGTCCGTATGGAAGAATACCTTGCGACAGGTGCAAAGGTTTCCTCATAATCGATCTCCTCTATCTATGAGAAGCCTCATGCAACAAATCTTGCCTTGTACTTCTCCACACTCCCGTCAGCTTCTTGCTTCACTTTGTAGATCCATCTCGAACCTACCACTGATTTCCCTTCCGGCCTTGGGACAATCTCCCATGCACTGTTTCTGACAATCGAATCATACTCTTCCACCATGGCATCTACCCATGCAGGATCCTCCACAGCTTCCTCGAAATAGGATGGCTCTGTCACGATACAATTGATCATAAGAGCCATGTATCCAGTGTAACGGTCAGGTGAATGTCTCTGTCTGCATTGTGAGGTAGGTGCTCCTACAATCCTCTCTGCATCTTGAGCCAGTCGCTCAGCTTCTGTAGTGCGCTTGTGCCCTCTGATGGTTGGCGTTGCATGAGTGGTTTCTTCCACTCCATGAACCTCCTCTTGTGGATGATCCACATCTTGAGGCTCATCGTTAGGAACTAAGAGCTCCTCATCTGCATGCAAGTGTGGCTCCCTCTCAAGCGAACACTTCATGGCTTTCTCCTCATGAAATTTGATATCCCGTCGCACAACAGTCTTGCGACTGTCTGGCAAATACACACCATAGTTGTGGGGTGTATCAGTGTACCCCACAAATATCCCAACCTCTACAGTCGGCTCTAGCTTCTTCCTGGAATCCTTCGTCACATGAATGTAAACAGGTGAACCAAAAATCCTCAAATGGGAAATATCAAGCTTCTTACTAGAAAATGCCTCCTCAGGTGTACTCATGCCAAGTATCCTGTGAGGACAACGATTTTGCACATAAACTGCAGTATTGCATGCCTTAGCCCACAAGTGTATGGGTAGGCCCTGATCATGCAACATTGCCCATGCAGCACCCACGATCATTCTGTTCTTTCACTCAGCAACCCCATTCTATTGTGGGTTATGAGGCGCTATGAGCTCTCTTCGAATTCCTTCTGCACTGCAAAAGTCCTTGAATTCGCCAGAGATGAATTCACCACCATTGTCGCTCCTAAGAGACTTCACCTGCTTCCTCGATTATTTCTCAACCAATGCCTTGAACTCACAGAACTTTGAGTATGTCTCGCTCTTCTTCTGCATGAAGAAGATCTAGCACTTCCGAGAAAAATCATCAAAAAATATCACATATTACGTGTGCTTTGCTGTCGAAGCTACTGAGAAAGGTCCACACACGTCTGTGTGAATTCTCTCAAGGATCGTCGTGGCACAACTATCCCTCTCGTGAAAGGTGGCTTTCACAAATTTTCCCAAAGTACATCCCTTGCACTGATCTGACTGCGCAAGTGTACCTTTGGGAAGCCCGGTAGAAATCTGCTGCAAAATTTTCAAAACTCCATGGTGAAGGTGGCCCAATATCCTGTGCCATAGCTCGCCATCATCCCGACTCACCACTCCTTCTGCCTTTCCTGCCATTGCTATGTAACCATCTCCCTGCAATTGATAAAGGTTCTTAACTCGAACCCCTATCCTCCGGGTTTCACCAGTTGCCTTACTGCGCAGGAAAGCCTTTCCCTCGCTAAAGACAACATCATATCCCTTGTCTTCTAACATCGCCATCTTGGAACATGCATCACTTCCTTCAATACGAAGGGTTTACCAGAATCCATCTCAAGGGAAATGGTACCGATACTGGTCGCACTGTATATACCATCATCGCCCATCTCGATGTGCACTCCAAGATCTTTCTCATCCAGATCAGTAAACAAATATTTGTCTCCGGTCATATGAAAAGACGCACCACTGTCAAGAAACCACACTGAACCCATCACACTTGATACCAAGCATGCGATCAATGAAAAATCCAGCTCAAAATGTGAGGCTAAGGCCTCTCCAGTTGCAGATCTAGTAGCCTGCTCATTTTTCTTCTTCTGTGGACAACTAGTGGCATAATGTCCGTGTTGGTGACAGTGAAAGCATTTCACCTTTGACATGTCCTGCGTCTTGCCTTTCACACCGGATTGAGAAGCTTTCTTGATATTCCCTTTCTTTGCTTTGGCAACCAAAGCACAATTCTCTTCATTAGAGTTCTTTGATGAAGATCCATCCATGGTACTTCGCCTTATCTCCTCTTACACAAGATCCGACCAAAGTCGCTCCCATCCTGGCAATTTCTCCCGACCATTGTTAGTCACATTAGGAATGCAACTCTTTGAAACCCAAAGGAAACCAAGCTCACCAAGTCCTCGTCATCTACAGTCACCCCCACACTTCCCAGCTCATCCCTGCATTGGATGAACTTCGTGAGGTACTTGGGCATACTGTCGCCTTTCTCCATTTTTATGTTCCTGATTTTATCCTTGAGCACCAACTTCCTCTAGTCGCTCTTGCTTTGGAATAAGTCTGTCAACGCTTTCCACATCAAGAATGGAGAAGCTTTACCATGAAGGCTGGACACTATGTGATCCTTCACACCTTCCAACAGAATACTTTGACATTTTTCTGTCTTCTTTTGCCTTGCGTCAAGTGCGGCAGCATCGCCAAAAGCAGGTTTTGGAATTTCTGCATCTATGGTAGAAGATCCGTCCCTGATATCAGTTATTTCTAGATACCATGTAGAAATTTGATAACTTATATGTTATACACCGAGATTCTCCTGATCACACACTATTTTAACTTCGTGCACAATACAAAATCTCTTCTACCATTGATCATTAATTGCGGAAATAAAAAGAATCGCATGCGCACATTAAAACCATAAACAATCACACATATGAACACAGTATTTTATGGGAAAGCTTAAAGCTGAAAACCCCCAAATATATGTATATTATATGTCATAGAGATCATGTAACAATAATTATACAAATCTCCTCACAAGGCTATTAGTACAATCTCCAATTGTTACACACTAATCAAGCCCGATCTAGCAAATCACATGCTCCAATCTCTGCCACCTGATAGCCTGCCTCTATTGTGCAATCACTGCTGAAGAATGGCTATGAATGAACTCGAATTGGTCCAGCCTTGCTCACGCAATCCTCATTGGCATCTCCAATCACTGGTTGTTGCAAATCATGCAACACTATAGTCACAACTGATAGCCACATTGCTCTTTCACCTATCTCTCCACTGGTCTCCACTGAAACTGTCCATGCACTGAAGTTAACTGATGTATTCTTTAGTTGATTAATGAGTTAATAATTAATTCACACCACTCTCACTAGTGTATTTGTCCGTTAGACTAAATACAACTAGTTCAACTAAGTTAAATAGAACACAACTCCACCAACTGTCTCATCAACTCACCAAACTCTCTCTGTGAGTTCTTAAAGTCTCCATGAAATAGCTCCACTTAACCCTCAGGAATAGCGTAATTCCTTCTGTCAGCTCCCGTGCCACATCTGTGCACTTAACTGAAGTGCTCCAAGAGAATAAGATAATGTTTATAGTCCAAATATTATTAAGAGCTAATAATATTTGACATATCGATTTTTAGATTGGCAATCTAAAAATAGATTCCACCCAATATGTCTAAAAATAGAAGTCCATCTATTTTTCCAACTTGACCAACCATCCACAAATAGCATCCTGCAACTTCATAGAATATGATCGACATGTCTAAAAATAGACTTGCGCCAAAAATAGCCTGCGGGCCCACTTAGTAAAGGCGACTTCTTTCCACTAAGCTCATCATCTTGTTGCAATCTCAACATCCAACACTGAGCAGATTGTGATTCATGTTTTCAACCAAAAGAACATTCTTGGCTATAACATATTTTCTTCCGAGAGTGATGGTACTTGATCCTATAACATTTGAAGATCCATCATTTCCAAAGGATACGGTTCCATGCTTCTTCTCTTTCAGGGATACAAATTTCCTTCTATCTCCAGTCATATACATTGAGCAACCGCTATCAACATACCACACATATTTGTTGTTTTGAGCCTTGAGAGCGAGAGCACAATTATCAGTGTTCTGCTTATTCCATGTTCGTTCGTTCTATGGCTTCGAATATTCTTATGGAGGATTTTCAAGTCTGCATTTTCTGGTTATGTGTCCAAAGTTATGACATTTGTAACATTCCATATTATTTCTTAAATTTTCAAATCTATTGATGTTTCGTTGTGCCCTGGGAGGTTCATATTTGAAGGATCTCCTGGAATTGTATTGGTTCCTAGGGTACGTGCGACATTCTACAGATTTATGACCAAATTTTCCACAAGAATAACAATGGCCATGAAAAATATGTTGGTACCTGGATGGAAATATTCGTCGAGGAATTGTCTTCCAAGGATGTTCTTGTGAATCTTGTCCAATGAAGTCTACATGCATGTCAGATCTTATAGGTTCATTGTAGTTTGTTGTAGAAGGTCCTTCTTCTTCTTCTTTGTAACAGACACCAGTTCTGTTGTTGTAAGATCATTGATTGTTGATGAGTTCTTCCAATTCCCTTGAGATGTTGGCATAGTTTTGGACAGTTTTTCCCTTCTTCACTTCCTTATGTAGCGAGACTACTTCGACTTCTAATGCTTCTCTTTCTTGGTTGCTTTCTTCCAACTTCTTTTAAAGTGACTCTTCAATACATTTTTTTTCTTCAACTTCAATTTTGAGACCTTAAACTTGTTCTTCAAGAGTATTAGAATGGATCTTCTCAACCTTGAGTTCTTTTATAATCCTGATTGCCTCCTTAGAAAATTCTTCTATGGTCAACCCTTCTTCTTCGTTGTTTGATACCTCTTGTTTATTGTTCTTGGCCATAAAAAATACTTTCTCATTGGCTTCTTCTTCGTTGTCACTGTCTTCATCGGATGATGAGCTATCTTCTTTAGAGAGAAAGCTCCTTTTGGATCCTTTCTTTTTTCCTTCCTTGTTGAATTTCTTAAAACGTTTCTTTCCTTTTGAGTTGCCATCACTTTTGTTCGGACATTTTGCTGCGAAATGCCCAACCTCACCACAACCTAAACATATCAATGGAAGTTTACCTTTGAATTTTCCCTGACCAATTTTTATTTTTCTCGTAAAGTAAGCATATTCTTCATCTGAAAGACCTTCTTCATCATCTCCCTTTTCTTCACACTTGCAGGTGCATGTATTTTCAAAGGAAGGTTGTTTGTCCTGCTTGGTTTTCTTAGATGCAACGAACGCAGTTTCTAGATGCGAAGTACCCTCTTCTTCATCAAGTCTCATTTCATATGCTATGAGAAATCCATGTAATTCCTCTTTGTTGATTTTTTCCAGATTTTCACTGTTTTCTAAGACCGATACCTTTGGGTTGAATCTCCCTGGTAACGTTCTAAGAATCTTTCGTATATAGTTTTCTCTTCAACTAGCTCTCCCAATCCTTCCAGAGTGTTGGTTATTTCATCAACGTATTTGAAGTATGCAGCAATGTTTCCATCTTCTTTCATTCTGATTTGCTCAAATTTTGCTCCATATATTTGAAGCTTTGCTTCTTTTACATTTGAATCACCTGCATATATATTCTCAAGCTTGTCCCATACATTTTTAGCGGTTTTACAACCCAAAACCTTATGATAAGTAGATTCAATAAGTACACTGATAATAATATTCTTTTCTTTTGCATCATTTACCAAAATCTTCTTACCTTGTTCATATGTGGTTGGTGTAAATCCATTTTGAACATTGTCCCATACTTCGTAACCTTGCGCCAAGAGATAGACCTCCATTCTTCCTTTCCAGAGTGCATAATTATTTTCATTGAAACCCACTCCAGGACAAAAACCACCTAATGATGATCCTAGACCTCCCAACACTGCCTCTTCAACTATTGGCAGATAGACACTAGTACAATTTTTACAATAATGTATTTACAATGACTTAGTACAATGATACCTTTACAGTGACTGTATGCAGTGATGCCCACTTGAAGACTTCATGTGATGAACTTCTTGCTTTTGTTATGCACCATGATTGCTACTCTTGTCATTCTACCCTCTATTTCACCTTGCTCTACTTTGCTGCCCTAGAAATTATGGTCCTTTGCAACCCTTGACAACACATGATCTAGCTTTTTTTTTTCCTTCTAGGAGCTTGATATTGAATCTAGTGTATATTTGTTATTTCAGATCCCCAATATGTTATTTTCAGCCCTGCAGTATTCCTATGATTCATCTTTCCAATGCCACAGGTCTGACCCAATTTGAATTCTTCAAGAGAGAGTTATGCCCAATCTCTCACAATGCCCTAATTATGGATTGTTTTAGTAGAGCGAACTTGTACGACGTGCCATGTGTCACTATTTCTTAATTTAGCTATGAAATTGATACAGCGAAAAATAAATTTCGTGCACTATCTGCCACCTTTAATAGAATTCCAATCTGATACTTAGAGAGAGAGTTATGACGATTTTCCCAAGGTCACTTCTTTGAGATGAATTTCAGGAGCCTGCAAAAACACTGACTTCCACAGATCATATATCTGAAAATATTGTGCACCTTGATCTGAAATTTGTACAAAAGCTTCCTCAAGATTTCAGCTCCTCCTCATAAAAATTTCAGCTTCTAAACCTTCGTATAAAAAAATTTAGAGCGAAAATTCCACGATGACATGTTTCAGATAGCGAAATCCCTACATAAGGAGGATATGAGGATCATAATTTATATAAATGCTTAGGTTGAGAGGGGCTTCAACAAGTGAATGTGGGAGGGATTTTAGGAGCTTAAAAAAGATTAATTATGACTTTTCAATGACCCATGCCACAACCCTATGGGGTTTTAGCCCATTAACTGGGGTTACAAACTTCAAACATGAATATCTCTCAAACCGTGAAGAATTACGTGGCATGCCATATATCACCGGAAACATCTCGACAAGTAGAAACCATTAAAATAATTCTTGACCCAGAATATAGTAATTTGGTAGGTCAAAATTCCCATGCAATATTGGGGTAGCCCCTGGTGCTGCTTGGGTTGACATCAATGACAACCTCCGATCAACAATCTCTCCCGCTAATAAAATGAAACTCTGTTATCTTTTAATCTGCCTCCATCCCTATCACGAAAAACAAGAAACCAAAGGACATGAACAACGATGGAGTTTCTCTGAAACATATTTCTACCACTACTCTCAGCACCGACACATTTACGCAAAGCACCAGGCAGCATTCAAGGAACAACCACACATCACTTTCACTGTTGTTTACACTTTTTGTAGAGTTGGTTGCACCAAAACAGAGGAGGAGTCTTCCTATAGACTGCCACATCATACAACCACTTTGAATTGTTAGCCTTGATGTTGTTTATTTTGATTATGTCATAGCACTTTGTATTAAAGTTTTTGGATAAGCCTCATCTCTTTCACGAGATGGTAATAACTTTTAGGAACAGATTTACTTCTTTTGTGGGCATGACAGTTTTATATTTTTGTATATATGTGACAAACTGCTATGAAGTAAGGGTTCGTGGTTTTAGAATCTTAACTCATATGATCAATACTCTTTTTATTGAATGAAATAGACAATAACTTCTGAGGACTTATTACCATCTGGTGTGTGTATTGTCAATTTCCACTTGTGTTTCCATATCTTATTATCTTCAGTCGCAACTTGCAATTCCTCATGCTGTTATAAGCTTTTATTAGTCTCTTGACATGTTCATGTGTTTTATCAATTTTTGTTAGTCTCACACAGTAAGCCTTCTTGGTAAAATATATGTAATAATAGTGGAAAGAGCATCACTCATGACAATTATCTTTTACAATATTTCAGTGAGAATATTGTAAGACTAGAAATAACTTTCTCTTGATGAAATATTGTTAAACTGCTACTTGTGTTAATTTCTACCAAATTCAGTGGATTTCTGCTTTGCATTTTTACATTTTCTTCTCCCCATAGGCTACAAACTCACTCTTTTATAACACAACATGATCCAATACCCTCATTATTAGAACTGTGGATTTGAATAAAATCTCTTTTCAGTGAATGAGAATTTAAACCAGCTACCAATATCATAAAAAAATCATTAAATTGCCTTGGAGTTTAGGATATGTCTGGTCAGGCACTTGATGCAGTCCAAGTGTTGATTCCAATGCCAACAAACTATGCATACGTTGTCACTGCTGAGTGACCCAGCGTGGCCATCCCATGGAACCACCAGTCATGGGCTTCCCCCTCAAGGTGCAGTGCTGCCACCTTGATGGCCTCCACCTCCGGCATCTGGTTCAATTGAAAGTAAATGTCCAGCTTTTCCACCCAAGATTTTGTTAAAAAATTTGATGACCCGTCATATGTTGGCAAGAAAAACCTGCCCATGGTACGTTGTAGTTCACCTCCTTGTGTGTACCCACCTCCTTTGTTTTGGTTGCAGGATTTTCTATTATTCTTCAGCTGGCAAAAATCGTGGAAGGTAAGAGCTTCTCCAAGCTCTCATCCATATGACTGATATTCTGCAAAGTAATCCCCGTAATGAGCTATCTTCGACTCCTGGGATCCTCCTGTTCTCGTTCTCGTAGTCAAGAATGTAGGAATAGTGGAGCGTGGGGGAGTGTGTAGTACCACCTGCTACATTGTATTCTGCTCCTGTGTGTGGTGAGAAGTTTCAGAGCCTTCTCCAATGTAAAATACCCTTGGGGTCTCACGCTTCCTGCTCTCCCCAACAATCCTCTGACCCATTTCTTCTATCTTCCCAGAGAGTTCTTGTACATAATTCACAAGGAGATTACCGAACTCCTTCTCGTCATCTACTTCATCTACCATGGGTGCTTCCTCCTTTGCATCCTATACTGGAACACAATCCCCTTCACCAAACGTGGGATCGAGCCTCCGCTCTCTGCTCTTGTACCGCTGCTTCTGGTAGGTGATGTATTCTTTGTCTTCGAGTGTCATAGACTGATATGCTCCACAAGCTGAGCCAAGTCTATGACACTACAAGGAAAATACCCTCTACTGGATGTTTTTTAGGAACCCCACAGAAAAATACCCCATACATCTGTTTCTAGCGGAGGTTACTAGAGGAGGTTGGCAGGAGGAGGGTTTTGCGGATTTTTTCCACTCAGTGCGCTTATCATTAAACATCGCACTGGTGCTCTTGAAACTCGAAAGCACCGGTGTGCACAAAACATTGGCACACCAAACACCGTGCACTCTGTACACACCCTCTCGGTGCGTCGTATTATTGTAGAGCACCGGTGCTTCACAAATCTTCCGCGCCGGTGCATTATAAAACACTGCGCCAAAACTGAAACTGCCCGGTGCGGTATTAAGAAACCACACTGGTGCATCATAAAACAATGCACCAAAACACAAACTGACCAGTGCGTTCGTAAGAAACAGAACCGGTGTGCCTATAAACAACGCACACCGAAAAAGGGTGAAATAAAGAAAAAAATTACAGTAAAAATCCCAGATTTTTCATTTTTTCAGTGCTCCGGAGCTCTCAATTACCAGTGCGCTCTACCATAGAAAGCTCCGGTGCACACAAAAAATTGGCACACCGGACACCGTGCATGATGTACACACCTGCCCGGGGCATCCTATTACGGTAACACATTGGTGCTTCACAACTCTTCCGTGCTGGTGTATCATAAAACACTGCGCCAAAACAGAAACATGCCGGTGCATTCTTATCCAAGAGAACCGGTGCGCCTATAAAACGCACGCACCGGAATAGCGTTAAATAAAAAAATAAAATTACGGCCAAAAAACCGGTGCTTTACGACTATTCCGCACCGGTGCTTTACGAATATTCTGCCCCAGCGTATCATCAAAACATCACGCCAAAACTGAAACATCCCGGTGTGGTGTTAAGGAACCGCCCCGGTGCATCATAAACAACGTGCCAAATCTGACACCGCCCGGTGCGGTTGTAAGTAAGCATACTGGTGCACCTATAAAACCCCACACACCGGAACATGGTTAAATAAAAAAAATTACGGCCAAAAAATCACGTTTTTCACTTTCCTTAGTGCTCTAGAGCTCTCAAGCACCAGTGCCATTGCCCCTTCTGTGAGCCGCCCTGACATCGGTACTCCCATTGCACCCATTGCACGCACTGCTATTGTGCATTGGCCACCAATATCCAACTTGCATTTTGAAAGACAGTGGGAAAATTTTCTTTTGCAAATTCTATAGCCAATATGCCTCCTCGACGGCGAAATGTACAGGTATTTTTTTATTTTTTCCATAATTAAGCTTTTTAGCATATTAGAATTTGAAATAACCTTAAAAATAACCATTAAAAAAGAAAAAAAGAAAAAAATTGTCGCGTGGTGCGCTCGAGTTGTTCAACTCGCACTAGATAGCGATGTTGCCTGTAAATTTATAGGCCGCACCGCCACCGGTGCTAATGGTATCCGCACCGTTTTCGGGGTGGTACCAAAAGGCGCCCCGCATTATTTTAAATTAAAAAAATAAAATGCGGTGCACTCATTTAGCCAGGCGCACCGTTGACCATGGGAATAGAAGTGCGGTGCGTTGACGGAATTATTCGCCCCGGAGTCTGTCAGCGCATCGCATTCGGCATTATGAAAGGGTCAACGGTGCGGCCGGGTAAAAGACCGCACCGTCGACTATGTAATTGTCAGGAAGTCGGTGCGCTGACATGAATATACACTCCGGGGTGTATATTTCAGTCAATGAACCACTATTCTGACATTAGATATAGTCAACGATGCTTAAAAAAATTTTAGCTGCACTGAGGCTGGTGCGTTGTACTTAATTTGGGGTACCGCCACCGGTGTGCTACAAACACAAGGTGCACCAGAACCGGTGCGTGACTTTTTTTGCGACGCACCGACTGGTCTGTTTTTTTTTTCAAAAAAAAATTATATGTATATTCCTAAATACATGTCTATTTTAATAAATTTTTTTATTTAATATGTCAATGATTCAGAGAGAAGAGGAGGAACAACAAGCAACAACAGGCGTAACAATATGACATGATTCGCCAATGGGAAGCACGAGAGAGGGAGAGAGATGCATACCCTCACCCTATTACAACTGATACCCAGGGGATCATAAGGCAGGTAGGCCTCCTCAAGTTCTATGAGGAGGCTACTTCCCTAAAGGCCCATAGTGTGCTTTTGAGATATCTTATCCATAGGTGGAATGCCCACCAACAGGCTTTCCAAGTTGGTCCTGACCAGCGGTACACACCCACTGAGTAGGATATTTATTTTATTACAGGACTATCAAGGAGAAAGCTGGATTTTCCCTCATTCCAAGAGGTTCCAGCTGGTTGTGTAGCAAGGAGTCAGTTAGTTTACTCACAGAGATACATTGGAGCACATGTATTGTCTCCTTCAGAGTTTTAGGTACCTAGAGGTCAATTACGTATAGGTGCATTTGGTAGATAGGACGTGCAGTGCCTCTCACTTATCATTTCGACCATTTCGCACAACACCATAGACAAGCAACGTATTAGTTGCTTGATTTTATATTATGTTGATTCTTTAGTACAGGAGCCATGAATTTTCAGGTGATCTGCCATTTTTTTGCGGCAGTTTTGTACGGCCTTAGATAGATGTCGTGCTCATGCAAAAGGGAGGGTCAACTTCCCTTTTGCTTTAGAGCTATTTTGTTTATTTTTTGAGAGGTTTCCAGAGATGAGGCCTAGTTTTTTTCAACAGCCTCGTAGGCTGATGTTGGAGGCCCGGATGCACATGTGGGGGCAGACGATGCCCAAGAGGGGAGATACTACGTTTCCAACCAGGATATCGCATGATGCACTGGACTTACTAGCCAGTGTTGACGATCAGCTGCATCCCTTCATTATGGCCCATGTCCTTATGCTGGATTAGATTAACGAGGGTGTGCCAACATCCTCTTCATAGATGATGAGTCGCCAGATGATAGAGGTAATATTACTATTTTATTTATATTTATTCTAACATGTTCTTTAACTTGTTTTTATTAAATTGTGTAATGAAATTGTCTAATTATTGTTGTGTACTTGTATATATTTTGTAGACATTGGCTCTTTTGATGGCGAGGAGATGCCAGAACCACCACATGATCCAAGTGTGGATCCTGATGACGATCAGGACATGGCCGATGCCGAGGATCATGATCAGGATGAGGCCGGTGCAGAGGGACATCCTCCTGCTGGTGCACTAGTACCGCCTTTTGCTAGGCATGGTCGACCTGAGACTAGATATAGGATGGATTTGGACAACCAACTCAATGCATTGATTGTTGAGGCGGGCATTAGGCCCTCTCATTACAGAGACATACAGGCTAATGATAGGTTATTACGGATGTGAAGAGGCATGTCGCGTGACAAGTACAACCTGATGCGGCATGTCATAGGAGCTACAACAGCTGTTACGTGACCGAGAAGGATTGTTGCACGTTATAGGCATAGTCGATCTACGACACGTGATGGACAGTTCGCGAGAAACGACTCATCATCTCATGATCTTTCACCTCGCGTCGCGCCTAATGAGCATGAGGCTCCACTAGCAGCATCTAGCAGTCATCATGGAGATGAGGCTGGACCATTGGCTACGTCCAGTCAGCAGCCTGCAGCATCCATCAATACTAGTCATGATCATGAGCAGGCTGTACCATCGACCGTCGAGGCTACACTATTGACTGAGCAAACCTCCACTACTACTACTTATATTGATTTTGTACTACACTAGTTGATGCATCCATCAGTACTAGTCATGATCATGAGCAGGCTCGACCATGACTGTCGAGGCTGCACCATTTACTAAGCAGGCCTCCACTTGCACTTCTATTGATGTTGTAGTACTACCACCAGCTAATCCATGAAATTTATATTATATTTGTATATTTTTAACATTATTCAGTTATATATATATATGGTCCATGTATTTTATGTTCATGTTGCAGTTGTACTTAATTTACATGTTGGTGATCATTATGATGTGCATATTGTTAGGTCATGTCAGATATGTTCATTTAATGTTTAGCTTGCAGATAGATGTGTATATGTGATAGCATGAGTTGTTTGACATGAGATGTATATTTGATGTTTGTGTTGTGATGATGTTAATATATAATGTTAATTTGATGTTTGAATGTGTTTTTTAGTTGAATATGATGTTTGTACATTGGTTATCATGATCGTGATGATGTTTATTAATTAATTTAATATTAAATGACCATGATATTTATTAAATATTATGTTGTGATTGTAACTTAAATTTTAATTTTAATTGTATGTAAAATTGTAAAATTGTATTTGTATTTGTAATTGTAATTTTAACTGTAATTGTATGTAAAATATTTAATGTAAAATTTTAATTGTAATTGTAATATTTAATTTATTGTGAAATGATTGTAATTGTAATTTTAATTGTAATTGTATATATGAAAAATTGTAAAATTGTAAGTGTAATTCTAATTGTATGTAAAATTCTAAAATTTTAATTGTATGTAAAATATTTGTAAAATTTTAATTGTAATTGTAAATGTAATTGTATGTAAAATTAAAATTGTAATTGTAATTTTAATTGTAATTGTATGTAAAATATTTGTAAAATTTTAATTGTATTAATTTGAAAATTTTAATTGTATTAATGTGAAATGATTTTATTAAAATATTTAAATTTGTAAATTTTCCAATAATTGTAAAATAACAAATCTAGAATGATATGAATTTTTGTAACATAATAAAGTTTCGAAAATAATGAAAATAAATTCATTTATTTTATTATGATCTTACATACAAAAACAAAGAATTTTATGCAATTCGGTGCGCTTATCATCATAACACGCACTGGTGCTTCACAACTCTTTTGCACTGGTCACGAATAAACGCAAATAAAAAAAAGCGCAAATCTATTTTCTTGAAGTGAAAAAAAAGCGGCAAATTGAAAAATGGGCGGAAAAATATTTTTGAAAAACTAATTTCATAAAATAATTCTTTAAATACTAAACACTTTTCATTATTTCACTATTTTTGCTAAAAATTTCAACCAGATATTTGCAGGAGACAGACCTGGAGCAAGAGAGCACGAGGGCACTGTGGAGCAGCGAATTCAAACAATTAGAAACCAAACATTTGGTGATTCAAACTCTGTATCATAGAATTTCAAACCATCTCGTGATTAAATTTGATTATTTTTTTTACTTTTTCTACAGTTTTATCCATTTTTACCCTAAACCTTTCATTTTTTTGTTTTTCCCCTTTCTTCTCCCTGTTTTTGTGATTTCAAAATTACGATTTTTTATTTTAGATTTACATCCAACCCACGGGACGACTTGCATAGTTGGATCCCAATCCATTTGGCCATTGCATGAATTTTTGGAAAAAATGGATTTTTCTTTATCGGTGTGCCCTGCGTTCCCTAGCGCACCGATGCGTTGTATTATATAGCGCACCGCGCAAGTACTGTGTAATTAAAAAATTGAAAACAATTTTTCTAAATCAGTGCACCATATTTGAAATAGGGCACCGGTGCTCCATTTTACAAGGATAGCATTGTACGGTCTATTACATTATTTTTGCGATGCGTTTATAATACCCCACGCACCATACAGTCTATTATACTGTTTTGCGGTGCATTTTTAATACCCCCACGCACCGGACACAATGCGTACCTCATGAAAGGCGCACCAATATCTTGAGATTTATTTTGTACCTGAAAAGTTGAGAATTTATTTATAAATATATTAATGAATGATATGGTATAGGTTTCAGATTGATAAAGAAATCACTGACAAGAGATCAAGTAACAAAAATACTGATAACACGTTAAGAAAAGAAAAAAATGCAAGTTTTTTGTAAATTCTTTATAAAAAATATTATTTTTGAACTATATGTAAGTTTAACTAATATGTATTGTTTACTGTGTATCATGCAGAGCCACAAAATGACGAAGCTCGATATGATTATTTCTATCTAGAACCAGAAGAGCGTAAAATCTTAATGGAAAAATTGCAAAAGGATGAACCAGGTGAATGAAAAAATACTATCGATCCAATATGAGTTTATTTTTTTAATTATCATTAATAATATACTTAAAATTATTAGATAACATGTGTCAAATTTTTTTTTAATTCTCATCTGTTTAATGTTCTACAGGGACCAATAACTCAGAAAAGGAATGTTTTTCTAAGAAAAGAAAAAAAAATGGAACATGCAAATGAAAATGAATTGCTCCTTAGCTCATCTGGAGTGGTGTTGGAAGTTAACGAAAGGGGGAAAAACTTTTACAAAAGTAAGAGGGATCTAGTGGAACGAATGTATAGACATTCTTTCCACTTACAATACAAAAATCAATCCAATGATTCTAAGAACCAAATTTTATCTAAACCACAGGAAGATTTTCCAGAGAATTGGTCAATGAGACATGTCAAACATTTAATAGCAAAAATGTACAACAACAAAAAAGAAGGAATGAAAAAGTAATATTCCTTTAAATTTTTGTCTAGAATTATTTATAAATATCACTTTTGTTATATTTACTTTTCATATATCAATATAAAAACTAAATATTTTATTGTCATGTTACATTTTCAGGAAGATTATGAAAATCTCAAAAGATAAACGAGCTGATATCATAAATATGGCAGTAGGAATGTCCAAAAAGGTGTACAAGGAGATGGTCAAAGAAATTGACAAAATTGCATCGTAGGAGGAGCCATCTCAACAACAACGTGCTTCAAATTTAATATGTAATCATTGAATTTTTCGATCATTAGGTACAATAAATAAACAATTTAGCATTAAATATTAATTTTCAAGAATTTTCTTGCAGAAAAGAAAATAAAATGGAACCCATTCAGCACATAAAATAGGACGATAAGGAAAAAAAGGGTTGATCTCTAAGTTTGTGAGTAATTGTTATTTCCTTGTAACAACTTAACTAGATTTCATTTTTGTATTTTTTAAGTTGTTTTACAAAAATCATCATTGAATGTCCTAAAACAGGTGTTAACATACAAAGAAGAACCATCAGACGAATTGATTGAAATTGGGTTAAATATGGGTTGTGAGTATATGTTGGCATATCAGAAATTAATTGTGGAATTTGTAAGCATCTATTGATCTTGTTTTACTTAGCTCCGTCTATAATTAATAGAACAAAAACATCTTTTATATTAAATATATGATTTGTTATGGGGTATAAAACTTGCAGGAAACAAAGTATGGAATTGCGCCAATAGATGAAATTTTGAAAGATGGCATGGTACATGGTTTTGAAAGAATGTGTATAGTTTATGGGTCAATTGTTGCTATGGTACGTCATTTTCCTTTTCGATTTACATTGATGTATATTATTTAATATTTCAATTTTCATTATTCTCACCAATGTATATACACTCATTTCAGTTTATTTTTATGTTTGTAGATGGAAGGTGAAGAAGAAGAAAACAATCAACGCCGTGAACAAAACATTCCTGAAAATAACCCCAAGTCATGGAAGTAGCTCTAGCAGTGACAACAGTTCAAGCGAAGAATGATGATCACTATGTTTGGATATCAAAGCAAGGCATTTTATTTTTTGAAATATGTCTGTGAAATCAGACATTTTGTTTAATGTAATGGACATAGTGTCCCAATTGAAAGACAAAGGGATACGAATAATTGTCCCATTTTCAATGATAAAGGCTATATATATATATATATATATATATATATATAATCATAAAATATGTTTTAATTTATTCTATTGTGTTCTCCATTGTCGCTATTGCGTTCTCCATTGTCGTTCTCAAATGCACTAATAAAAATTTAATTCATATGAATATTGTTATAAGATATATATGTGTCAACTTTTGAGGAATAATGAATTTTAAAAAACCACAATAATTATGATATGATATAACAAATTAATCCAAACATCACATTCAAATGCATTAATAAAAATGTAATTAATATGAATATTGTTATAATATGTGTCAACTTTTGATGAATAATGAATTTAAAACAATCATAATAATTGGACTCTCACAGGTCGATGTTTCTAAAAAATACAACATGAAAACCGGTGTGTGTCAGTAACTGTACACCAGTGCATTTATGTTTCTATACGCACCGGTGCCGTTGTTTGATCTATGGGCACCACACAAATACCGATACCAGTTATAAATATCGGTGCGTTTGTGTGATATTGCGCACCAGGGCGTTTACTTATCTATAAGCACAAGTGCATTTTTACAATCTATGGGCACCGCACGAATACCGATACCAATTATAAATCTCAGTGCCTTTCTGTGATACGGCGCAACAGTGCATTTATATAAGTATACACACTGATGCGTTGATACGACCTATGGGCACCACACAAATCCCAAGACCAATTAGAACGGCCCCGTGCATTGTATGACCAACACGACACTCGATGCGGTTTTACACCTAAACGTCTTGGTGCGTTGCACTGAGACCGCCCTAGGGCGTCGTCTTCATGTACGCACTGGTGCGTTAAATCCAGAGTAGCGCACCGATGAAAAAAACATCTGTAATAACCTCCGACTGCCCATTTTTTTTTAGTTGTGTTGAATTTCCGTGAAAAGCTCTGACAAAACCTCCGTAACCATAAACGAATGTTGTAGAAAATGTTTTTTTGACAATTTTGGCCAATTTTATAACACTAAAAACCTTCTTTATAACCTCCGCTAGAGGGTCTTTTCCTTATAGTGTGAGCTCTGATACCACTATAATATTCTAAATAGGAAATGAACAATAATATAAAGAAACATAAACAAAAACTACAGCTAATAGAGACACACCATGAAAATCACTACAAACATTTAAGAAAAGCTGAGCCATTTAAATCTGGAAATAGGGAATGAGTATGAGAAGTTGTTCAGAATGATGGCACCTTGGTTTGCTCAAGGAAATAAAGTAACTCTCCAAACCCTACTATGGTTGGCTTCTTCTCCTCTAGACTACGTAACTCCCTGAGCTACTGCTACTGCTTGAAAATGTTGCTTCTAGCTGGAATGGAGCTGTTGTTTTGGGTTGTTCCCATACTCATAAAAATATGAAACTTCGGCTATGAACTCTCCTCCAAAAACCCAGAAAAACTCAGGAAGGAATTCTGGAAAGGTTGACCCCGGAATCTGACCCCTTTGGGAAAATTACGCACTCCTGGTGAGTACGCTGGCCTCTAAACTGAATGGATGGAAATTCTGGCCTCATTATTCTCCAAAAGACAACTTGTGAAAAGTTGATCCCTTCACACTTCTCCTGGACTGAAACTAATGAAGATCCCTCACTCCCGGAGTTGCCCTCCTCCAAAACTGTGTAACCTCTTTGAGAGACTGCACTGCTTAGAGACTGTGTAACTCTTGGATGGATATCTCTGCGTGATCTGCTCTGAAAAATCAAGGAAAAGCTCCTCACCTGAGCGGGCACTCGAAGTCCCCCGAGGCTGAGGTTGGGATCTCCACACGGAGACACCCGTGTGTTGAAAAACACTTTCAGACTTAGCGAAACATTGTAAGCGTACTCAATATCTGTTAGATATAAATTATAAAGATGCATAATAGAATGAATGAGAAGCTAGGCCCTCACTCCCTTTTATGCTTGAGATCCTAACATCCCCTTGGGCCCCATTTTGCTGCGTTGTCCTCCTTTTCCATGCTGCCCTGCCTACTCTGCGTTGTCTTGGCCCACGCTACTGCTAGGCTGACTGGCCCACGCTGCCTCTGCACTCTCCCTCTCCCTGCGTTGTCACTTGGTCCCCCTGGGCCCTACACTGAAATTATAATGTTGGCTAAATGACTTTAGGGAATTTATTTCTCCTAAGTTGGGTTATGGGTCCTAGCTCCCCTTTTATTTATGGTTGAACATTAGAAAAACAAAATCTGAGCAAAATTTAATATTTCCAATTAGTTGGGGAAGTCCTCCAAGAGAAATAAGAGTGAGCTCTCGGTCGGCTATGACCTCTCCAATAGCTAAGAGATCATTCTTGATTTCAGTGAACCTCATGAAATAAGATTGGATGGACTCTCCCTTGTCCATCTTAATGTTCTTCAACTTGTTCTTCAAAAAGAGAATTTAATTAGCATTGCTAGCCCTGAACATCCCAACTAACTTATCATACATACCCTTAGATGTGCCCAGCTCGGAGATATAAGAAACCAAGTGCTTATGAATAGAATCCCTAATGATATTCTTCGCCTTGTTTTTCCCTTTCATGTACTTTATTTTAGTGGCAACTGATGCATTTGACGAAGGCTCAATGATCTTTCCCTGTACATAATCCATAACATCTTGTTCATCCAATTTCAAATCCAAGGACATTTTCCAAGCATGATAATCAGACTTATCATTCATATTGTCATCATATTTGAAGTATGATGAGGAAGCCATTGACCCCGATCCTTGTCTATTCAAAATTTTAGTGATTTCTCTTCTCACTCTTGCTTGGGATTTTTCTTCACCTCAGCTCTGATACCATGTTAATTTTAGTTAACCATGGTATGTTCTATGCTTAGAGAAATTTAATTCAATCTTTCTTATTAAGCCCAATTCAGTTTCCTATTATGCAATCACATTAATGTTGTCAGTAAATGCTGATAGAACATAAATAAATCGACAGAAGACAAGCCAAGACAAGAGACACAATAATTTGGCGGATGCTAGGGAAAAACCCCAATGCGGGGAAAACTCTTTGATCAAATCTTCTTATTATTCTTCAAATTCAGCAGAGAGAGAAAGTACAATTTACGACAGTCAACGGGATGCCCTAGCCAACAAATTCAACGCTGATCAAACCAGCAAATCAACCTCCAATGAAGCTCGAGAAAACCCAGTCAAAATTGGCCTCTAATCACAGTCAAACTCAACCCTAAATAGTCCTGAAATTTGTTCAAAGTACTAGTCAAATTCTGCAGTCAAATCAACAGTCAAATCTGTAGTCAACGTTGTGGTCAATAGCAATCAAAGTCCATGTTTCTCCTCAGTTTCTGTGCCTCCAGTTGTGGAATCTTAAAATTGAAATTTTGACCCAAAATCAATGTCAAACATCAAGGGTTGACCCAAAGTCAATTCTGGTCAGCGTTGTCCAAAAAATCCCTAAAACAGTCTGAAATTTCCAACTGTTGTTCCACATGTGCGGAGGAGAGAGAAAACCTCTTAGGCTTGTACAAACTAATCAGAAGGAAAGAAAGATATGTGTTGAGATGATGATGAAATTAGGTTTGTGTCTCTCCTTTTTATATCCATCACTGAGGCTGTGTGACACATCTTTTGGGGCTTGTGAGCCTACATTACAAATCTGTCCGACCTTCACAAATTTCACATGTGAGGAAAATAAATTCAAAATACAATTTCTGCTCATCAAAACAAGATGATGTTTATATCAACCTTGCACCTCTCCGAAAGAGGAATCCAACAAAAATATCATCTCCATCATATGAGAAATGCAACATGGAATTTGGCCCTATTTGCAATTTTTTTTGGAGTCCTTTGGTGCTTTAGTGGGAGTGGAGTTTTGCATTCCTCTTCCCCCTTTCTCTTGTGACACCATCTTTGCTTTCCCTCTTGAGCAGACCCATTGTTGGAAATGGTTCTTGTATTGATACCTATATTACGTGGCACTCATCATGCACTTGGGATCTTGTTAGTTTCTTCTAGCCCCTACCATACTCTTCATGTCCCACTTTTCTCGCCACCATGCCTCGCTAGTCGGCACAAGTTTGAAGGGGGAGGGGGGGGAGGGGCGTTCATATTACCAAGAGCGAGCCCACAAAGGGAGTACTCACTTTCACCATCTATTGGAGGACTTCGTTATACGCTATCGAGAACTTATGCCAGGACCTATCCAAGAGGAACTCACTTGAGATGAGGAGGGAGATTCCACGCAAAGAATTCCCCTCTCCTAAATGAAGGTACTTACAAAATAGGCAGATTGGATCCCAGACACAAGACACACAAGGGGTCAGTTAAACTAGTTTATAAAAATATTGATCTTTACTAGTAGATGAAGTTTTTACCAAGGTGTGTGCTTTTGAATTAGCATGAGCACTACGAAGACATTTCCATTCCTTGGAACACTTACATCGACACTTGAGGGAATTGGAGCACAAATAGAGAGTATAGAACAACATCTCGGCATACTTCTCGCTGTGAGGAGAACATCTGAGAACCCATACAGGTCGCAATCTTGGATTCAGATCCTTCATTTTAGGTGTGTCATGTCCATGTTTTGTGCCTTCTTTGCTACAAAATCTATCATACATTGCCTCTTAGGTCAGTCTTCCAGTAATAGTTTGAGTAATGCTGTCTCTTTTAGTATTCGGTTATAATTGTCCTCTCTACTAAGAGTTTGTTTTGTGGATCTGGTTGACAATTTTTTTGTACTCAAGTAAAAATTAAACGTAAACATGTAAACTTAATGTTTAACATTTAACATTTTTAATCTAATGTCAGTCCTATTTAAAAATAAATCTAATTATTATTATTATGTAAATAAATAAAACATATTTTTATACTTACTTCAGAGGTATGGTAAATAAATAAAAATATAAATAAACTAAAGGTATGATAAATAAATAAAACCTCTTTTTATATTTACTCCATAAACCTCTTTATATTTAAAGAAAATTTTAAAAAAGGGTTTTATTTAGGTGAAGTCTATGGGAAAAATACCATTTTTATACGATGGGCCAAATACCATATTTATAAAAGAGATATGGTAAATAAATAAATATAAAAGAGATATAAAGAGGTATGGTAAATAAATAAAAAATATATCAAATAAGATTAGAAATCAACAACTAATTATATACCAAGTCTATTGGCCAAATACCATGGTAAATAAAAGATGTATGGTAAATAAATAAAATATAAAAAAACATAGGTATGGTAAATAAATAAAACCTTTATATTTACTCCATAATTCTATTTATATTTAAGAACACTAAAAAAAGAGGTTTTATTTAGGGTGAAGCCTATGAGCCAAATACCATGGGCCAAATTATTACTAATACCATGCAAAAAAAAATATTATTCACCCTAATATTAATATTAAAAGATTAATATTATTATTATTATTAATTCTAATATTCATATTAATATATTATAATATTAATATTATTAAATTTAATAAATTTGGATTCTGAAGGTTTGTATTTGAGTATACTACATACATTGACTATCTCAAGTAAAATAGGTAACATAAACATAAATGTAAAAGTAATGTTTAACGTTTAACATTTAAAATTTAATCTAATGCCATCCCTAATGAAAAATCATTTCTCTCCCTAAATATATAAATTTAATACAAACAAAGTATCAAATTGTATTTGTGAGGAATAACATCTATGTGACAGTGCTAAGAGTGAAATAATATTTGTGAGAAAGGATTTCGGGAGTTGTGAGAAGTGGAAAATAATATTTGTGGGACATAGTGCGAAGAGTTAAATAATATTTGTGGGAAAGGATTTAGAGTGTCATGTCAGTATGACGATTGATTTTTAAGTTTGATTTCGATTGTTTCTACATTCTATTTTATTTCTAATCTCTGCATTGCCTGAAACACTACCAAATTAGAATGATTCTTAGCTCTGAAACAAAGTGCTTTCAGCTCTTAAACAAAGTGCTTTCAAAAATCTATTTCTAAATGTGTAAAAAACCAACGTAGATCTATCTTAACTCCAGATCTATCAAGCCCAAAGAGGGATCAAAATATCTCGACAAAAAGTGCTTTCAAAAATCTATTTCTAAATGTATAAAAAACCAGCTTAGATATATCTTAACTCTAGATCTATCAAGAGGCCAGATAGATGGATCTAGGTTTGTTTAAAGGAAATACAATTCACATTGCAAAAAAAACTACTTTAAATTAGTTAAGTGTTTATCTATCTAAAAGAATTGGGCAAAAGCTAAAGGAAACAAGTCAATGCCCCAAAACCTAAAAGAATTGGGCAAGAGCTAAAATCTACCCCCTTACAACCACTAGTAAATAATTTAAGGTATTGTGGTCTTTCTTAAACCATCATAGATCCATGATAGCTTAGGATCTATAAGAGCTAAGAGGGATCAAATCTCTCAATATGCAAACCTATTTTTGAACACCTAAAGAAATTTAATTCCTCAAAAATTTGGATTGATAAACTTATATTAGTTCTTAACAATATTATTTACATTTATATAAATTTCACGTCTCTATATGTAAAAACTTTCTTATTTTGAATTATCTCTCTCTCTCTCTCTCTCTCTCTCTCTCTCTCTCTCTATATATATATATATATATATGACTTTTTTTAAGCATGTTTTATAATTTTTATAATTTAATTTATACTGTTGATTTTTTATAGATATAGTTTAGAAAATAAAATTATTATAAATATTTTTTTTTGTAAGCTTTCTTCCTTCATTCATAAAAAAAGACAGATTACATCCATGATCACATGGTAAGGTGGTCTCAATATGCCCAGTGGGAAACCACATTTGTTGACCACCTTACCCCATTATAAGCCATCCAGAAGCAAAATAGTTTTGTTGACCACCTTACCCCATTATAAACCATCCAGAAGAAAAATAGTTTAAGATTGTCTTTTAGAGCTAGATATACCTGAGTATCCTTATCTCTTTTAATATCTAAATATCTACAACATAGTATCAAATTCTAATTATCCTACATTTGTACTTAACAAAAATAGAAAAACATATTAGACTAGACATACTAATAATCATTAGAAGAGTCCACACGAGTTGGATCTTTTGTGCTAGAACCAGGGAATTTCGTCTAAGGGAGACACAGAATATGTTTTTCTATATGGACGAGGCAAGCATTCTGTTGTTGAATCTGAAATTGGATAAGCTGGAATTCTTTATGAATTTCTGGAAGAATAGGGTCTGTCTTGGCTGGAGAAATTGCGGGTGTGGATAAGGGTATTTCTACAATGATTTTCATGATCCAATACCGGTAGATGATTTTTTTATACTAAGAGGATCAACCTTTGGCATGACCAGGGTCTGGTACCAACTCCAACCATTCCTCAACGTCCAATTTTTCTTGTTTCTTGTCAGTTTAGATCCGCTTCCCACCCATAAATAAGTTGACAAATTTGTGGCAAGTTGACAAATTTGTGGCTTAGTGCTATTATGGTAGGCCTGAGTCGCTTCCTGTATAATCCTAGAGATTAGTCTACGGCCACGGCCTCGAGAAGGACGTGGTTGGGGTTAACTACCACCACGCTGAAGCCCCGCATGACGACTCTGGCCCCAAGCCTCTCTCGTCATGGATCCTCTTCTAGAGGAAGGTCATACTGTACTAAGACTTCGCTATCCACGATAATGAAATGGTGTACAGAGATAACAACCCACAAACCCTAGCATAGTGCAGGTGGCAAGTTGACGAACCTACTGTGTGTACCTGGGGTTAACACCTGAATGTATAGCATAAAATAAATTCACATAACTATGAGGATAAAACAAATAAAACAAATGTTTTCCACCGAATATGATATGGGTATACTGATAAAGGTTGGCATCACCAATCCATGGACCCCCGAGCCTTCGAAGAACCAAACACAGAGTCAATTCGACAGATACTTTCTCAGATAATCTCCTCGCATACTAACCAGTAGAAGGAACAAGAGGCCATGAAATAAAAGCCAAGCCCCCATGCATAGAATACAAAACTTCGGAAGGGACCTTCAAGAGCGCACCTCAAACTTCCTCTAAACCCCTAACCAAACTACTCACAATGCCTTCGGCTCGAAACCAACTCACAACTTTAAGTTCCACGTGGAAGGCATCATACCCATCTCTGAAATCATCACAAATGCCTTACATGCTTCTAGCCTCCTTGCAAAGTTTGCTAAGTGTGTGAGGGCCAAAACAAAAACGCTCACCCTCCTTTTGTCTTGGAATGTTTACCATGTCTTGGATCTGGAGCAGTCCATCTTGCTGCCCTCACCTCGATTGGGGATCAAATTATTATAAATATCAATTTTTTATATTTGGATTAATTAAATATGAATATAATTTATTATTTTAATTCATATATTAAAATGGATGTTAATGTCTATGTTTTTAAATATTATAGTTACAAATGTGAATTATTATTATTTTAATTTATTTTAATATAACATGTATGATTTGATTTTTTGTTTAGAAAAGTTGACAAAAACAAAATTACAATATAAGAAATTGAATTGAATTAATTTATTATTTATTGTTAATTTAATGGACATTATATTTTATGATTTAATGTTCTATTTTACAACTACTAAAACATATCTTCTATATTAAGATTATAAGTGTCTTTCCATACAATAATAATGATAAATCAATTTACATTTATAAATAATAAACAATAATAAATATTCTCACTATTAATTAATAATAATAATAAATATTTTCACTATTAATTAACAATAAATTGATTTATCTTATGACTTTCCAAAACAACAAACAAAATTTCCAAATATTCAAAATCCAAAATAAATAAAAATATATATACATTTTAAGTCAAATTAGAAACAAACCAAATTCATAACACAAACGAATCAAAATGGACTATTTAATATTAAATTTTCTATAATGCAGAAAGAAAAAATGGAAAAATATGTATACTTCCATCTAGAGTTGTCTAACGAGACGGAGGAATTGCCTGGACCGCTAAAATTGGTGGGAATCCGAGCCAAATGTTTTTAAGAAATATTACAGTAACAGTGTTTAAATCATGATTTTGATGGTGGAAATGGATTCAGCACCATCAAAAACCTTTAAGGCACCCCAAATATTAAACTTTGATAGTTATAACGTGGATTTACAAAAATTCCTGCCAGATTTTCTTAAAATCTTACCAGATTTTTTCCTTTAAGTCAAATTAAAAACAAACCAAATTCATAACATAAACTAATCAAGGTGGACTATTTAATATTAAATTTTCCATATTGCAGACAGACAAAATGGAAAAAATATGTATACCTCTTTGAAGTCAAATTAAAAACAAGTCAATTTCCTAAGGCAAATAAATAAATCAAGGTGGATTATTTACTGGTACAACCACTTTAAAAATATTAATGTGGTAGATATAGCTGAAAGCTTCATAAATATAATAAAAAAAACTATTGCAACATGAAAAATATCTTACTAATGCACACATTTATTTGATTAACCATGTATAAAAAGGTTATGAGTCAACTTTAACTTAAGGGAAAATAAAATTACACATCTTATTATAAAATTGACTATTTTACTAAATAAATTTTTTTTAGAAAGAAAAAAACGCTGTATTATAACAATTCATATATCAAACATTACATTCTCAACTATAAATAGCTGGGAAAAATGTAATCCAATTCGTCAAGAGATATAAGAGCATCTTCTAAGGAAGAAAGAAGTCCGTACAATCTCCAGACGGGATCACAAATTACAGAGGGCAAAACAACCACTCCATTCAAGATTTTCAAATGCATTAAAGCAAACCTGTCTTCATTAAACATCATATAAAATGAGCTAGATTCACATATCAGAGGATAGAAAAGGAAGAGAACCTATATGAAAACATCAAGACAGTTGCCCATATGTACCATGTAGAGTAGCATTCAAAAATTGTGGACAAAATGTAAGAAGGATATAAGGCAGCCTCGCTTGTCTAGGAAATTCCTGTGAGGAGGTCAAGAGTAACAAAATCTGGCAAGCTCGCTTGAACAGTAGAAATCCAAAATTGATACCGGCTCGCTTGTTGGTATCATAATACAGGCTCGCTTGAAAAAAAGTGTTCCGGCTCGCTTGCAAAATTATCCTACCGGCTCGCTTGTAAATAGTGTTCCGGCTCGCTTACAATTACATATTACAGGGTTGCTTGTACGAAGAGTGTTGGGCCTCCGGATTGGCATCCAACACGAATATGGAGAAGCATAGGACTGCATAGAACACTCCATATTAATTGACCAATGAACTTTGGTATTTGTGCATATGATGGTCTAGAGCCACCAATATAATACCTATAGGATAAGAAAATAAAAGGATCATAGTTTAACTATATATATATATATATAATGATTAGTATGGCATAGTCAGCTATTATGGAATTGGGATTGAAGTGTTCCAAATGAGAGTCCGATCCTGTATAAATAATAATGAGAAACTTATTAGAATTGGAATAATCTCAAATCCATAGGAAATTGTTGGGTGGAGAGCCACGTGACACAAATATAATTTTTTAAATTTATTAAAATTAATTAACCATTTGGCTAAATAAAATTTGCTTATATAAATGAATGTTATGAAAAATAATGAAGAACTTATGATGAAGGAACTTATTAGAATTGGAATAATCTCAAATCCCCAAGAAATTGTGGGTGGAGAGACTGCAGTATTTTAAATTTATTAAAAGTCAATGCAACCTAACAAACCCTATAATACACTAGGGTGGTTGATAAGCATTAAAACTAAGATATGTTGAACATATTACCTTGAGAATCAATCTAGACTCTCAATAAAAAGAATAAAAACAAAAAATCAACAGATATTATTAAAATAAGAAACCTTCCCCAATTATTAAAATTTTCAGACGGTAGAAAGATATTATTTTATTTTACTTCAGTTTAACTAAATGTTATATACATTGGAAGAGTTTAAATATAAATTTTTATTTTTATTTTTTTCAAAATATCTTACTACAAAACAGTTTTTAAATTGTTTTTTTAGTGGTTAAAAAAGATTTAACAGCATCAAAAACATGTGACATGCCTAAAACCCTAAAGCCTTACAGCTATAAATCAAATTTTTTACAAGATAACCATTTTAAAATTATTTTTAATGAAAAAATGAATTTAACATCATCAAACAAAAATAACATACCCAAAATCTTAAAACTTTACAACTGTAAATCAAATTTTCAAAAAATTCAAAAACTAGCACCATCACAAATAACATCCCCAAAATCCTAAAACCTTTACAACTGTAAAACCGATTTTCAAACTGTCTTCCAGCAAAATTCAAGAAGTAATAAAGAAAGCATGCTACGTCATTGTTGATGGCATCTAACGGTAGCTGAAATCGTGATTAACTTTACCTCCAAGCACCCTTCAATATCTATATTCTATTTCTGGCTTTACGAATTTTCATGTCTGCCCGCGACCTTTTTTTTTCCGGCGCCAAGTTTATTTTTCAGTCTATGTATCCATAAATGTTTGGGAAAGTAAATGTCCACCATAAAATTAAAGCAGTACACACTGAGAAATAAGCTTACTCTCTTCTTTCCACCTTCTCCTGTTTACCTATTTGGAGAATAAAGTGGTTATGATTTTATTTAAATGATATTGTTTATAAGTGAAATTTAAAAAAAAAAGAAAAATATTTTTCAATCTAATTTGTATAGACTTTAGTAGAGATTTATTGAAATCATAAATTTAATTGTTGAATTCTAAGTACTTCAAAAAAATTTAAATATTGACTTTTTTTTCAGAAAGAAAAAAACTATAACAGTTCATAAGTCAAGTCCTTACATTCTCAGCTGCATATAGATGAGAAAAACCTGATCCACTTCGCCATAGAGATCCCATAACCCCTTCTAAGAAAGAAAAAAGCCTAAATTACCATGGCGGGATCAGAAATCTGTGGAGGGCATAATTCCTCTCCAAACAAAAATTCCAGACAAGATAAACTGTCTTATACAACCATTCGAACATCATTTGACAAAATAGAACTTGTATATCATTTGTGTGAAGGACAGAAGCATATAAGAATGTTACCATTATCTGCTCGGATTCAGCATTAAAGACCATCTAAATACATAGCAAGTATAAGAAATAACAGGCTCTCCTGGAGAAGATTAGAATCGACATGTGATCATGAGCCGCTTTCTATTAATTGATGTGTATTGAAGATGTAGGAATGAAACAAGATCACTTGAGAAAAACATAGCAGGCTCGCTTGAGAGGTGTGGTTCAAAATCAGGCTCTCTTGGGCTTGGGACGAAGTGTTGTATAGGTGTTCGCTTGATAAGATGAAATATATAAGTAGCAGACTGTATTAGAAGCAAAAAAATACCTGTATATAATAAATGAGATAGACCATCGCTGGATAATATAATTGGACCGGCTCTCCAGGAGGGAAGATAAGATTCTATGGAATTGGAATAGAGTTGTTCCAAATTTGTGCCCCATCCCTGAAATGAACAACCTGCAAAATCCCAAAAACTGCATTGATACCTCTTTTTGATAACCCGTCATCCCTCATGTTGTTTTCTCTGTAAATGTGAGAGATAGGTGGATTTTTCAATCTGTGCCATAACCTTTGCGTCCTCTTGAGCCATCCATGTAGTCCCGTATTGTTCATATTCTGGCGACCAGAGATGCAATCAATAATCAATTTAGAATCGCCATAGATATGGACCTCTGTCAAATTTAGATTGATAGCGGCAAGAAGTCCACCCCATAAGGCCATAATCTCCACTTTGTTGTTGGTCCCCGGGCCACCATTCCAATGTAAGTGAATCCTTTCTCTCCGAGACAGTTTAATCTAGGCACCACAGCCTGTAATTCCCTCGTTGCACGCTCCATCAAAGAAAATTTCAGGAATGGATATCTCATGTGGTCGAATTCTGTGGGATCCATCCATCATTTTAACCTCAGTTGGAGTCCGTTCATCAATCCATCTCATTATGGCAGCAAATATGCAGGGAAGGATAAATGGAGTACCATTAAAGATAAGCCTATTCCAAGCCAGCCAAACCTCCCATATGAGAAAAAATGGGAGAGATCTAAACTTGCTTTTTAATTTGTCCCATTCTCCAGCAGCGGAAATAAAATCCTTCGGTGCCCAAGATGGCTTAAGTATATGAACACTGAATAACTTCCATAGCTGAGTTACAACAGAGCAGCGAAAGAAAATGTGTTCAGTAGATTCCTCCATTTTGTAGCATATAGCACATCTGCTAGGCCCATTTGTGCCTCTTTTCATAATGTTATTCCAGGTAAGAATTTTATCCCGCCATACTAGCCACCCAAACAGAATGATTTTTGTGGGAATCTTTCGACACCAGAAAGGGCAAAAAATCCTAGATACTTGTCCTGAGTGTAATTCTAGATTAACGCTGTAACATATATCTTTGACAATAAGGAAAACACCATTTGTAGGCCCATCCCAAACCACCATATCTCCCCCCATAGCATAACATACCCCTGCCGTCCTTAAAGTATCATAGAACTATTTCCAATCCAGAGCATCCTCAGGTTGAAGGCCCATCTATGCCGCGGTTTTGAATATTGGTGCTCCAAAAGACCACGACTGAATAGTTTGTGATAAGAAGCAGATGCCCCTGTGTGCAAGCCGATGAATGAGGCGGGGAGATGGTTTAAATTGCTTGGGGAATCCCTGAATTTTAGTGAAGCCTAGCGGAATACGACTCCCATCTCAAAATAACCATGTTAAATGATCAGCCACATGTCCTAGTATCTTCTTGAAGCTGCCCCATATAGTTGAATAGGCCCTTGGAAATGATAATTCATGGCAGAGAAGATGGTGAAGGGTATCACCCTCAAGATACTTACATTTGATGATGTCATTCCAAATACCAGTACCTTTGATAGCACGCCAGAAAGACTTGATCAGCAGAGCTTTATTGAACACCCTCGTGTTCAGGATGCCCCATCCATCATGAGATTTGGGGCGGCATAGTGTCTCCAATTTATTGAGATGATATTTGTGTGATTTTCCAGATCCATTCTGTTGTTCAATCCTTAGCACTAGCCACGGGAGTACCAAAAGGAGGAATGGGCCTTGTATTAAAGATTTATAATCAAGTGGCAAGTATTAAGTTAAATCGGGCTGAAAAGCGAAAGGGTGGTGAACACATACATATTCAAACCAATGAGCAAATAGCACTAAGCGGTGATAGGCGGAGTAATATACGAACTTCAAATACAAAGTAAAGGGGACGCGGCATTGTATGTTAACCCATGTATTTGAAAAAGGCCTCGGGTCATACATGGCAGCGTACGGAGTAAGTCCGAGGGGGTCGAGCTGTGGGGAAGGGACGAGGCCCTTACCCCCGCGGATCTACGACACGTGGCATGGTAAGACCTTACGGTTGGAAAGTAACAGCAAGGTTAGGCCGCGGGACGCTGTCTCGTGGCGGAGTTAAGGTGGGCCTACGCAGCGGGGAAAGATATGTGTTAGTCCGGCAAGGGGAAATCCTACATGTTAAAGATTGGACAGCGCATATGGAATAACGGTAAGGTAAGTCTATTAGGACAGCTGGTACTAAGACCCGTACCAACTTTTAACCCGACACGAGGCGCTCACCTACATCCTGATTTACCCAATCCCCACGCGCCACGTGTCTCAGTGTCAGTGTCCTTACGACACTTGCCCTCTGTTCTCTTACTTTTTCGCCTTTTAACCTAAACAGTCCGCCCGAATGGTAAAAAACCCCGTATTTCTCTCTGGTAAATCGTTTCAGGTAGTTTTCTACGGTGAATACCGAGTAGGGAAGAACGCCGGGTTTGTCCAAGTCACTGTCACGGTTCCCCTCGTCGCTTTCCCAAGCATTGTCACCCTCTGTTCAGGTAATCCATTTTCCGTTTTTCCATCTTTTTCCTTTCTCTCTTTTCCAAATTGTTGAATAGCTGCCATGGGGAGAGGAACGCCCAAGAAAAACGAACCTGAAACTCCCCAACTCCATGAGTCTAGAAACCCTCCTGGTTTTGAACCCCTTCGTGACTTGCAGGCGGGTATCTGTGACCCGAAATACCCTTTCGACATACGGAGTATCAAGCCCCTACTGTTTGGCCGCCACTGTAAAAGTGTTGATCGTTTCCGAGTTGTCGCGTCCGGCTTCTATCACCACATCACCCCCCAAGTCCATTCCTGTGTCGATTTTATTGTCTGGCTCAGAGATTCCTACGATTCACATCGGGATGCTTTCATTTCTCCTCAGGGTAACATAATTTTTTCCCTTTCTCCCGATGTTATCAGGCAGGCCCTCCGTTTCCCTTCCAGCGATGCCTACTTCAGTTTCAAAGATGAAACCTTGCTCGCACAGTTCAATAAGCTGTCGAGGGAAGCCCGCCGTGCCTTCATAGCCGCCATAACCATTGATCAGGCAACAACCTTACCCCCATTGGAGCCGTTCCCATTGAGTCTGTTCGCTGAAGAAGTCCGACCTGTTCTGTCCCTCATCGCCGGCCTCCTGGGGGTAGGAAGCCCTGAAGACATTTCTTCAGTATGCATTCGATTTTTGTGGCTTATGACACAGAATGGGGTTACACTGGACATTCCAGGTTTCCTTTCCTTTACCATCCGGACCCAATTTCGAGAGCTCGCTCAAGCCCGAAAATTCCGTTTTTGCTCATTGGTGTTTTACCTCTTCCCGTTCCAGCATGCTGATAATTTCAATCATTTGGGGCTGGACAGGATGTACTCTGAAAATTCCCAGCCCAGGCCAGTCTTCGACTGGAATTGCTCTGTTCGTCAGTTGCCTAGGGGAGAAGGTTATGTCAATTTCGTGAATACCTTTATGTCCATTGCTTATACCATCATTCACGACGCTCCTTCCCCTAGGGTTTTCCCAGAGATGAAACGCTGGTTACAGGCTGGGAAGTACCAGTGTACCGGCGATTGGTTCCTATCAGAAGAGTACACTGAAATCCGTGTCTATGGAGCCGAAGTAGCCCCCTACCGGCTGCCAAATTTTCCTGTCCGACGAGTCTACGCCCTTGAGTACATCCGGCAAGCCCTCAAGGCTGACCAGCTCCATTTCGTCCCCGCTAAGAAAGGCTACATCTTGAAGCTCCCTGACAATATTGGCCCCTTTGTGGTAAACTCTAGATACACCCTCCCAATTGTCGAGAAAATGTTGCAGAACATGGACCTGAAATTAGGGGAGAGTTGGGCTTATGACCCACGGGAAATTATCTCAAATAAAAGAAAAAGAAATAGGTCTGCGCCCTACATTCATGAGTCCAGGCCATTTCTAGAGTGGAGGGATAATCTTGAAGTCTGGCCTATGTTTTCGCAGATGGAGACGGACTCGTCTGCCACAGGAGGAGAAGAAGAAGTGAATAAAGGGGGCAATGAGCAGGAAGCTGGTACTTCCGGAGCACCACCACCCAAGAGGCAAAAGGTGGCCACTAGTGAAGCTGAGGTCATCGGGGAAGGGATAATTTTGGAGCCCTTTACGAAATTCGGGGAGTTTGATAAAGGCAAGGTAGGAATAGTGGTTCTAAGAGACAGCGTTGCCTCCTCTGACTACATTGAAGTCACTCAGGCCATCGTCGAGCCTCCTCCTTCCAAGACAAAAGAAAGGGAGCTGACAAATAAAGCTGTCCGAGACAAATACAGGGCTGAATTAGGAGGTTTCGTTGAGAAATATCACACCAGACTCTCTGCTTCGGTCAATGCAGACACCGAAGACTTGGTACTATCTATGATCGAGGCTATCCTGGACCCGAATTCAGATGTTCCAAGTTATAAGGTGCTTGAATTGGTTGTCGATATGAAGAAGGTTCCGGTACAGGACCTGAATGACCTGTTCCAAACAATCTGCGACATGATGAAAGATAAGCTTTCACAGATCACCCTTGCCCTAAGGAAGACAGAGCAGAAATACGACAACCTGAGGGACTCTTTTTCAGCAGAACAGAGTGCTTGTCGTGCCAACGCACATCAGGTGCGCGTTCTTAAAGAGCAGATTAAAAATTCAGACGAAGGAGGGAAGGGAATGCAAGCTGCAGTAATAGCCAAATTGCAGAAGGACATTACAGCAGCTAAGAAACGGGCTGGCATACCAGCTTCACATCCGGTACAGACCGATGAACTGGTGCATGTGGAGGAGGAGAAAAACGAGCTGATTGCTAGACTTTCCAGAGAAAGAGAGGAGAAGGAAAAACTGGCTAAAAAGATTGAAGAGCTTGAGAGAAGAGCTACTGAGCTGCAGACCCGGTGGGACACGCACAGTTGCCATGCAGCCGAAACATCAAGTGGGACTGGTTCAGCAACAGCACAACTATCCACAGCTATGGCTGAGATAGAAGTGTTGGAGAAGCAAACCACGACAGCCAAGCAAAAGGTGGTAGAGTTGGAGGGCGCCCTGGCCGAAAAGGTCAGAACAATCGAAGGGCTGCAAAGAGAAGTTGAGGAAGGAAAAAAGACCACGACTGAGCAACAACAGACCATTGCCGAGTTGAAGAGTAAAGCGAAGGGAAATCTCACCCTGGTCGAGGCCAGAAGCCTGATCTGGTTGGATATAATCGTAGCTGTGACTGAGCAGTGGGAGTTCCTGACGATGATAGGAGAACTCAAGTCTACCCTTCCCTATCTAAATAGAAGGTTGCAGGAGGCGGGGGATAATCTGCCTAATAGAGCTCGACATGCCGGAAATTACATATCCTTTCTCTATACACTAAGGGCAAATGACGTGGTAAAACATGGCATTCCTAGTCGGTTTATGGAAATCAACGAATGTCAGAAAATTATAGAGAAAGAGGAGGCTCGATTGGCAGCTTCGAGGGTTCTCCAACAGGTAGCAAACATTGTGGAGCAGTTCGACAAGGTGTGGGATGAAATCATCACAGCTGGCCTCCCTTCATGTTGGGAACCAAACGCCCCTGCTGTACTCATGCACCCCGATCAATACACACCACTCCTAGAAACAGAAAGGGATCGGTCAGATCTTCAAATGGGCAAAGAAACTCAGCTCAAGGCCACTACCATCGTCACGATCCTCAAGAAGGAGTTTAGTCTCCTCCATATGATCAAGTATCGGCTCCCAACTAATGCAGACATTCACACCCTCGGCGAAGCATTTACCAGGGTGGAGAGACTCTCAGAGATTCCAGAACCGAATCCAGATAGCCAGCAGAGGTTGACACAGTTCCTGACTCAGCATGCTAGTCCCTCCACCGATGTGCCTCCTCCAGCGTCTACTACAGCCTCGACCCAGCAGCACTCATGACACCTCATGTTTACTCATGACACGGCCTAAAACGGCCTTTTACTTTCATTCAGTTATGTTTTGTTTAAATTTCCGAGTGGGTGGTGTTTCCCCCCACTCTTGCATTTTTTACTTTTACATCAGACATTGGCCTACGTTTTTGTTTTAAGTTTGGCCCGGGGCCTGTTACGCATGATGGAAGGGTTGTTTTCCCCATCATGCCATTTTGTGGTTTTGACAATGACTGTTAACAATTTTGTTCACGCAAGAGAGATATTCTCAGAAAATATCTTCTCGCTGAAAGGCAGAAGAAATCCTATATAATACAGGAAAAAGAAGAAAACAAGGTTCCACTTCTTCAGAAAAATTGATTGTGTAAGAATTTCCTGTGTGTATGTTTTGTGAAAGTTCAGATACTGCCCAGAAGAGCCCGTTGGGTCTCAATAATAAGAAGCTTCACCTTAGTAAGGATTCTCGACATGGTTGTATGGTAGTGTGTGTTTCTCTATTGTTCAATCCATTCACGTTCATGTCTCTAGTATTACATCCTGGAATGCGAGTGTCCCTCGTCTTTTGATATGAATTTATCGTATTGATACTTATATCAGTAGCGGCTTGATACTTTAAATGGCTCAGGAGTAATATATTGTTCAACCTGTATTTCATGCGTATTTCAACTATATTTGCTGTATTGAAATGTTATTGACGGGAGTTCTTGGTATGTATGGATTCTTAGCTATTTAAGCCCATCCTATATCATGAAGTTCTTCTTAGTATCGTCTATTTGACAGCCGATATCTCCCTCTTGCTATACATCTCTGTAATTGTATTTATATATACCTTCTCTACCATATATCATGAATCTGGCCCTCATTATGGCGACCTGTCTTAAAATTGTCTGATGCAGTAGTATCTGAATATAGCATTGCATTTGTTCAGTGTTATTCCTAATATTTCATACTGTCCGAAGTTCTGGTTCCATTATAGTTTATTCTCTGTTTCAAAGGAAGTAGTGTAAGAGCTCGGTCATGTTAAAGGATTAAACGCTGTTTCAAATACCCCGCTCTTTACACCTCATAAGATGTCCTAGGCACTGGTCTATAACAACTCTAGACTGTCTCTAGGAGTTACAACACATTCCATAAGAATTGAGCAATTATCCTATTAATGTTATCAACAATCTGTTCAGGTAAAAAGAAAAGATGCCCCCAGAAAACAATTAGTTGTGATAACACTGCTTGTATCATGATGAGCCTACCTCCCATGGTTAGCCATTTGTGTGTCCATTTATTGATTTTTTCTCTGAATCTGTCCACCAGCCACAACCAATCCCTATTCTTGTAACCACATGGTTTGATTTTATAGCGGAGATATTGAAAACCTTCCAAGGCCAGTTTGTAATTGACCCCAAGGAAATCAGCAATAAATGACATTTCGTCCATGTCCCCATATTCATATTTCAGAAAAGATTTAGCTTTCTTAATACATAATCCTGTGGCGGAGCCAAATCTGATAAGCATGAAATGAACATAAAACCAGTGATTTCTAATTAGAGATCCAAATAATAACATGTCATCCACAAAAAGAGAGTGAGAGGTAGAGGTGGTATCTGAGAAAGAAAATCTTGTTATATATCCCTTTTGTTCAGCCATGTGCATAATCTTGCTGAAGCCATCCATAATCAGAATGAAGATGAGAGGAGATAGAGCGCATCCTTGCCGGAGTCCCCTTCCTACCTCAAAAAAGGAGGTTGGAAGACCATTGATAATTACTGCGTATCTAACAGTGGTAATGCAGGACATGATCCAACGAATGATCCTAAGAGGTAGTCCAATTTTTAACAATACAAGGCGTAAATATGACCAATCCAGAGTGTCGTAAGCTTTAAATAGGTCAATTTTCATAACCAATGCTTCCCTTTTCTCAGAGTGCATAGTATGTAATATCCCCTGTGCAATAGCAATGGCATCATCTATAGATATGCCCTTAAGAAAGCCATATTGTTCCAACGAAATGTGTTCAGAAAGAGTCTTCTTTAAGCGATTGGCAATTATCTTGGAGGAGATATTGTATAATAGATTGCAGAGGGAAATCGGACGGAACTCCCCAAATGAGGTAGGATCAGCAAATTTCGGGATGAGAGCAATAAAAGTGGAAATTAATTTTGATGGCATATGTCCACTAATCCTAAACAACTCCACCATCTCGGCAATCTCGGCACCCATTATATCAAAGAAGAATAGAAAAAATTCTGATGTCCATCCATCCGGACCCGGGCATTTGTCATGAGAGAAAGATTTAAGAATCCCTTCCACCTCGCCAATCGAAATATTTTCATCTAATAGCTTAATATCTTTTTCATTATACATTCTATTAATGTGATCCAAGATCCATTTTTGACAACTTTCATCAATACTGTGATCCTTTTGATAGAAGGACGAGTAATGTATTAGGTCCTCTTTCTGAATGTCAGGAGTGGTGACCGCAAAACTGCCATCCGATCTTTTAATGTGCCAAATAGCATTCCTATTCCTCCTATCATTTGCACATTTATGAAAAAAATTTGTGTTTAGATCCCCTTCTTTTAACCATGTATTTTTGCTTTTAAGTTTCCAAGAGATTTCTTCAATTTTGAGGATCTCCTTTTTCCTGTCCCCAAGTGCTTTTAGATTACCATATGTCTCCTCATCTGGAGCCTTTTCTGTGAACCCCATATATATATTCCTTATCTTGTCCATAATATCACAAAGCTCAGCCTTGAGAGCCTGTTTCTTGTTGATCTCCCATTTTTTTGCCACCTTCTTCATTTTCTGCATTTTGTAATGAAAGCGATTCCATCTCGACAAACCGTCCAAATCATCATTATCCTGCTAGGATTCCCTTATAAGTTTCACTAAATCCTGGTCCTCCAACCATGCCCAGTTAAATTTATAGGGGAATCCATAGGAGCGACCCCCCAATTGCCATGAAAGAAGTATCGACATATGGTTTGATATGTTTGAGACCAGAACCGATGATCTGGGCATAAATAGTGTGTAGATGAGACTGTCCTTTACCATGGCTCTGTCAAGTCTTTTTCCAATATATGAATTGTCCACCATTTTATTAGTCCCAGTGGGGATAATAGGATTTGGTCGGATGTCAACAATGTGAGATGATAGGAACATATCATTCATGTAATCGGACAGGCTATCATTCCTTGCCCTGTCACCCCAAATTTCATTAGACTACAAAGTAGAATTAAAATCACCCATAATAATCAAATTCTGTAAAGATAGGATCCCCGATTGTTGTAGAGGTAAATCCCCTCTGTGGACAGAGGCGATCCCTACTAGCCCAGATCGGGTCTAGCAACAATCGTATCACGCTAAGGCGCAAGTTCCTAACTGCAATAGACCAAATTGCGAATAAGGCCTACCTTAAATCCAACGCTGTTGTTCGTAGAGAAGATATCGCTCCCATTTCCTTGCTTCGGCAGATCACAATTCTCCCACTTGTCACAATCAAACACCTGCACATACAAGAAATACAACGAACACAAGCGTAAAACCTAATACATGCAATTATGTATCAGTCATAGAAGATACAACTCATGATCACAAAGTATGAACAATACGAGTGGAACCATAACCAAAGTCGCTTATTATTAATTAATAGAAAGAAAGATACAACTTGACTTTGACGCTAGATCTTCCTTCGGTGGGTCAACAGCGGAATACGTCTCGGTAAAGCTCGTCGGGAATGGGACAAGCCTCTCTCTTCGGTTGTCTTGACAATAATATCCTTGCTACTGATTTGGCTCTATGAGGACTATCAAGGCTCTTGTAGCATTCCTTAGGCTATGAAGGCTCTTGGAGACTAGCTCATAAAGGAAAATGGAAAGCTTATATAGATGGTGGAAGGGGAGTTGGGATCCCTACAATCATGGGATTGGCCCTATCCTCAAGGAACCTTCCATGAGAGGTGTAAAACCACTTCCTCTACATGGAGATCCGGAGCCAAACCTCCCAACTCAATTTAGAGACCAGTTCAGGAATTGGTTGGAGTCAATCTTTCGCCATTTATTTTTAAAAAACACTCCTTAATAAGCCTGGCGCGGGTATAACACTGCGACAGTGCGCCAGCTGGTGCGCCCTCTTTGGAGGATTTCCCCCATTGGCACGAGGGCTGAACTGTCTAGTCGCGCCAAGGACAAAAAGGCTATTTTTAGGGTTTTTCACAAGGAATTATCTTCAGGGAAATGAATGTCCTTGTTTAGGGGAATGCCATGAAAGTGGTTTCAGGTCATGTCACTGCTCACAGGTCACGGAATAAGCCCTCCAATGTGCGGGACGAGGAATTGCAGGGACGGTGACAAATTGTTGTGTAACAGATGCCCCCTAAAGCATGAGGCCCGAAAGAGAGAGAGAGGTGAAATTATTTACGAGAACGTGTCCAACTGAAAACACTGTCGTCGAAAAACCTGCGTAGAGAAGTACAACTGATATCTCAAATACATGATATATGTGGTATGGGCGCAGCCATCCATATGAGTATACAATAATCAGGATCAATTATGGACGGCGATCGGGAGATGGAAGGAGTCTCTTGGTGAAAAATGCTCAAAAATGAAAGTGCTCAGAATAGCTCGAAACAGATCGGTAGATAGTGCTCGTCTTCTGATTGGTAGCGAACGGTACAAATGGTCTCATTGTCACATTTGTTATTCGGCTTCAAGGTGCATCGATTTCATTAAAAAAATGGCAAATTTGACTTTGGAAAAATTTTTATTAAAAAAAGAATATTCCACATAATATTCTGGGAATATTCCGTGGAATATTAGAGGAATATTCGGTGGCTTAACAATCGAGAGGGTGCCACGTAGGTAGCCGGACGCCACGTGGCCCCGAAGCAGTGGAATGGCGTTTAAAGTTGTTTTGAAGGGCGAACGGATTCGAACCCCAGAGCCTCGTTTATACGAGCCATACGTTTTCACCACGGGGCAATGTGTTATACGTTGAAATATTGCGCGGGCAGAATAAAATGGGTAGTTGTTTATGGGTTTTCCCGAAGAGCCGGCCCGGAAGGCCGGCCCCCTTCGACGAAGAACCAAGGCGGAGGGCCCAGGGAGGCTAAGATCATTGGCGCGCTCAGAACGGCGGACGGTTCAAACATTATGGTTTGTTATATAAAGTGGGTTTATTATTGCATAACGATTGTTATTAAATACGTAGTTATAACAAATGTTACCATATAGTATGACCACTTAACTTTAATTGCCGACTGGCAACGGAACAGACTTGGCGGTTCGCCTAATTGACGGTTACTCCTTATTCTGACGCCCTCTGCGCATCCTCCACATTTGGTGGAGATTCCCAAGGTGTAACAGGCAGTTCAGTAAATGTGCCATAACTTTTGCTAGGAGAGGCCTTTGAAGACGAATTTTTTTTTGATTTTGGGTGTAGAGAGCATTCTGGAGCTGTTGGAGGTGTCTGCAGAGCCATCAGGGCATTCTATCTGCGAATTTTACAGCGCTTTTGACAGTGACTCCATCAGAGTTAAGGGGAAAGATTGCTGCATTGGGCTACCTTCCTCCAATGGAGGTGAATTTGTAGTCTATTTCTACTGTTTTGGATATTCTGAGTCTGTTTTAGCAGTATATTTTCTCATTGAAGAAGTTTATACAGATGTAATTTCATTTGAAGCATTTAATCAAAAAAGGACTGAGCCTAATTAGAGGCTTTTGGACCAGCGGAGGTAGCCCAGAAGAGGGGTGAACCGCTTAAACAAACATCTGCTGTTCATCTGTGTTTTATGGCTGTTTATTTCCATAATTTGATAGTTTAAACAGTAAAATTTCATGAGCATGCTTTTCTAAATCAAGTTTATACAGGAAGCAAAACTTGTTGTTTTAACTTCAAACCTCTTCACACAAATTGCAGAACTTATATTCTTGCTTATTCACACTTAAAACAGATCAATGAACACTTTGAATTCAAAAACAAAAGACTTTCATTGATTTTGATATTAGTGTTTATATCTTATTTCCTTAGACAGAGTCTGTAGAGGGCCAGGTAGCCTCTGGAACTCATCCTCTCTTTAGAGGTGACATGTCCAGTGAATGCCCCTACAGTCCATCTCTGTATGGGAAATAGTTTATTCTCACAATTTCAGATCATTTGAAATATATTGGAAAATGGATACCTTGCACAATTAAACAAGTACATTCCATTTTCAGATCAGGTTGGTATCAGAGCTCAAGGTTTTTCTTAAAAGATTGTGAGATTTGTGCAAGTTTATTGTGTAGTTATGCAAATCTTGATGCTTACTAGGCTGAAACTGCAAAGAGGGGAAGGTCAACTGGTTAGAGAACAGGTTAATCCTCAACCAAGGAGGGCTAGAGTGCCATTACATCCACCTTCCATTTCATCCTCCATAGCCTTAGAATCAGCCACAAGCATGTCATCTAGAGAGGGAGAAGTCCATGAGGAAATGGATCCCAAGGAAGAAGACAGAGTCTTTAGAAAAGCTTTCTTGGATTTGACTGAGATGGTTAGAATCCTATTCCAGGAGAGAAATGACAGAATTGCTGGAGAAGGGTCTAGAAACCAAAGAGAAGAAGGAGGTTCTTCAGGAGGGAAGAAAGATAAAGATGAGTCTAAGAAAGGGACTGGAGGAAATGGTGATCCTTCATCTCCATCGTCATCCTCTTCCTCCACATCATCCTCTTCTACTTCTGTTAATCAGTCACATAAAACAAAAACCTCTTTTAAAAATCCTTTGTTGAAGCTTGATGTGAAGTTTGAGTTGCCAATGTTTAATGGTGATGTTAATGCAGAGAAGTTGGATAATTGGATAAGGCAGCTGGAGGTCTATCTCAGAATCCAGAATTTGCAAGATGATGAAACAAAAATCCAATTAGCCTCTTTGCGAATGGATGGAGCAGCTTTGGTTTGGTGGGAAGCCAGGACTAGAGAGGAGATTAAAAAGTATGGTAAGATAACTCTAACATGGAATGAGTTTCTTACAGCTATTAAGAAACAATTTTATCCTCTTGCTCACATTCAGAAAGCTATCATGAATTGGCAAAATTTTAAGCAGCTTAAAGGTCAAAATGTGCAAGATTATACTCAAGAATTTAGAAGGAGAGCACTTCTACTTGGGGTAGACTTACAAAGTCAAGAAACCTTGTTGAAATACATAGGTGGTTTGCACAATTATCTGCAACATACTATTCTTATGTTTAATCCTACCAGCTTAGATGAAGTTTGTGTACAGGCTACACATTTAGAAGCTAGAGGAAAGAATGCTTTTGATGCTTCTGATGAGGATAGTACTTTTAAAAACAAAGGAAAGAAGAGAGCTGCTAATTCAAGAAAGGACAAAGGAAAGTTCTTTTGCAAGAACTGTTCGAAGACTAGTCATGATGAAGATCATTGTTGGAAGCTTCATCCTGAACTGAAACCAGAAAAATTCAAGAACAAAAACAAGCCCAAGGAAAAGGAGAAAATTGTTGCAACAGCTGAGCAAGACTTAGGGTCAGACTCAGGAGATGAGACAAAAAGCATAGGCATGGTTTTGAAGAACAATAAAGGGAAAGAAGTGGTGCAAGACACAATTCCTAGTTCTAGCTCTTTGAATTGTCACAAAGATACTCTTGATGAAAATAGGAGAATAGAGCTTTTCCATGTGAGGGTAATTTCTCACCATACCAAAATTGACACACTATTTGACAGTGGGTCACAAGCTAATCTTATTTCTGAAGATTTGGTCAAGCAGCTGAAACTTGAGACCATTCCACATCCGAAGCCTTATCCACTTGGATGGATTTGCAAGGATGCTAATTTGCAGGTTTCAAGGAAGTGCATATTGCGCTTTGCAATAACTGCACACTTTGTTGACACAGTGGAACTTGATGTGGTGCCGCTTGATGTCTCAGGTATGGTTTTGGGAAGTCCTTATTTGTTTGACAGGAAGGCCATCTTTCATCGCCATGAAAACAAGTATCACTTGTTTAAAGATGGTAAAGAGTACATTGTGAGAGCTCACAAGAAGAAGATGGAATCTTCTTTACTACATGCAGGTCAATTGAAAAGATTGGTTAATGCAAGTCAAAGTCTAACTTTGTTGATGTTGAAACGACCAGATTTTGAGCATTTGCCATTTTATGATGTTGCTAATGATTTGTCTCAGTTTGATAACAGTTCGTCTTTGAAAAAAGATGATGTTGTGTTGCATGAATCACCTTTTGGGTCAGCCAATGCATTGAATGAAGTGTCAAAACAAAGCAGTGCAAGAAAGAAGGACACAAAATTCAGCATGGGAAAAAGTTGGTTTCAGAATGGTACAATTCGCCATGGGAACAGTTTGCATGGTGAAGGTTGTTTTAAATCTTTCTGGAAGTTTGATCAATGTAGAGAAAGTTTATTTTCTGCAAAGTACTATTGCTTTTCTGCAAATTTTAATCATTTGCGTCATGACTCCGTCAATCTTAGCAATGGTAGATCAGTTGATTCCAGAGACAGGTTGTCATTTTCTCAAAAGCTTTAGTTGATGAAATCGGGTAGATTTCAGTTGTTAAAAGGTGGAAGAGTGGAGAATCAGTCTCCACATCATCAGTTTCAGTAGTCAGAAAGCTTTTGAGGGTCCAAAAGCTTCCCATTTGGGAGGTGTGATCAGGAGATCAAGTCTCTTGGTGAAAAATGCTTAAAAATGAAAGTGCTCAGAATAGCTCCGAAACAGATCGACTGGATAGTGCTCGTCTTCCTGATTCCGGCGCCGTGAACGGTTCGAAAAATGGTCTCCGTATGCAAAAGTTATTCAGCTTCAAAGTTTTGTCAATTTCATTAAAAAAATGGCAAAATTAGACTTTGGAAAAATTTTATTAAAAAAAAAAATATTCCACAGAATATTCTGGGAATATTCCGTGGAATATTCCGAGGAATATTTGGTGGCAGCCAATCAGAGGGTGCCACGTGGCTAGCCCGGAGGCCGCCACGTGGCCCCAAGGCCGAGTGGAATGGCGTTTAAAAGTTGTTTTGAAGGGCGGACGGATTCGAACCCCCGACCTCGTTTATACAAACCATACGTTTTCAGCACCGGGCCAATGTGTTATACGTTGAAATATTGCGCGGGCAGAATTGTATTTAAATGGGTAATTTGTTTATGGCGGGGCCCAAAGGGGGCCAGCCCCGGAGGGCCAGCCCCCTTCCGACAGAACCAAGGCGGAGGACCGGAGGCTAAGATCATTGGCGCGCTCAGAACGGCGGACAGTTCAAACATTATGGTTTGTTATATAAAGTGGGTTTATTATTGCATAACGATTGTTATTAAATACGACCGTTATAACAAATGTTACCATATGAACGCAACCACTTAACTTTAATTGCCGACCTAACCGCCCGGAACAGACTTGGCGGTTCCGCCTAATTTGAGCGGTTACTCCTTATTTGGCGCCCTTAACTGCACATCCTCCACATTTAGTGGAGTTTCCTAAGGAGTAACAGGCAGTTCACTAAATGGGCCATAACTTTTGATTGGGAAGGCCTTTGAAGACGATTTTTTTTATTATTTTGGGTGTAGAGAGCATTCTGGAGCTGTTGGCGGTGTCTTCAGAGCCATCAGGGCATTGTATCTACGAATTTTACAGCGCTTTTGACAGAGAAGCCATCAGGGCCAAGGGGAAAGATTGCTGCATTGGGCTACCTTCCTACAATGGAGGTGAATTTGTAGTCTATTTCTACTGATATGGATATTCTGAGTTTGTTTTAGCAGTCTATTTTCTCATTGAAGAAGTTTATACAGATGTAATTTCATTTGAAGCATTTAATCAAAAAAGGACTGAGCCTAATTAGAGGCTTTTGGACCAGCGGAGGTAGCCCAGAAGAGGGGTGAACCGCTTAAACAAACATCTGCTGTTCATCTGTGTTTTATGGCTGTTTATTTCCAGAATTTGATAGTTTAAATAGTAAAATTTCATGAGCATGCTTTTCTAAATCAAGTTTATACAGGAAGCAAAACTTGTTGTTTTAACTTCAAACCTCTTCACACAAATTGCAGAACTTATATTCTTGCTTATTCACACTTAAAACAGATCAATGAACACTCTGAATTCAAAAACAAAAGACTTTCATTGATTTTGATATTAGTGTTTATATCTTATTTTCTTAGACAGAGTCTGTAGAGGGCCAGGTAGCCTCTGGAACTCATCCTCTCTTTGGAGGTGACATGTCCAGTGAATGCCCCTACAGTCCATCTCTGTATGGGAAATAGTTTATTCTCACAATTTCAGATCATTTGAAATATATTGGGAAATGGATACCTTGCACAATTAAACAAGTACATTCCATTTTCAGATCAGGTTGGTATCAGAGGTCAAGGTTTTTCTTAAAAGATTGTGAGATTTGTGCAAGTTTATTGTGTAGTTCTGCAAATCTTGATGCTTACTAGGCTGAAACTGCAAAGAGGGGAAGGTCAACTGGTTAGAGAACAGGTTAATCCTCAACCAAGGAGGGCTAGAGTGCCATTACATCCACCTTCCATTTCATCCTCCATAGCCTTAGAATCAGCCACAAGCATGTCATCTAGAGAGGGAGAAGTCCATGAGGAAATGGATCCCAAGGAAGAAGACAGAGTCTTTAGAAAAGCTTTCTTGGATTTGACTGAGATGGTTAGAATCCTATTCCAGGAGAGAAATGACAGAATTGCTGGAGAAGGGTCTAGAAACCAAAGAGAAGAAGGAGGTTCTTCAGGAGGGAAGAAAGATAAAGATGAGTCTAAGAAAGGGAATGGAGGAAATGGTGATCCTTCATCTCCATCGTCATCCTCTTCCTCCACATCATCCTCTTCTACTTCTGTTAATCAGTCACGTAAAACAAAAACCTCTTTTAAAAATCCTTTGTTGAAGCTTGATGTAAAGTTTGAGTTGCCAATGTTTAATGGTGGTGTTAATGCAGAAAAATTGGATAATTGGATAAGACAGCTGGAAGTCTATCTAAGAATTCAGAATTTGCATGATGATGAAACAAAAATCCAATTAGCCTCTTTGCGAATGGATGGAGCAGCTTTGGTTTGGTGGGAAGCCAGGACTAGAGAGGAGATTAAAAAGTATGGTAAGATAACTCTAACATGGAATGAGTTTATTACAGCCATTAAGAAACAATTTTATCCTCTTGCTCACATTCAGAAAGCTATCATGAATTGGAAAAATTTTAGGCAGCTTAAAGGTCAAAATGTGCAAGATTATACTCAAGAATTTAGAAGGAGAGCACTTCTACTTGGGGTAGACTTACAAAGTCAAGAAACCTTGTTGAAATACATAGGTGGTTTGCATAATTATCTGCAACATACTATTCTTATGTTTAATCCTACCAGCTTAGATGAAGTCTGTGTACAGGCTACACATTTAGAAGCTAGAGGAAAGAATGCTTTTGATGCTTCTGATGAGGATAGTACTTTTAAAAACAAAGGAAAGAAGAGAGCTGCTAATTCAAGAAAGGACAAAGGAAAGTTCTTTTGCAAGAATTGTTCGAAGACTAGTCATGATGAAGATCATTGTTGGAAGCTTCATCCTGAACTGAAACCAGAAAAATTCAAGAACAAAAACAAGCCCAAGGAAAAGGAGAAAATTGTTGCAACAGTTGAGCAAGACTTAGGGTCAGACTCAGGAGATGAGACAAAAAGCATAGGCATGGTTTTGAAGAACAATAAAGGGAAAGAAGTGGTGCAAGACACAATTCCTAGTTCTAGCTCTTTGAATTGTCACAAAGATACTCTTGATGAAAAGAGGAGAATAGAGCTTTTCCATGTGAGGGTAATTTCTGAGGATAGTATTTGACATCAAAGGATCTGAGGTCATGATGATGAGGCAAAGAGCAGATGAGAGTTCAAAAGGGATTACCCAAACCCATGGAGGCAAGCAAAAAACGAGATGAGATGTCCCCAACCCGACACGAATGCAGACAAGTGCCATGTTCAAGAGCGACATACTGCCGACACGACGATGATATTGGTTCCATTTTCCCCACCATTTCTGGCGAGTACCCCAATTATTTTTTAAAACAAGCTTGAAGGGGATAGCATATTCTTGCAATATAAGTCCGCCCTTTCGAACGAATCCATCCTAGCACATTTAACGAGCCCTAGGAAGGAGAAACTTGAATATCATCATTACAACTGAATCCAATGTCATCAGGGTTTGACGAGTCTGACAAAGAAAGAAATCGACGTCTTTTCATGTTTAGAGAGTTTGAAAAGACAGCAGAAAAGTAAACTCCAACAGTCCCTTTTCGTAGATAGTTCCTCAAATCCGAAAAGGTAGAAAACTATGTCTGAGAAAACCTCCTAGTCGTGATAGGCTAGGGTATTCCTTTTTCGTAAATAGTCTATCCCAGCCCAAAAAAGGGGTAAACGTATACTGGTTAGATGTCGATTCACAGCCACTTTAACGAGATCGAAACGACAAGGGGCTAGGCAATCTTTTCACATTTAGAGAGTCAGAAAAGAGCTGAAAGATGACTCCAAAATGAATTTTTCGTGTTTTTACTGAGTCCAAAAAAGTATAAAATACAACTCGTATCACCGTCGAAGCTACGAAAAAACCTGTCGCTGCACATAAAGGCAAGTGTAAAATCCATTTTTCGACAAAATATATTAAAATATTGAGAAAAATGACTTTTAAAACCTAATTTTGACTTCAAAAGTTATAAATATGCCACAAATGGTAAAAGCATATTTACTTTTACTTTTTAACTCATTTGGAGAGCAACAGTGGTCTTTTTGTGTGCGAACTTGCGGCAGTGATTGCGACTAATCTAGGACACCATTCAAATTCTCATCAGTTCCAGGTAAGAGGCGCTCCCTTAAGCTCTGTTTTGATCCATTTTTTATGAATTTCCATTGTGCATTTGACCTCTGGGGGGACTCCTTTGGAATTTTAGGGCTAGGCCCATTGGCACAGGTATCGAGCATGGACCTACGCCAATGGACTTTTGCTCACAAAGGGGTCGCGCCAATGGCACAACACAATTTTCCGCTTTAAATTTTCAAAATGTGAGCCATCCATCTAGATTTTTGAATGCAACAGAGATCTAACGAGGCAATTTTAATCATGTTGATGTAGATATTCAGGCATAATGGTTATTGAATGGAAAGAGAGGGAACATGGAGAAGAAGAAAAAATGGCCATGCAAAACGAAGCTTTCATGAATGCACTTCGGAACTGTGGTCTCAAGAAATTCTTTCTCACGCCATGCTTACAAGCTCAACCCGAGCTATTACAGTACTTGGTCAGCATATGGGATGAAAACGAGGAAGTGTTTAAACTTCGGGACCAAGTGCTAGAACTTGAGGTCTCCGATGTCTATTTCATAACCGTACTGTCGCGCAGAGGCCCAGTGCCCATTATGACCGGCAGCAGACCTTCTGGAGAGAAGATGGAACAGGTAATGGCGAGAGTGTGCCCAAGGGCACAGACAGGATCGGGAAGTGGGAAAGTGGACATCCACACTGTCCGTGACCTAGCACTCAGAGTAGTGCTTCACACCATTGCGCGAGCTGCGGGATCGCAGACACCGCATGAGGCAACCAAGGCACAAATCCTACTAGCCTCCGAGTGCATGAATCCTACATTGTTTGATTGGGCCACCGCAGTGACAACCAACATCAAAAGGCAGCTAACAAAGTGCAAGAAATCCAAACTGAAGCAGTTTGGATATGGTTCCATGCTGGTGTCGTTAATCTTGGAACGAATACCCGTTTTTCATGGCCAAGGGGCAATAGTTGCCGAGCCGACACCGAGGGAGCCGAGGATGGCTCGCTGGGCAGCACTTATGCCCAGGTCAGGAGGGGGCCAGCAGATGTCCTGGAGGCCCAAGTTCTTTGCATGGTTACGGCGTCAACTGATCGTGGTTGAGGATTGGCCCAATGCTGGGACCGATTTCACTGGAGACCCAGATCTTCCGCTCCCGGAGGGGGAAGACTGGGACGAGGAGCTGGGTATGACTCTTTTTGATTTTTATGTATTTATGATTTTTTTGTGATACATGCCCATTCTAACAATAGTTCTTATGTGTATGCAGATGTTGGCCGAGAGAGACCTGCCGGCATGTCGCCTATTGCACGGAGAACTCCCCTTGCATACGACCCTCAGGTGGAGGGTGCCGAAGGAGGAGAGCTGATCCAAAACCTTGAGGGCATTTCCCGGGGGATTCCAGACTATGCCCGACTAGCAGATGTTCCGATGGCATATCAGAGACACACGGTGGGGGTGTCTAGTCGTCTCCACTGACTCTTGAGATGCTTGGTGCGCGCGGTGACATATTACCACGAGCACCATGCTGATTAGACATCTAGGGCTTTTTCATGCATATATTTTTGAGAGACATGTTATCTCCGGCTATTATTAGATAGACATGTATATTTTTTGACTTCATGTGATGTACACAAACTGCAAACTATTCGACATATATATCTATATATCTATTTCTGGATGGATCTTTTTACATGTGATGATGTTTTTATATGCTATGCAAATGTATAATACAATGTTATTTTAATGCATCAGTTGCATAAAAAACAACCCAATGAAAAAGTTCACAAAATGTATCTAATCACACATTTTATTTTTATGCAAGCTTAAAAGCACATATGCAAACTATGCTTGAGGAAGACGAGCATGCCCCCAGCATGGTGTCTCAATTCGAGGTACATGCCCCCCAAGCTTCAGTCCATAGGAAATGGAGTGAAGGTTGAAAACATAAGAGATTTGATCTAAATATACCAAAACTCGAATTGAACAGGCTCTTGTTTCATTATTTTAACGAGGTTGACACACTTAAAAGAACTCTCCTCGTAGCAACTTGTTTCATTGTTTTAGGAGCTTGGCACAAGAAGAGGAACTGTGCGCTGGTGAGCTCAACGGAGGAGGCTCAAGAGGGGGATAACCAGATACATCACACTCTAGACAATTGGACATTGCCCCTAAGCTGGGCATGAAGGAGGAACGATGATGTCCATCGCTCCAAGGCAGGTCCTCAAGAGACATTGTTTCAACAATGGCTTCATCAGAAGGGAAGATCTCTTTAAGAGGATCAGCTGAGTCGGCCTCGCCGAGCCAGGGGGATTGAGAATAGATATCTAAAGCCATGCTCGAAGAAGCATGTTGAGGAGGAGGAGGATCAGATGCGGTGACAATTTCACAGTAATTAATCTCTACTGGAGTTAAGGGCATCGATTCTCCAAAATCAATCACCTGTTCAGGTGAAGGGATGATCCATGGGTCATCAGACCTAGAGATCATATTAACTTGAACGGTGTGCAGTGGTGGCGCAGGAAAAATACCCATGAGGACAGGGTCCTTGAAGAGACTGAGTCCTACACTGTTAGGGGGATTGGGAATCTGATCCACGTAAGGAATGTTGTTCTCAGAGGATGAGGTGAAGAAAGACAACCGATCCACAGTAACAATTTTTCCCTCATGAGGGAACTTGAGAAGTCGGAAGAGGGTGGATGACACGCATAACATGGCGTGAGTCCAACTACGGCCGAGAAGATTATTGTAGTTAAGCTTGGCGTCAACCACTTCTACTTCTACGTTGACTGTCTTCCCTTGTAACGTAATCAGAAAACTCTCGAGAACACCCAGGGGTTTTGATTCCCGACCATCGAATGCCTCTAAGGCATTGGGAGACGATGAAAGAGCTGAAGAGCCAATGGCCTTCCAGCAGGCAGATGACATGACACAGGTAGAATCACCTTCATCCACAACGGCCCTATGGATGTTGAGGCTGTTGATCCCGACTTGTATCACAAGAGAAATTTGATGCGGAAGTCGGGGGGTAAAATTTTCCAGGTCGAAGATGAGAAGATTAGAATCAGTGGGATCGATTCCACCAATCGCAGACAACAGAGCTTTCCGTTGCAAAGGGAAACTTTTAAGGACTTCCAATGCGAACATAGCAGAAGGCGCCTGTGCCAAATCCTCAACAATACTGTAGTGCTGAGCGGCATGGGGATTTGGGTTGTAGGAAGATCTTCGCAGAACACCTTTAGAAGGTGGCCTCACAACGGGTTCAGCGCTGGGCTTCTCAATTTCCAAAGGACCAGAGACAGGGGGGGAGGTGGGCCATCCACAACTTCCTTCCCAGCTGCCTAATGTGATCCGGCATAATCCTTCGAACGCGTAGCAATTGAGATAGGTACAGAACCATTCATCATAAAGACCTGGGACCCAAATGGTGCAGATGGTGAAGGCTGTTCAACCATCTGGGTCTGTTGAGATGGGAACGGTTCTTTGAGAATTGTCGGAGTCCCTTTGGAGACTTTGAGAAGTTGACAAATTTCAGATCGTCGGGGACAATCCTTGGTATAATGATCTCCTTCACAAATAAGGCAGGGGTACTTCGGTTTACGTTGAGAACTGTCATCAGTACGAGGTTTAGAAGACTCTAGTTAAGGGGCGTCGGGTTTGGATTTTCCTTTGCCCTTCTTCTTTCTTTTGGAGGCCTTTTCCGTAGGATTAGCCTAAACGGCGTTGACCTCTGCAGTTTTCCCAGAATCTGGAGGAGCGAGAAGAGCAGAATTATTGGAAGAATTGGACTTCTGCTTCCCATTCGAGGATTTTCAAGAATTTTGAGAAACGGAACCAATAACACCATCCACCGCTGGGGTAGGTGGTGCTTTAGAGGTTCCCGGTCGTGGAGTATCAGTCAAAATATCATAAAGCGTGCCAGACTGAGAGTACACCAGATCCAGGTACTGGGCACGTGCGATGGCTTGTTCTTCGGTCACACATGCTCCCATAGCAATATCTTGAGCGATTTTGTTAACGAAGGAGGTGGTGAACCAATGAGTTAGTAGCTGATCAGTTATATCAAACTTGATCAGTCTAAGACAACTTCGCCACTCATGAATATGGTCAGATATGTGGGTGGCTTTATCCTGCTTCAAAGAAGTCAGGAGATGCGTCCCGGCTTCATAGAGAACCGGTAACTGGAAGTGAGTCAAAAAATCCATAGCTAACGTATTGAAGTCTTGAAAGATGCCACGGGGTATAAACTCTATATACCACTTAGCGGCAGCACCGGTAAGAGTGCGCTGGAAGAGACATAGACGAATTGAATCATCCACCCAAGAATTAGACAAACACCACAGATGGTAGGTCATTACATGAGCTTGGGGGTCCTCTCAAGCTTTACCTTAAAACTTAGGGCAGTCGCCGGGTACCTTGGTCAGATTCGGGGGCCAATAAGGATTGTGAAGAATTGGATCATTGGTTAATTTAGAAACATCCGGTAGTTCCAAGATAGCCAAAAACGGCAATTGCGGATTAAAATGCATACCAGGCCCTCGATAAGGACCTGTACCTGTACTCCATGCTGGTTGAGCATAACCTTGCCCCCATGGGTTCTGTCCCGGAGGATTCTGACCATAGGGGGTATAGGGCGTATAACCAGTCTGATGTGGCTGCTGCTAACCAGTGTACGGGGGTTGATAACCAGAGTATGGACCTTGATTATATGTCGGCCCCGTTTGAGCAGTCTGTGGATTTGGCTGCTGAGTATAGGTGTAGCCAGGTTGTTGAGTGTAATAATGGGAACCTTGGGGCAGGTTATAAGTCGATCGAGATTGACCTTGAGAATAGTAACTGCCTTGGGGTTGAGCGGGTTGCTGATAGGTGGGACCTTGTTGAGCCTGATAATTAGGGTGCACTAGTTGATTCGGTTGCGGCATCGAGTAAATCAGCTATTGAGCAGGGTTGACACGATGTGCAGGTTGGCCTGGTTAGATAGGTTGACCTGGCTGGACGGGCTGACCTGGTTGAGCAGGTTGACCCAGGTAAATAGGTTGCGCCGGTTTTGTAGGTTGAACTGGCAGATGTGGGCCACCAGGCTAAGCCAGATGGGTCGGTTGGCCTGGTGGTGGAATGGGGCCAGGTTGTGCCTAATAACTGGTTTGACCTGGAACAGGACCGTAAGAGGGCCCTGGCTGTGCAACATTTGGACCAATAGGATACTGAGGTTGTGAAGGTTGGACTTGTCCCCCAGGACCGTACAACGGCCCCAGTTGGTACCTCGATTGACCTGTGGGTCCTTGAGGTTGCCCTGGTTGGACGACAGGGTGAGGCTGGATAGGTTGACCTGAAGGGTTATAGGACTGTCCTTGTGGACCGTATAACAACCCTTGCTGGCCTGAAGGATAGCCTTGTAAGGGTTGTCCTTTTGGGTCGTAAGGATAACCAGGTTGTCCCGAAGGTTGGCCCTGGAAGGGTTGCCCTTGCAGGTTGTAGGGTTGCCCAGCCTGGTTAGATGGAAAACCTTGATCATGAAGATAGGCCTCTGGAGCGGGTAAACGTAAAGAGTTTCCCTGCTCATCGTATTGATATGGAAAAATGTAAACGGGGGTACCATCCTGTGCATAATGCGAAAAATATGGGCGGTTGGGATCTTGAGAGGATTGTCTGACCTCGGGGTTCGATTGTTGTAGGGACAATCGATACTCCTCAGGAGAAATGTTCTCTGGCATAGCAGATGCTATATAGATGTCTTCGGGAAGTGACTTGGTCCTTACGGATTGAGTGGTAACAGCGGGTGTAGATGTGGCCACACATACAGTGGGCCTGACAGGTACTGAAGTGACCTAAGGGGATGACATGATGGGTGTCCATGGAGACATCCCCAATGAAGGAATAACTGGCCTCGTAGAGGGAGTTGATATCCCCATAGAGGCAACGACGGTCATGATCTGACTCAAAGTTCTATATCCCGCTGGAAGTGAGGGACCGGGTGAAGACATGATAGATAACTCAGGGTTGTCTTCTGGGAACAACTGGTAATCTTCACCAGACATGGGGATTTCCTCACTAGGATAATGGCTGGATGCACCCATATCTGAACCTGCCGCAAGATCTTGTAACAAACGACGAGGACTATGAGGAATAACAGCAGCTAGAAAAGGCGAACCTGATGTAAGAGGAGGGAAATGTTCCCCTACTCCAAATCCAGACCAAGTGTCATATAAGGGAAAATTGAACTCAACTGGTCCTCCAAAGGGAAGCTCAGATAGAACCGGTCCCCCGTCAGGAAACTTGGAAATGATGGGCTGCTGAGGTTTAGTAGAGGATTGTGAAACCTCTAATGAATCGTCTGTATACGGACTACCAGTAGACGAAACTGAGGGTTCCGCCACTGTGACAATAACGACAAGGGAAAAATATCAAACAAACATACGGGCTGAAAAATCAAGGTACACAATCAAACGGCCAACAAGCAAAATCCAAAAGGGCGTGTGATCGCAGGTGATTTATTTTACCACATTGAAACTTAGAAAGTTCACCGTTTCATGTTTTAAGAGTCGAGAAACGGATGAAAGATGACTCTATCTCTTTCAGTTTTAAAGCAAGCGTGAAAGGACAAGCGCTTGGAAATCTTTTCAAATTTAGGGAGTCAGATAAGATCAAAATGACTGCTCATGAATTCTAGGCAAAGGGTGTACCAAATAACCGTGAACTGCAATATACACCTTGGTTTCAAAATGAAAGAGAAATCAACCAAGGACTTAACGTACATGTGCAATCTCCCCGAATGCGTCCGGTGTATCACGGCATAGTGTGGCAAAATTAAGCCCATGGATAAAGGATAGCAACCTAGTGGTCCCCTATATACGCGACGGTACGGGGAGCATAAGTCTGTACTAGTGCTATCTAAAGCCAAAAGGCGAACGACAACTACTAGGTTTAACGACGTCAGAACACGTCTCTAGCCTAGACCTCTAAATATTTCGTTAATGTTTCAATGCTGCCTTAGTGTAAATTGAATAAATTTTAATGTTAATCTTCAATTATGTTTCAATTTTCAGGACCTAGTGAGTGTTATGTCTCAAAACCTCCTAAATGCACACTATATGCCACAGTATATCATTTCATTCGATGAAAGCTAATTACGAGAGAGTTAAGAGCTTTTCACACAATAACAAAATGACCAAACAACAACCAGTGATGTCTCTAATGTAGCTAATGGAAACTAAAAAGCTTTTCTTTCAGAGTTATAAATCACTAATAGCACAGAAAAGATTCAATTTGCATTAACTAATCAAAAGGAAAAGAGATTTTCTGTATTTTCAGTGTTTGAGAGCAAAGTGCACTAAACAAATGAAAATTGATGAAATGAACAATTTGAGAAGCGATAGCAAAGGAGTAAAAGCAAGCAAATTTCACTCAATGCAAACACACAATCAGACCTCGAATTGACAAAACAATCCCTCAAAACCAAGAGAATCCCAAAGACTCAAATGAACCATGTAATCTAGGCCCAAAAAGAGACAAGGCAGAATTTAAATGAGGAAGAAACCAATCACTCAAACAACACAAGAAAGTGATAGACAACCACCAAATGAATGCAGAGAAGCAATCACAAAGTTGACTGAATAGATAGAAACCAAAAACTCCCACGGGAGGCTCGACACACTATAGCACCTAGATGTCCTAGGGCTAGAATGAAAAATCGATAGAAAAGGGCAAACAACCAAAGGATGAAGGTCACAGTCAGTCAAACAAGGCTCCATAACACTCAGGAAGTCAAAAAAATGAAACCAAAATCACAGATCAAGCTCAGAAAGCTCAAAACAGAGCAAACCCTAGCACCTTACAGAATTGGGCGACTGTCAGGCTGAATCTAGCGCCAAAACAGGATCGGCGCGGGTAATACACTGGCAACATGCACCAATTGGCGCGACTGTTAGGCTAATAAGCACGCCAGTCGAGTTCGCTAAGAAAAAATAAAAAAGAGCAATCCAAGAAACAGACTAGTGATGGTGAAGCTAAACAAAAGCCAAACACGCGAAAGGAGCCAACCAAAAGAGCTGATCAAGCAAGCAAAGTCAAGAATCGACCGAAAAGACAAGACAATACTCCAAATCAACGTCTCCCCAGCAGAGTCGCCAATTTTTTGTACAGGTAAATCCCCTCTGCGGACAGAGGCGATCCCTACTAGCCCAGATCGGGTCTAGCAACAATCATATCACGCTAAGGCGCAAGTTCCTAATTGCAATAGACCAAATTGCGAAGAAGGCCTACCTTAAATCCAACATTGTTGTTCGTAAAGAAGATAGCACTCCATTTCCTTGCTTTGGCAGATCATAATTCTCCCGCTTGTCGCGATCAAACACCTGCACATACAAGAAATACGACGAACACAAGAGTAAAACCCAATATATGCAATTATGTATCAGTCAGAGAAGATACAACTCATGATCACAAAGTATGAACAATACGAGTGGAACCATAACCAAAGTCGCTTATCATTAATTAATACAAAGAAAGATACAACCTGACTCTGACGCTGGATCTTCCTTCGGTGGGTCGACAGCGGAATACGTCTTTGTAAAGCCCGTCGAGAATGGGACAAGCCTCTCTCTTCGGTTGTCTTGACAATAATATCCTTGCTACTGATTTGGCTCTATGAGGACTATCAAGGCTCTTACAACATTCCTTAGGCTATGAAGGCTCTTGGAGACTAGCTTGCAAAGGAAAATGGCAAGCTTATATAGATGGTGGAAGGGGAGTTGGGATCCCTACAATCATGGGATTGGCCCTATCCTCAAGGAACCTTCCATGAGAGGTGGAAAACCACTTCCTCTACATGGAGATCCGGAGCCAAACCTCCCAACTGAATTTAGAGACTAGTTCAGGAATTCGTTGGAGTCAATCTTCCGCCATTTATTTTTAAAAAACACTCCTTAATAAGCCTGGCGCAGGTATAACACTGTGACAGTGCACCAGCTGGCGCGCCCTCTTTGGAGGATTTCCCCCATTGGCGCGAGGGCTGAACTGTCTAGTCACGCCGAGGACAAAAAGGCTATTTTTAGGGTTTTTCACAAGGAATTGTCTTCAGGGAAATGAATGTCCTTGTTTAGGGGAATGCCATGAAATTGGTTTTAGGTCATGTCATTGCTCACAGGTCACGAAATAAGCCCTCCAATGTGCGGGACGGGGAATTGCAGGGACAGTGACAAATTTCTGTGTAACACCGATTTATGTAGTTTGTTCCAGAATGGTAATCTGTTTTGATATGGTGCATGAAGATTGACAATGTTGAAAAAACCTTCAATACCCCGAATATAACCAACCAAAAGTATCCCTCCAAAAAAAATGTAGGCCCTGAACTTCGCCCAAAACGGGTTCCAGAGTGCAATCATACCACCAGAATTTCCAGTAGCATCCACTGCCACTGCATGCCAACCTTTTCGAATGCTTAAGAATGCATTGATGGCCTTTCCCTGGTGACATAAAGTTTCTTGACATAATATGATACAAGGTACCTCAGAGGCAAAAATATTCCGAAGGCAATGTGGTTTGGAGGCATCGCCCATCCCCCGTATATTCATAGATAGAAATTGGATCATCGTGGGACATCCACGGGGTTACTTGCTCTAAGCGCCCATAGATTGCCCCTGATATCATCAGCCACAACAATGGATATGTCTGTAAGATTAAAATTTAATTTAAATTTTAAACAATAAATCAATTTATTTTGACTAGATTTCAATCAACAATAAGCCAAAAACTCCAAAAATCTTACTTAAAAACAACACCAATAATAGCCTTCAAAAAGCATAATCTAACCACACTCCTTTTTCTACCTAACCTTCAAAGATAACCTTCAGTGATAAGAAATACTATATTTGGGTGCTCTGGCTCTGTCTTTCTGTTCAGTTTTGTTTCCAGATTGAGGTAAAAAGATGCGCATCATGGACACCTACTTCATATCCCATGGATCGCCCACGTTGGCCATCAAGGACCATCCTGCAAGGCATTTCTTACTTGATTGGGGCAAAATAGTAGCAGAGAAGCCCAAGGCCATATTGGTCATCTCTGCTCACTGGGATACCTCAGTGCCTTGTGTCAATGTTGTCAGCATAAACAACACAATTTATGATTTCAATGGCTCCCCTCCAAAGATGTGTAAGGTAAGTGCATTTGTTGTTTCAATTATGAATCAAGTTTGACTTTCAAGAGTTTTGTTCAATGGTTTGACTGCTTGTGTGACTTGGGGTGTTTTTAAAACATCAACATTGCATAAGAATGGAAATGAATTAAACCCCTTTAGGTTCAGGTTTGTTATACCTCAGGTGCATTATGGTTTTTAATAAATAGTTTAATTGATGGCTCTCGGGTCTCTCGGATAAATATATTTTGCAGATAACATGTATGCTTAACTTAGAGAGAACCAGTTTGTTCTAACCTCATGTTTTCCTTAGCTACTATGGTTTTGGTATAGCAAGTGAGATGATTCAGCTAATCCTTGGGCATATATATATAGGTATGTATGGGGATGGATTACTATTTTGGGTAGTTATATGCAAGGTTCTACCAAGATTCCAATAGTATTATGTGTTTTTGGTAGAATTGGAATTGATAAATCTATGCTAAATTTTAACAATGTATTTACATTTATTAAATTCACATATATAAAAGTTTTGTTTTTGTTTTTGTTTTTGTTTTTTTTTTTTTTTTTTTTTAATAATATTTAAAGTTACATATATATGAGTTTGCCATCTTTTTAATATATTTTATAATTTTTATAATTTGATTTTTTTAATGTGATTTGCATACTAAAATAAATGATATATTAGATATCAGTTTTGGGATTTAATTGATTTAAGTAACTCATTCATCATTAATCTATTCATCTATGACCATTTCTATGAGAGGTGAAGAAGTGGGATTGAAACTAGTAGCGTCATCTATGACCATTTCCTTTCCATGAGAGGTTAAGAAGTGGGATTGAAACTAGTGAAATGAATCAAATAACGTCAATCATCACCCATTTCCTTTCCATGAGAGGTGAAGAAGTGAGATTGAAACTAGTGAAATGAATCATGTAGCGTCAATCATCACTTACTTTCCATGAGAGGTGAAGAAGTGAGATTGAAACTAGTGAAAGGACTTTTCGAGAGGTCACCCATCCCAGAACGCCTCTGGCTCAAGCGCACTTAACTATGGATTTTTCCCCACAATCAAGCCCACTTAACTTGCTACCTCATTTGCAAAACCTTAGCAAGTATTGTGCCTCATGAACCATTCAAGTAGAACTCTCTTTACTCTTTGTATTTTAGTATGAGGGGTTTCCACAGTGCATTATATCATATATCATTTTTGGGATTCAAGTATGTTAAGTAAGGCATTCATCTATGACCATTTCCATGAGAGTTAGTTGTAACTGACTAATTTCTCATGATTTTTGAATAGTCTACTTAGCACTCATTGCATTGGGTGATGTTCACACGAGTGAAGAAGTAGGATTAAAACTAGTGAAATGAAACCCCTCATACTTAAAAATCAATGATATAGTTTAGAAATTAAAACTATTATGAATATTAAGTTTTTATATTCTTATTAATTAAATCTAAAAATGAAAAATTTAAAGTAGTTGTCTTTAATGCAATTTTTTGGAGTTCCCATGAATTTTCTAGGCGAAATTTGGCTGAATTTTTTTAGAGGAAATCTAGATTTGTGTTATTTAAATTTGTTTTTTTTACTACATATATAGATTCAGCAGCCTAAAAAACCTCTAAAGTACTTCGATTGTGCAAATTTTATCTATCAAATTATGATTTCAATAAATTCTTGCCAAATTTTAAGCAAATTAAATCAGAAAAATAAATAAAAACTTCTAAAAAAAATCAGATTAAAAACAACCCGCATATTTACGCCGAAGGTGTTCTCTTTGTTGGCTTGGGGTGAGCAAACACTGTTCACCCCAGCCAATGAGAAGCCTTTCTCATCGCCCTTCCAACCACTAAAATTTGGACACGTGGCACCTCCTCCAACCAATGAAAATCTTCCATTTAGCCCTTTTACCGACTGTTAGTTTCTGTCTGTCTGTCCAAGGGTTTGCACGTCACAACTTCGACCTAGAACTAGATAGCAGATGTAGAACTAGACCGCCCCTGCATGCCATACTCATCTTCATCCTCGCTCACGCCCTACGAGAGCTCGGCCATTGCCTAGACGGATAGACATTTCCAAAAGAAGATGAACTCACTGCTGTTTTCGTTTCTGAGAAGTCGAAAATGAGGGTTCGGAATAGGGATTGTTTCCTGTGAGCCGGTCGAGGATCTAGGAATGAAGGCTCCGAAATCACCTCTGATGGAGTACATGCCTTACAGAGTGCCGATTCTCAAAGTCGTGAAGCGAACAGAATTTTCTCATTTCTACACTGGAGAGAACGTCGTAGAGGCCACGGATACATTGAATAGAATGTGGGCGCTGGGTTTGAAGGGCATTCTTGATTACAGCTTAGAAGATGCTATGAATAACGCAGCCTGTGATGCCAATCTCCGCTAGTTTCTTACCACCGTCCAGTCCACGCCTCTTCTTCCACCTGGATCGGCAAGTAACTCATCTTTACCTCCTTTCAATCCTCTGTCAAGTTATTTGTCCAAATTTTTTTGCTAATTTCAGCGGATGTGGTGTTATAGGTAAGTTTTTCCTGTGTGAAAATCACGACCATCTGTCCTCTTGCTCTTTTGGAAAGAATCAGCCACTTGCTAAGATGGCAGCATAGCCATCCGGCCTTCAGCCTGCCCTGGAAGGCGGAGGCTTTGCTTTTCCTTGCTCCGTCAAGCCCTACTTACCACACATGCTTCTGAAGAGTTGCATATGGTCATGATTCCTTTGTATTGAATGTGTTTACATGATCCTAAACCCCCGGGCACCATTCGCTGGGAGATCGAAGATATGCTAGGAAATCAGGGACAACCATACACTTGACACCAAACAAATTCATCTGTCAGCCTTCGTGCCTCTACTACATCTACAAAGGGGAAATCTGCACAGGGAGGAAAAAAAAATGTTAATGTTTATGAAGCATCAGGGGGAGTAGCAGCAAAAGTGCCTCATGCTCTTAGCTCAGAAGCGGAACTGGTTTGCCGAGGGCTCAGGTGATCGAACTTGCCTTTGGATTGGAAGCAAGTGGACATCGCTACCTGTGGGTGCTACGCAGTCCGTCTAGCAGCTTTATGTCTATCGAGGAAACAAAGAATTCTCAACTGTTACCCGAGGGATTCCAGACTCGAACCCAGGACTGAATTCCAGACTCGAACCCAGGACCGAGGGCTTGTTGTTGCTTCATGGGAGCCTCAGATTCCTGTTCTCTCTCACCCATCCACCGACGGTTTCCTTTCTCACTGCAGTTGGAATTCTACATTGGAGAGCATCCCACATGGAATGCCCATGATTTGTTGGCCACTTTTTGCGGAACAGAGGATGAACATGCTTCTGCTGGTTGATGAGTTTAAAGTGGCACAACACTCCTTGAACAGCTCAAACCCTACATTCCTCCCCACACAATCAACATGCCCCTCCATTATGCCCTTGCAATGGTCCTACACAGGCTCTCATAGGGCCAAAGTGCTAGAGCAGTGGTCTCACCCATACAAGGTCGATCCATGGATGGTAGCCAAGATAACAAACATGATCACCAGAGTTATATCCACCAAGTTACACCCATATTACATTGGAATCCCAAGTGGGCAGAGGTTGTTGCAGACCATACAAGGATTCAAGGAGCTCACTGGTCTGCCCAACATGTGTGGGGCTATCGATGGAAGCCATATTAGCCTCCACAAGAAACCCAACGATGAAGTCATCTACAAATGCAGGCACAATTTCTATGCTGTTGTGCTCCAAGCAGTTTCTGACCATAGAAAAGTCTTTTGGGACATTTCTGTTAGGGCTCCTGGAGGGACTGATGATTCAACACATTTGAGGGAGAGTTCTTTGTTCGAAAAACTCACATCTGTGCAGGTTTTGATGGACTCTATGATCACTGTACGGGGGCATCAGTTTCGTCCATACCTTGCTGGCGATTGGTGTTATCCTTTACTTTCATTTATGTTGGTACCTTTCTCGTCCAATGGCTCTGGGACTCCTGCCCATAACTCGTTTGATGCAATCCTCATTAGGGGGAAATAAGTTGTGGAGCAGGCCCTAGGATTGCTTAAAGGGCGTTGGAGGATGCTGCAGGATATGAATGTGGTTCTTAGCCACACACCCCAGACTATTGTCGCATGCTGTGTGCTTCATAACTTATGTCAGTTGTCTGGAGAACCAGAGCCTTTTATGTGCAGAGATCCCTCGGAGAATGGGCCTGCTGCTAGAACAACTGACAGTGACAAATCTATTAATTATTTCAGAGAGACCTCGAGGCAAGCTCTGCTTAAGGATTTTCAAGAAGGGCATCAAAGAGTTTCTATGAGATAACGGTTTTGTTTCATGTAAGTGGTCAGTGTGGACCTCACTATGAGAATATGGGTTCCTAACAAGCACAAAGTTATGATTTGAGGTCTGAATTTCACCTAATCAAATTCAAAAGTTTTTAATTCCAGTGTACAAAATCCAACCTTGGGAAACCTTGTATATTGCATGGTAATTCTCTGTATCATTCTCATCATTTTTTGGATTTCTCTTTTATACTGCGTTTCTACAATGTTGTCTTTATGCCGAGTTTTTTATAAGACTTAGAATGCAAATTTATAGATTAAAGGCCATTTTGCACTTCTAGATTAATTTATGCTTTAGGCTGAAATAAATTAGGAACAAATCCATAGATTTTGGTTTTTGGACTGATATCTGTCAAATCGTTGCTTAAAATAAGCTTATATATCGACCAAGGTCTTGCTAACTATGAACTAGAACACAGCCTACAATAAGCATATTACTATGATTTATTTTAAGTGACTTTGATATAAAAGTCTTAATTGAAGTTATTGAGGACATATCAAGCAGTGTGAAGCAGTCCTCTGATTATAAACAGATGGTGAGTTACAACAGTGGTTATAATCATTTGGCTGTGTATATTAACATCTGGTACTGTTCTTCTTAGCATTAAAACTAAATTTTCCTTTTGGATATCCTATACATGAGTTAATCTCTTTTTTCTTCATTATTTAAACCATATTCTAGATCTCGGATTGCACTTTCAGAAAATAGCAAATTTTATTTTATTTTATTTTATTTTTATTTTATTTTTATTTATTTTTTAATTTTTTAATTTTTTAATTTTTATTTTTTTATTTTTTCTGGTAATAGAGTTAATATACCATTTCTGAGGTGCAGAGATCTCTTCAAGCGCAGTTCTGCCGTCTATTTTTTTATAAAAGCTTAACTAAAATATGATGAATATTTCATGCCCGTGAGCATATTTAGAATTTTCTTGAAAAATATGGCTTGGAAGGCTTTGGACTTTCCCTGATACAGACTCTGTAAAGCTCACCTAATGCATTATACCAACATTACTGTTCAAGAGGCAGTCTTAGAAAGTTGTACGGCTTTTTCATTTAACCTTTTCGTAAGGCATCAACCTAAAGGGTAACCCTGACTGATGTGTTTCTCCCTTTTCTTTCGTTAAACATATCTATAAATGCCTAGGGGATATTTTTTACATTGTTCTACAGTTTTTATTTCATGCCCTTGTCTAGCAGAAAATGAGAACTTTAACATGTTAAATCTATAATATATTATCCTCAAAGGTCATTGACTACATGTATGCCAGATTCATTAGCATTTTGGTTAGACTATTGTTGTTTAGGTCATTGAGTAAATCATTGTGTTGTGATACTTCACAACCCTCCATTTGTTCTAGGTAATATAACATGTTAAGTCATGGGTTGTAAGTGTTTTTGTTTTGGAAGTTAGTGGCAAGCCAATAGTTTCCAATTTTCATAGAATTCACTCGTGGAGTTTTCGGCGTGGATATCTCATTATAAATACTCATCTTTGGGATATGCTTTAATAAGCAGAACTTGTATTTGATTTGAGGATGGAAACATATTATTGTTTATATCTACTTAGCTCATGTCATCCTCGTTGAGTTCTTTTGTTCCTATTTCTGTTGTCTCATTTTGGAGGTCCTTTTGCTCGTCTCTCTCTCTTATGTAGTGTATCCAAGGTGGGTGATTAGGTTTGATCAACCTAAATCTTTTATTTTCTGTCACATTCTTTTATCTTCTCCTTAATATTTCCTTCTTTTCTCTTATTTTCATAAAATTCAAATCCATTCGTCATTGTTATAAAACAACACAAAAAAAAGGTGAAAATGCATTCTTAGTTTTTGTTCTGCCTTTCTTTTTCGTTCTATGTTTTTTGTTCTCCTATTACACATATCTAATGCCTTTCAGGTGTCAACCAGTACTCATGTAACCCTCTTACATCTTTACAGTGATTTCACAATGAAGCAATGGTGCTATGCTATTTTTTAATTGGCCCTCAAACAAGTTGTTATCCTAATAATTAATGTGTAAGTTGTGGCACTCTTCTGGGTTAGCTAATGACGGTTCATTCCTTGGCAGATATCAGTTTCTTTGTAGGTTTTTGGGGATATACAAGACCGTGGTTGTGCTTTTGATCATATTAATGTTTTTGAGAGAATGATACAAACCTGAGGAAGGCACCTTTTCAGCATGTTGCTCAGTCAGGCGTGGTTTAAAGAGAATGGCCCATTGCTTTCTTGCCTACAAGACCGTGACAGTGGTTTTGACAATATTTACATCTTTGAGACTATGAAACAAACCTGTGGAACGCATCTTTTCAGCATGTTGCTCAATCAAGCATGGTTCAAAGAAAATGGTCTATTGTTTTGTTTGCCTTGCACAGAGAAAATATGCCAAGCACTACCGTGATCTTGTAGAATCCTGCATTTGAATTTGGGAGTCACTTGAACCTGTTATGGAAGAAGTTTAGGTTACAGACCAAGTTTAGAGTTGTTTTAAGTTTCCCACCTGATACATATTTAAATATATTTAAATTTGGATATGCTTCAGATATTTTTTTTTGTTATATTGGAAGTCGAAAGTTGTAGATGGATTATATCTGACTTTTCAATTGAGGGCATTCTTTCTAAAATTCCAAATTTGACAGTTTTTGAATGGCTTTCTTGTTATTGCTTTCATAATTTATTTTTTTGAAGTATTTCCTTATTTGAATAGTGTATATGGAAATTCAGAGTTTCCCTTAATATTTCTTTCACATTATTCTATCCCTACCCAATTGTATAGGTGTTGCATAACTTGTGTTGGTTTCTTAAAAGGAAATGGAAAAATTTTGGGTTTATGTTCAGGACACTATTTCGATTCGTCATCGCTGACATAATCTTGAATAGTGTCACCCACCTGTCCTCGCATGTGTTGACCTTTTGTTGACTTTCTATTGCAATGTCATTTTCTAATTGTGTAGTGTTCCATATTTTATTTGTCCAGTGAACACGACATGCATTGAATTTTTTCATAATGACATTACTCTACATTGTGTGTTATTTGAAAAAGTTTCCAAGGAATTAAATATTTAAAATATGGCAAACATTTCAAGATTAGAAAAAAAAAGACACCTTCATATAATCACTTGTTAATAATGTTTTGTTGGTTGGTAAAGCACTATCATTTTTTGTTTTCTTTCCAAAAGAAGAATAATATTTATATAATATATATTTTCTTTTAAATAATATCAAATATTTGTTCCATTTTTTTTTGTTCTTTATCAATTTAGCGTGTGGAGCCACAACTCACTTTTCATAATATTTCTTCTTTTGTTCTTGAGAGAATATTAGTAGGCAATTGAATGTTCGTGCAAATGTGCCACCCAATGATTTGAATTTTGAGTACTGGGTAGATAAACAAGAGCAAGCAGATATGTTTTAAAAACACATTACAGAAGCAACACGATTTAAAAAGACATTACAAAAGCAACAAGAATGAGCGCAGACCCAACTCATTCTCACAATCAAGATCAATTGGATGTCTCATCAATACAAAAAACTATGAAGAAATTTCCAACAATAAAAAAAAAAAATGTCAAAAGAACTAAAAAAAACGCACAATTTGGAACCCAATAACAACAACAACTAGAGGTTTGTTTGCTTCGAGTCCATGAGCTAATAGTCTCATATATTCCATTATTTTTTTGTCTTCTTCCTATCTTACATAGATGTTTATCATATACAAACAATTATTTCCCTAAATAATTGCATTATACCATTTTTGAATAACTTGATTAGCCAAAAGAGATTATGTTTCAAACTTGGAGCATAATACACATCTAATTTTAGTTTTGTTTTTGTCAACATATTAACCATTATTTTTCCCATAATAGTTAAAATATTTTCTAACATAAAATTAACATTAATCCATAATAATTCATTTAAATATAAATAATTTGACTATTAGAATGAGTGGAGGAAGCCTTTGGAATGCAGGGATTTTACATGTCGAGTTTCATATCCCCTCGAGAGTCCTAAAGCAACCTTATGTGCAGAGATTAGTGTTGGTTTATCAAAATCGGGCAATTGATTTTCTTTATATTAACAATAATCCCCAATTTGAATTTGTAGCACTAATATTGGGTATCTTGGTTGATCATGCCTCAAACTTTAGTGACGTTAATCAACACAAGCTTCAGTTTGTGGCAACCAATATCAATTCCATTTATATAGGCTTGAGAGGGATTGACAACCATTTCTGTATCCTTCTACTCAAATAGGTCAATGGGCCTCACTAATGCGAGCTCAAGTAATGTTATTGCCTCATTTCGGCGTTCCCTTGCACCTCCCGGTGCAATTGCTAGTTTATCCATTGTCGTTTTGTGTACTATGAAAAATTAATATTAAATAGTTCACCTTGATTCGTTTGTGCTAACGATATTGGTTTGATTTGAATTTGACTTTAAGGAAGTACATATAATTACGCCGGAGGCGTTCTCTTTGTTGGCTTGGGGTGTGCAAGCACTATTCACCCCAGCCAATCAGAGAGTTTTAATTTCGTCCTTCTAGCCTATCTAAATTGGACACGTGGTTTTTTCTAATTGGTCTGATTTCTATTCATTTCTCTCTCCCGAGAACCTGCTTGCAATTTACGCTACCTTGCTTGTAGTTTCACTGTACACGCCAGCTATAAACGCTACCCTGCTTACAATTTCACTATACACACTAGCTATAAATGCTAAAACCTGCATGTACTTCCGCAGCAAGGACGATGACGAGACAGGTGAGAAAATTTGTGTGTATCTGTCCTTAATTTCATGGTCGATTACTATTCATCTGCAAGGTTACTTTCTGGCCACGTTTTATCCGTTGACAGATTACTTTCTGCCCACGTTTTTTCTGCTTACCTTCTGTTTCATAAGCTATGCCCCATGTCCTTGTTTCTCAAGCTATGCCCCTGTCCTTCTTCGTTCCACACTTGGTAGCAGCAACTGATAGATTTCAAGGTATGCTGCATGTGATGCTCAGTGTCAAGTCCCAGGTGGCGTGATGCACAGGTTCTGAAAATTATCTGTTCTCTCTATTTTTTTTTTGTGAGAGTTTTGTATACCGATGATGCTCTGTTGCCTTCCATTTTGTTTAACGACGGTGATCTGGGTGTCCAGGGACCTAAAGCCTCATAACCTGCTGGTGGACAAGGAAAAGGGCGTGTTAAAAATAGCTGACCTTGGACTCGGTATGGCCTTTACAGTTCCTGTCAAAAAGTACACTCATGAGGTCAGTGTGCTTCTAGGTTTTGCCGAATATCAGTGGTCTTTTTAAATTGGTTTATGCTGGTACAAATTTGGTATTGGGACTGGCTTGTATTTGGTTTGGGGCTGGGAAAGATAATATAGGTTTCACATCATAGTTGTAACCCTTACCTTCTAGCCCAGGCAGCAAAGCCCACTCCAAGAAGGGGGTGGCCTTTCAGGACCCAACCCTTTGGTTTAAGAGTGTGGCCTTTCAGGATTAGTCGTTTGCAAATGACGTAAAATATAATGCCACAAGTTTCGGATTCACATTTCTGGCGTACTTGCAGTGGGTTTATCCACGCTTTTAGATTCATCAATTCGACTTCCTTTGTAGAATCAACCTGTATTGTATAGAGCAAAGGGGTTCTTTGAGATTTTTATCATGTTCTTACCAATGTTCTTTCTTCTTTGATAAAAATCGTTGGTTTTTGCCACAGATTGTGACCCTTTGGTACAGGGCTCCTGAAGTTCTCTTAGGGGCTCCTCACTACTCATTACCTGTTGACATATGGTCTGTTAATTTTAGACAGTTTATTGATGTTTTCAATTTGTTTTATGAGTAGTGCTTGAGTCATATATCTAGAAAGCGATCTAATCTATTATTGCAAACAACCCAATTTTTTTGCGAAAAAATTGAGAAATCATGTTTTTTTTTTTTTGGCTTAGCCCATGTCTGCAAAATTTAGTGGTATCTTAATTTTGCTGATGTTTTCCAATTTCTACCCTTTGGTACGATTTTTGGTAAGATTTATTGGTTTTTTGTACCCTTGCTGATTTTATCCCAATGCCATAACATTGATCTGATCCACAATGTTACAGCTGAAATGTCTTGAATGCAAGCTCTCTTCACTAGGGATTCTGAAGTACAACAACTTATGAACATTTTCAGGTTATGATTTCAACAAAGAAGAGACTATATTTGATTATGGTATTTTCTTCTCTGATGCACCATAGCTTATTCCAATCTTTGCATGCAACAGGTTTCTAGGAACTCCCAATGAAGAAGTGTGGCCAGGAGTGACTAAATTGAAGGATTGGCATATCTACCTCGAATGGAAACCTCAAGATATAATTCGTTCTGTTCCAGACTTGGAACCAAGCAGTTTAGATCTGTTGTCTGTAAGAGTCCTACTCTCTCCCTCAGACCTTGTTTTTCTTTGTTTCTTTGCCTTTTTGTTGGAATAGTAAACCAAAGAAATTTAAATTCGGTGATTTGCAGGAAATGCTGGTTTATGAGCCATCCAAGCGAATCTCAGCTAAGAAGGCACTAGATCATCCCTATTTTGATGACCTGGATAAATCACAATTCTAAGTCCCTTTAAGGATTTAAGTAATTCAGGATAGTGTGTAGGTATCACAATTATTATATTGATTGGTTAATTGATTTGTGCTTTCCTGGGGGTTTTTATAAATGGCCTATTGCCTGAGAAATAATCTCTGCAAACTTGTTGGCCGGTAAATAAGTTTTTTGTTGTGTTTGCACAAGCAAACGGGCAATGTTGGTCAGACCTCAAATATTGTACTCCCCACACTAGGGAGGATTTAAAGTGAATATAAGCTTTTCATATGGCGTGAAAAAAGTAATGATAGTTCTTTTTGGTGGCTGTACAATTCGAGTCCCATTTTATCTTCCCATCTCTATCTTTTCCTAGGAAACTTGTTTGAATGTATTCAAAATATGATAAATATCAAATCTACCCAATCTACATGTGAGAATTTTATGGGTTGGAAACAAGTAATATCAAGAGGCAGTTTGCTTTGAAAGACGCTTGGGAAGATAGGTCATGTGAAATTTGCAGTGTGTTAAGTAGATGATGATTGCATTTGATGATGATTGGGACTGATTTCATTGAGTATGTAAAATACAATGCTCCTTTTGACTTCCACCAGGAAATGCCCCAATTTGTCTATAGAATCCAGGTAATAGGAACATAGTTTGGCAGAGACGCTTAAATTTCCTGCAGAGCATAATGCTGAATCTATTACCAGAAACGCAACGTTGGTAGTGGTTTTCGGTGAAAACCGCTCCAGAAACCAAACGGTACTGGAAACCACGTTTTATACGGCCGTATTCGTTTTGATTGATAAAAAACGGTTTCTGGCAAAACGGATGGTTTCCAATAGCGTATTTTCTGAAAACGTCTCTCCGTTTTGGCTGGAACGTTTTCGTTTTGGTAAGAATGTTTTTCTCCATTTTTTAAAAATGGAAATTACCTTTCTCAAACTTACTAACTTTTCGAAGTTTCTTTTTCTAGTTGCGTTTCCCGCCTTTCTTCTCCCGTTGCATTCGAGCTATCAGTTGGCAGCTTGGAAAATTTGACGATTTAAGCTGTGAGAGCATGAGCAATTTGCATAGTAGATTCATCATTCATCCTTCAGCATAAGCGGGTGTATGGACTCTGGAGAGAAGCGCATCTTTCAGCAGACACGGGTTTCCTCTATAAAGCTTGGAGAGAAGCTCATTCAGACTGCCAATTTCTTGGTATGTTTTGATATCACCTCTGCATATTACTGTGCATTAATTTTTTTTAGAACATGCATCTACAGAAAATGTATAAACAACCTTTATGCATATTGAATATCTACATAAATTATATTGCTATGGAAATGTCTAAATTGTATTGATGCATATTGAATATCTACAGAAATTATACTGCTATGGAAATGTGTAAACTGTACTTATGCATAGTGAATATTTACAGAAATTATACCTCTATGGAAAAGTGCAAACTGTATTTATACATAGTGAATATTTATGCTACGGAAATATGCAAGTGTGTGATTTTGCTTAATAATTATTTTCCAAAAGTGTTATTGTAGGTTACTAACTAAATAACAAGTATTAATGAAAAGCACGATTGAAAACTTTAAAAACAGGACGTGAGTCTAAATTTACGCAGAAATAGTAAAAGTATTTTGGATACACAAACTAACCATTCATAGGGAACAATAGCCCAGAGCACATTATTAATAAAAATAGATTTATTTCTAGGCACGGTCTAATATTTTCCAGCACAGGTAATTGTAGAATTAAACCTGTATAAAATAATAGTAGAAAGATGTCGTTGTGAACAAATCACCCAAATCACCCAAACAACAGAGTTGTTGCCAAATTTGTCTAAGAAATTTCAAAACAAACCTCGAGATGAGCAACATACTCATCGCCATGGAGGACTCGAGGAAGGGTTACAGAAAATGGCACCAAGTACGCCCACAAAACCCGTAAATCTGTCATCCGAACGATATTGCAAGGCAAGAAGCCATAAGAAATAAAATGGAAATTTTAGAATGTTAACATTATAGTTGAAAATTTGAGATATAGAGAATTCATACAATCCAAATAACAGTAAACAAATTTATGCAAACACCCTTTTATATTAATGAGTAAATGTAATCCAACTAAGAGAATAACATCGGCTTGACTATAGCCGCAACAATAGTTTAAAAGAATTTTTGGGCTTGTTAATTTCAAGGCTATATGGCTTATATATCGCAGCAACTTTGGATTTGTAAAGAAGATAGGGGATCATTAGCTTTCTGTAATTATATTTTTGAATTATGATTCTTCATTGGGCAATTTTTGTTGATGGATATTTTGGTTTATAACATCTCTGTAATTGAATATAGAAGCCAATAGGCCTGTAGTTTAAATGTAATTTTGCTTGTCTCTAAAATTAAATAGGCCTCTTTTTTAACTGCTCAAGGCATCCTTGAAAAGGTGGTTGATTTCCACGGAAAGCGGAAGGCGAAAGGCAAAAAAAAAAAGTAAACTCGAAGCTGTTTATAAGAAGTATTCGCATCAAGATTTTGGCTATGTTGCAAAAGAAAATAGTTTAATCTTTACTAATTTTGTTGTCAAATCTTTCCCTGTGCAGAAAAAAATTTACATGAATCATATGTTCGAATTTAAATTCCACCAAAATGGAGTCTTATACATTATTTTTTTTAGTTATTCTATTGAATAAAAAAATACATGTGGATCTCATATGATTTTACATTTTTTTTTCTACTTTAAATGTTCTGAGTTCACCATAAAATTAAAAACAAATTATTATATTATTTTTTATTACTCTCTCAAAGATACATCCAATACTTATCGAAGTCTCTCAAGAGCAAGCTTCACAACAATTCAGCTACCTACAGAGTATAACAAAAACTTAAGAGTGAATATAATTTGGTCACATTGTAGACTCACTACAAATATATATTTTTTATTTTTTTGGTTGGAATTTGACAATTTTTAAATTTGTAAATTTTTAATTATATTTTTAACATTAGAAATAGATTCAATCTCATCAATTTTTTTCTAAAATATCTCAAATACTACAATTTGATTTGATTGAGGTGATAATTTCACTTGAAATATATATTTATATTTTTTATTTTTTTGGTTGGAATTTGACTTAATTATATTTTTAATATTAGAAATAGATTCAAATTCATCAATTTTTTTTGTAAAATATTTCAAATCTCACAATTTGATTTGACAATTATAACTTATTTTTTTTAAGAATATCAACCGAAATTACCCAAAAATCTGCTAGAAAAAACCAACCTTTTCTCAACAAAAATGTCTGTCTTTTTAGACTACCCTGAAAAGTAAGGAAAAAGAGTCAAGCTTGGAATTTAAGAGCTTGAGCCTGGCTTCTCCTCTTTGATGATTCTTTGATGATGGTGCTTTGTTGACATGTGGATTGCACCTAGCCTGCCCGGCCGAGCCATATCATTGCTGGAATTTTTGCCCACTTCCGAACCAGTGAAGTTTACACCAACAAAGATTTTCTAACTTTTCATAAAACTTAATTAGAATATGTTGAAGTTTACTTTTCATAAAATTTAACTAGAATATGTTGAAATAGCAAATTTAACTATATGCCTTTCCTTTTTTTTTTGGTCATTTTTTGGTGGTTTCATATACCGATACATGTGTGTGAGGTAAATGTGTCAATGTGTTTTATGAAGATTTGTTAATGAATATATTTATATTTTTTTTTTACAACGATAATTTCGGGGAAGAAAGAGAAAATAACTCTGTTTAGAATTTAAAATTTTTTAGCTTAAGCATGTATCAATGTATTTCATGAATACGTGTTAATGAAGATATCTATCTTTTCTCTTGAAAAAGATTCAAGAAAATGGTTTACAGAGTTTCCTCCTCTAAATCTCTCGTCTTCAAATAATTTCCATTCAAAATTTAATGCTTATTGTCAAGGATTTATTTTGTTTAGGACTTACTATAAACCTATTGCATCATGGAGTTTGAATGATAAAATTACTTCATCCTTGAGGATTAACAAGAATAGGTTCTTAAAAATGATGAATATTGTAATATTAATGATGAATACGAGGACAGGTATTATGAAGAAAGAATCTCATATTCTTTTGCTTTAGTGGAAGAACACACTAGTTTGAAAAAATAAGTTATTAGCTAAGATCAAGATGAAAACATTATTGTGCTTGAACTCCATGAAGAAAACATTGTTGAAGAAGTAACACAATAATCACTCTCATTGTCAAAGACTATAGAAGTGGTGGGGAATATAAATGAATTTAGAAATTTTGGTTTATATCTTTGTTCATATGGTAATTATATTAGGAATTAGGGATATTCATTTTTTCAAGAAAATAAAGAGTTAAACTATGATTTATATGTTGTATAGTAGAAATTGTATGAGAATAAGGAACCCACATTGTTCCATGGTAATTATATTACTAATTAAAAATATTCATTTTTCAAGAAAATGAAGAGTTAAACTATGATGTTCTATAGTAGAAATTGTGTGAGAATAAGGAACCACTAGTGTTTGTACGTTGTGAATGATTTCATGAAGGATATTTTGAAAATATTGTTAGCCAAAATCTTGAAAATGAAATTATGTCTCAAATTGCACAAGTCAACATTCAAACTTCTCTAAATCTATTAAAGAATGTGAATTTTATTTCAAACAATTTGGAAATGAGTTTGATTAGTAATGTTGGGGTTCCCATGTTTTGGCCAGGTTGACAAGACCAAAATATGAGACAACATAGAACCACTTTCAGACCTTAGGATCTAGCCCTCCTAGGTCTAGAGAGGGATCTCTCTATATGAGTCCAAAGGTGTTTGCCTTTGAGGCTCTAAATTATGATTTTAGGCTAGTTATATGAGCTCGGGGTTGTTTGTTTGATTGTTTGGGTTTGGTTGTTGGGAATCAGGAAAGAAGAAACTAATACGAGACAAGGATGAGTAAGAAGGACAACTAGGCAGAGGTAGAAATTTCACAGAACATCAAAGCCATTGGGAAATGGAGTCAAGAAAGGATTTACTTGTGGTCAATGTGCAAGCTTTCAATTGGGCTAGTCATCTAGAGAATATGGACCTTAGAGATGATAGTTGGAATGGAACATTAAGGACAGAAAATGAAAGGAGGAGAACCAACCAACTCTGTCTATAGATCAGGTCAGAGGTCATTTAACTCCAGGCCTGCTTGGACAAAATCAAGGGTAGGACAAGGGATATTAGGAAGGCCTAATTGGGATGGAAAGATCCTAGAGAGGCAGAGACAAGGTTCTAGACCCCCCAGTGTTCTTAACACATTCAACCAAATCCTAGCAGGAACATCTAAACACAGATTTCATTAATTCATACATCAGAGAGAACGCAATAACATCCACTACACTGGTTAAATCAATTGAAATCAATATTCAGATACACACATAAGCAGAAAACATAAAGGGCTAGGAGAGGAGTAACATAAGGTACCTATCAAGGGTAAATCTTATGCCAAACTTCTGATGCGAGCCAGTAGAAAATGGAATGAAATGAAATCAAACACAGAGATAGGAAAACATCACCAACTGCTTTAGATCAGGATCCAAAGAAATATGCTTGTCATATTAAAAACAACACCAATCAGGTACATCATAGCCCATAGCTTGAACATTCAGTATGAATACATCAAATCTCAGCCTATCTTACAATATTACACAGAGAACCTGTCTCAAGAGGAAAATGCTTGCGTCTCACTGATATCTCATCAACAACCTTTACAATAATTTCTTCCTGAGTTTTATAGCAGAATATGGGCCGAGGGGGTAGGTGGAGTACTAAATGAAGCATTAAAACACAGAGAGAAGCAGCGGGCCGAAGCCCATTCTATTTTAAATCTCTGCATCTATTCCTGATACCTCTTTGGAATGAAAGAGTGGTCTTCTTCAGCTCCCATTTACTTTGACATGGTTCAGATGTACTCTGGTTGCGGTAGTACTCCGTGGTACTGTGGGTGGATGAATAAACTGGTAATACAAATGGAATGGCCTTCCATACCACATTAAAAACATGCTCTGGTAGCTCAGACTGTGTTCTGGGTGGAAATATTTTCACTGGAGCATGGCATGGAGTAAAAAAAGTATGGGTGTTCCGTCCTTTCATGGAGAAAAACATCTCTGCTGATGTGGTTGTCCTGATAACCTGGTTTTCTGCGCATTAAACTCTCTATCGCTGCATTGAATACTGCATAATCAAGGCGGCCCTTCCCAACTCATGACCCTGCAGTAACACGGGACTGGGTGATGAAGAATGATGCATCAGGGGAATAGCTATGGAGGATGGCGGGCAGTGGCTTGGCGGTGAAACAGTATTTAGAATGAAAGTAAACAAATGCATTGATGTGGTGAGAACAATGATGAATAGGCTTTGGTGTAAATATGCGTGAGGACCGTTAGATCATGACCTGGAGACGTAAATCAACGACGGCGATTGATCCGTGGGAGGACTTATGGACATGGTGGCATACATACGAAACATGCAATTTCAATGAAACATATGAAACTTTAGACTTGGGTGGATATGTATGGAAATGCAATGAAATGCAATGAAACGGATGTATGAAGTGGGACCCAACTGAAAACGCAATCGCAATCGGAGCGGGGAGGAGATTCATGCATATGAACCACAAACTTTGCGATGCGATTGGAATGTGCACTGACCATTGGATTTGCACAGGAAACGGACGGCGGAGATCTAATCAGAACAATCGCAATTGGAGGGAACAAAGGGAGACACATATAAAAACTTCTGATTGTGATTAAGGAGGACAAGCGATAGTCATTGGATCGTGTATCAAATAGACGGACGGGATTAAATCAGGAGATTTCAATCGGGGTGGCACTACTAGAGTTTTCGATTGCGATCGGACGGATGGTGTGATTGGTGCTGGACCATCCGAGCCGGCGAGAAAATCAACGGTGGAGAAGCGGATCGAGGGATCGAAAGACGGGGTGCGATCAATCACGTCGCAAGTTTTTTGCGATGGGCTAATCGGAGGGACATACATAAACATTGCGATTGCGATTGGGTGGGGGCTGCGATTAGCGCTCTGCCGTCGGATCTTTATGACAGATCAACGGCCTAAAACGCGTCGCGGGACTTATACAACAAACCATTGCATCAGAACTTTTACGATGTTTACAAAGGATTTCGCACCTGCCTGGCTTCCGATTGCGATTGGCCCCCAAGGCTTAAGCACTTGGCCTTGGGTAAGGGTTACGTGGGGAAGTGGCTGAAGGGGCTGGCGGAAAAGGGGCTAAGCCCTATTACAATGTTAAAAAGTGGGTTTTAGCCCATTTAAGTGTATTTTAAGGTTGGGGAAGGGTAACGATAGAGAGGGAAAAGGGAAAAAGGCTAAACAAAGGGTAAGGGCAGAAATTTAAGGGGATTTTGGGAGGATTTGAAAGGTAAGAAGGGGAATAGAAGGGGAGACAAGGGAGAACAAAGTAGAGGCTAGGTGGGGGTGAAATAAGAGGGAAAAAAGGGCCTTCGGGCATTCTTCTTCATAACAGAGAGGCTTTAGAAGGGATATCAACAGAGGGGATTTCATCAAAGGACAAAAGGCACAAAGAGGCTTCAAGGATGATGTGTTTGCAAGGGAAATGAATTCCTTGAAGGCTCAATAAAAATATTAGCCCCCTGTTTTGCTTGTCAAAAATTTCATAAGGGGGCTAACAGTGGCTCCACATGGGGATGGCTTCTTCTTGAAGGAGTCAAGAAACCAGAGATGATCTTTGGAGTAGACCAACTGCCTGCTGCTTAGCACATCCCTCTTTTTTTTTCAATTTTAGCTACCAAAAAATGATAGAAACATTAGCAGAAATACTTCCCAACCAATCTACCTACCCACACTACAGTCTTAACAATTTCCCTTTGGGTGCATTTGAGCTAGCAGACCCCTTACACTTTATTTTCAAAACAAAAACAAACCTATTCTAAATCTACCCTTATTGCTCCATGAGACCAGATTCAATAGTTGGACCCATATGCTTCTCTACCTAATCTACTACCTGTCGGGATTAAACTGTCCAACAGGTTCCTTCTCCTATATTCTAAAACAAGAAATTGAAAAACAGCTAAGCCAGGATTAGACTATCTGACTTGCTGGACTGAAGACTTGTAGAAAACGGCAAACAAAACTGTGAAGGCACGAAATCTGCCGTTTTGAAGTATCCTTCTCTATTTGTGACTCAGATTTTGAGCATATTAGAGTCACCCTTCCTTTGATTTCAGCTCTGGTTTTGGGCATATTAGAGTTGATTCTCCTTTTCACTGCTGGTCCAGATTTTGAGCATATTAGGACCAGTTATTCTGCTCCCTTTGGCTCAGATTTTGATCATGTTTGAGCCATTCTTTTTGCATTTTAGAGGTTCATGTTTTGAGCATGTCTGAACCTTTCCTTTTTTTCTGTTTTGGAACATTTTTTATTTTCTTGAAAGTAAAACTGCAATGGTATGTACAATGGAAATGGAAATGGAAATGAAAAATTAGCAGAAATATTTTTTGAGCATCCTGCCATTGACAGGACCCCCAAACATCTTTGTACCATTAAGTTCTTGCAAGAAAAATGCATTAGGACCCACAGTGGCCTGGATGACAAATGGACCTTGCCACAAGCTATCAAATTTTCCATGTTTGCCCTTGTCCTCTCTTCTTGAATCCCATCTCAGAACCTTGTCACCAATTTTGAAGTCTGAAGCTTTGGTTCTTTTGTTGAATTGTCTCTTAATGTTTTCCTGAACTCTGACAGCGCTACAATGTACCTGCTCCCTTGTTTGCTAAAGATGGATCGTTTCATTTATTCTCCTTATCATGCTGTCTTCCTCTGACTAGATTTCCTGGACAAGTTTGATCACTGGTATTCCAAGGCTAGTAGGAAAAACTACTTTTGTCCCATAAACCAGCTAGAATGGTAACATGCCTATAGATTTCTTTGTGGTGAGCCTGTCAGCCCACAAGGCATGTATCAACTTTTTATGCCATGACCTTTTGTCTTCTTCCAGCAGCTTCTTAATGATTGTGACCATGATTTTATTTGATGATTCAGCTAGGCCATTACCCTCGGGGTAATAGGCAGTCGAATGTCCAAGTGATATTCCGTACCTGTGACAGAAATAAACCATTCTTCTGGATCCGAAAGCCACAGCATTGTCGGTGTTTATTTTCCTTGGACAACCAAACCGAGATAGGATGAAGTCTTCTAGGAACCTAATAATGACAGAATTGGTGGCATTCCTAGTGCATATGGCTTCTATCCATTTAGTGAAGTAATCTGTGGCAGTTAGGATCGATTTGTGCTGTCAAGAAGAAAAAGGGTGAATTTCCCCAATAAATTCTAGGCCCCATTGCAGAAAGGGACCTTCAACAATGATGGGTTGTAAGGGAAGGGGGAGGAGTTTCCTTTTACCTTCAAAGATATAACATTTGTGGCAAGTGGTTATCATTTTATGGACGTCATTGAACAATGTAGGCCAATAATAGCCAGCCCTGAGTATTTTATTTGCTGTGGCTTTCCAACTCAGGTGGCCTCCACACTCCCCAGCATGAAACTCATGTTTAACATTTTTAGCTTCAGTTTCAGAAAAACATTTCTGCAATAGGCCATTTGAGTTTTTCCAGTATAGATTCTCATTTAGAATGCAGTAATTTCTAGCTTTGAGTTTTATGAATCTGGCCTTGGTCTTGGATAGTTCCGGAGGGGCATTGAGGCGAGTGAGCACGTAAAGGATATCAGTACACCAAGGAGAGTTTTGAAACTGCTCCTCAACAATTGGACGGGGCAATCCTTCCTGCTCATCTAAGGCATTTATCATATTAATATCGAGGGCCTGCAAGTTTGATTCAGCCATTAGCTAGGCCAGGCCTTGACCTTTGATCAGCTTGGTGGGTTTTATTTCAAGGTCATAGTCCAAGATCGTAGCAATCCATTTGCCCCTTTTCCCATCAGGGTCTTGGGACAAGATATCTTTAACCACTATATTTGGGACATAGGCTATGGTGTGAGAATGCAGAATGTATACCCTAAAGTCTTTTAAGGCCTTAATCAGGGCATAGGCCTGCTTTTCCATAATGTTGTACTTTAAGGGCGCATCCCTCAAGACTTTGCTGAAGAAGGCTATAGGCTGTTCATTGCTTTCTGAATTTTTCTGCAGCAATACTGCAGCTATTGTGTGCTCGGAGGCAAAGGAAAAAATCAGAAAATCTTTTGAGAAGTCAGGGCTGATAAGGACAGGGGCCTGAGAGAGTGCAAGTTTTACTGACTCAAAAGATTTCTTGGCTTCAACAGTCCACTTAATCCCTACACCCTTCTTTAGCATTTCAGTCATTTTCCTAAGGTGCTCAGCAAGATTGGGAATGAACCTCCTAAGGAAATTGATGTTCCCAATGAAGGATTGTAACTCCTTGATGTTTCTTGGGTGTGTGATTTGGAGTATTCCCTCAACTCTCTGCGGGTCTATCCTAATCCCCTTCTCAGAAATAATGTGACCAAGAAGTTTACCTTCTTGCAACCCAAACACATTTTTCTTAGGATTTAAAGACAGACCATACCTTCTACATTTTTCAAGAACTTTCCTCAGATGTTTGAGATGTTCTTCTTTGGTTTTGAAAAAGATAGTCAAGTCATCTAAATAGATAACTATGAAGTGCCCTATTTCCTCTGAGAAAGCTATGTCCATCGCTCTCTGGAAGGTGGCGCTAGCATTCATCAGTCCAAAGGGAATTTTCACATACATGAAGGTGCCCCATGGAGTGGTAAACGTTGTTTTGAGTTGATCTTCTAGGAGTACCAATATTTGGTTATATCCTGAAAAACCATCAAGCAGGGAGATTCTTTTAGAGCCCACTACCCTTTGTAAGACATGTTCCATTCTAGGCAAAGGGTAGTTGTCTTTCAGGGAGGCTCTGTTGAGGTTTCTGAAGTCTATGCACAATCTAATCTCCCCTGTTTTCTTCCTCACAGCCACTAGGTTTGACACCCAATCAGAAAACCTCACAGGAACTATTATGCCTGCATCATACATCTTCTTAATCTCTTTTTCAACTACAGGCAATTGTTTCGGGTTGATCCTATGGAGTTTTTGTCTGAAATGCTTCTGATTTTCCTTTAAGGGTATCTTGTGTTGAATGATGTTGGTGTCATAAGCCTTTAAGTCTTCATAACTCCATGCAAACACATCAATGAATTCTTTAAATAGCTCAATGTACTTCTTCCTCATGTCTGCTGGTAAAGACTTAGCTAGTTTGATTATTTTGGGTTTGTATTCAGTGCCTATGTTGCATTCTTCTACATCTGTATCTGCATGCTCTATTGTGGGATTTTTCGCTACGTCATCAAAGTCAAAAAGGTCCTCTAAGGGTGCCAGGCCTCTGGGCATATTCTTATTTTTGGCCTGCAGCACCTCCATTTCCTCACTATCTGCGTTTTCGCAATTATTGGTTGGGTTTCTAGTTTCCTCCGAAAAAGAATTTATTTCTATGTTACAGGGTGTTTCTTGTTCATCTGGGGAATCCTCACTTGGGCAGTTGTCACCATAATTCGAGTCCAAATCAGAAAATTCAAACTCATTTCTGCCTACCAGGAAGTCTTCAATCTGTTTGTCTCATTCAAAGACCTACCAATATTTTTCATTGTCTGGCACTGCAGGTCTGAATTTGGTCTGAATGGTGATTCGTTGGTCAATTGGGGTCTTAGGATATGAGCTTGCTAGACAAGCTAATCCATTTGCAATTGCATTTTGACCCCTAGGAACAAACACTAATTCATATTCAACAAACGCTTTCAATAAGTCCAAGGTGTCATTCCTATATGCCCTAAGCCTGGGGTGTTTTGCCGAATACTCACCATTCACTTGTTTGATCACTAACTCAGAATCCCCATGCACAGTTATCCTACATGCTCCTAATTTCTTGAATAGGTTCAGACCCAGGATGAGAGCCTCATATTCTGCAATATTATTTGTGCATTTGAAATGCAGATTCACAGTGTGGCTCTTTGCATGATCATTTCCTGTGTTACGTAGCCACACCCTCGCTCCAGCATTGTTTCTAGTACAGGACCCATCGAAATTCATTTCCCACAGGGGTTTTCCATCATGTTGCGCTAGAGGGTCTGTACTAGGTTGCGGGGTACCTTGTTCTTCACGTGGTGTGTTATTTTGAAGGATGTGCCTAATGGGCTGACTGCATTGCGTTTTTGGCTCATTCTGGGTTAGGCCCCCACCGCATATTCTACAGGTTTCACTCCTGTTTTCTTCTTCAATTTCTTCCAAGGTGTCCATTATGTTCAGGTCTATGCTACCAGCCTCTACGTTTGTATCCATGTTTCCAGATTCTGACTCCCCCAAGGATTGGTCGTTATAAAGGATAAAATAATCTAGGTCAGTGTGCACAGAGTACAATGGTGAATTCTTAGGCTTCTCGGGGCTACTGACTAAGAATTTCATCTGAGACTCTCTATACAGTCTTCTAAGTTGGCCAAATATGGGGATAGTGGCATAAGAGCCGTCCATATGCATTTTTCCTTGCAGTTTGGCTCCCCATGATCTGGATAGTAACATGCCATACTTAGGTGGCACATCCGCCACCACCACATCCATGACCATACATTTGGCTGGAATCTGGGTCAAGCTCACACATAAGTCTTTGATTAGGCCTAGGCACTTTACTCTGCTAGAATCAAATGAGTATAAATCCTTGTAGGGTCTGGTGATTTCTAGGCCTAGCCTTTCCATCACTACCTTAGGCATTAGATTGTGGGATGCACCAGAGTCATGCATGGCATTATGAAGGATCTTGTCATGAATGTTGAGATTGACATAGAAAGGTGGAACTACCCCTTCCTGAAACTTTCCCTCAATTTTTGGACCAAAGAGTAGGGCTGGTTGATCATCATTTAGGTTCACAGAATCATTTATTTCTCCCAGATTCAATGCTTTCAAAATTTGGCCTTTATATACATCCTGAGTGGCCAGCTCAAATAATGGTACAGAGATTTTGATTTTTGCAATCTCACTCTCTAGATTGAAAGTGGACTGGACCTTTGTAATGCTCAATTCTGTTTTATTTGCCACTGCTTTAGTGGCTAAATCCGTTTGTGACTTCTCACTATGTACAGGGTTAGGAACCGTTCTATCAGGAGCACTGGCTGCAGTGCTAGTGCTGCTAGCTGGTTGGCTCTGTTTTTCAGTGTCTTGGTTGTCTTTTTCTTTGTGTCTACCAGAACTTTCAGCTGTTGTTTTGTTATCTGCAACAGATGCTTTCGAGGATTTATCGGGTCGTTTCTTGATGGTTACCTCAGGCGTTTTGACTTTGGAATTATCTTGGATTTTCTTGCTCCTAATTTCATATTGTTCCCTGACCTGTAACATGGCACTTTCAAATCCTAATCTGTAATCTTCAGTTTCTAACCATTCCTCATCCCAGTATGAAGGTGAGGGTTGGTCTTCCCCTGATTCACAGTTAAGAACCGAGTCCTATGTTTCAAACATGTTTATTGCATTCCCTTCTGACTCTTCTATGCTTCCCTCATCTTCATCTAAAAAGTTTTGGAATGGGGGAATAACTTGTTGATCTGATTATTTCTGTCTGTTGGGAGCGTTGTTGTTCCTTCTAAAGTTTTGGTTCTGATTCTGGTTCTGGTTTATGTTCTGATTACTAACTGTGACAACCATCTTCTTCATCATTTGTTGTAGCTCCTCCAAGTTTTTAGACAGTTTGGATCGGATGTGGAAGCTACATTGTCATCCCTATAGGTTACCCTCCTTTCAGACCTCAGTCTTGCTCTTTTCTCAATCAAATTGGCTTCTATGTTTACAGCCCCTTTCTGCATATCTTCCAATGTGGTGTATTCTTTATCCCTAAGCTCATAGGCCATGTCAGCATCAAACCCATCAGGGTATTTTGCTAAGGCCATACCTTGTGGAGGTTTCATATGTGGAGGGAGAGCATTGTAAATGTTGTTAAATCTTTTTGTGTAATCATGGACACTCTCTCCTACATTCCTTTTAAGGGTCAGGTATTCCACTAGGAGTTGACGAGGGTTTGCCCTAGTCTCCCATTTGTTCATGAAGGTCTGATATAATGCAGGAAGATCTGGGATACTGCCAGGAGGTAAGCCCTTAAACCATTTCTTTACATCACCTCCTAGGCTTTGGGCAAAGATTCTCATTTTGATTGATTCATCGTCAATCTCCATGTAATCAAAGGAATCCTCCATTTTATCTACATGTTGTTGAGATGTTATGGACTCTTTTGCAGTAAAATGCGGGATTTTTTACTGATAATCATTTGGTAAGGGTAACATAGGCTGAGGTAAAACCAGAGGTGCATACCAAGCTGCCATGATGATATTCTGATGGGGTAAAGGGTTAGCTTGAGCAGCTGGTATATGGATGACAGGGATATTAGGACCAATAGAAGTCTGTTGAGCAGATCTAGGGTGAGAGAGCCCCAAGTTTTGAAGGAAGTGCAAATCATGTGGTGTAGATGGAGGGGTTTCTCTATTCCTAGTGTTTTTACCACTGTTAGATGGTGTGCTATGAGGCTCAAGGTCTTGCTGGTCTAGGTGATTGACTGACCTGGTTCTTGATAAACTGTTAGGTAGGCCTAGGTCAGGGAGAAAAGGTGCTAGAGCTATTAGGTTTTCTGGTGCAGAATTAGCTCTAAGAATGCGTCTGGAAATAGTTGGTCTGTTAGGTGTAGGAGCTCCTTTGAGGATGCTCTCCGGATTGTCAACTATTTCAGGTGGATCAGGGTTGGGATAAGCTCTCGTGTGAATGGTTATAAAAGCCAGAATGTTATGCTTCTAACTAAGCATCTTAACCCTACTTGTTACTTCTTTTGTGGCTAATGTTGTCTCATAGGTTGGTCTCCCAGTGGAGTCTATTGTGAAACCAAGTTGATCAACAGGCCTACTGATCACCAGTGGAGTCTTTTCGTTCAGGAATAATGGAGTCGCCAGGTGGAGGGTTTTAGGGTATATCTAAGGGGTTACACTATCCACCACAGTGGTCAAGCACTGTCACCTTTCAACAATAACCTCAAAAACAACAAACTCTAACCAGAGATTGACCGGAGGGGCATTTACCAGATGTGTCACCTCCCAAGGAGGGTGAGATCCGGAGGCTACCTGGCCCCTTCCAGGCTCTGTCTAAGAGTGTGATGGATATTCAATAATGGAGGTCGATTCAAGAAAGGAGCGACTTACTGTCAACCTAACCAGAGTTCTAAGTTTCTGAGTCTCTAATAATGTTTAAGGAAAAATGCACTCAGAATCCCCAGCGGAGTCGCCATTATGTTGGGGTTCCCATGTTTTGGCCAGGTTGACAAGACCAAAATATGAGACAACATAGAACCACTTTCAGACCTTAGGATCTAGCCCTCCTAGGTCTAGAGAGGGATATCTCTATATGAGTCCAAAGGTGTTTGCCTTTGAGGCTCTAAATTATGATTTTAGGCTAGTTATATGAGCTCGGGGTTGTTTGTCTGACTATTTGGGTTTGGTTGTTGGGAATCAGGAAAGAAGAAACCAATACGAGACAAGGATGAGTAAGAAGGACAACTAGGCAGAGGTAGACATTTCACAGAACATCAAAGCCATTGGGCAATGGAGTCAAGAAAGGATTTACTTGTGGTCAATGTGCAAGCTTTCAGTTGGGCTAGTCATCTAGAGCATATGGATCTTAGAGATGATAGTTGGAATGGAACATTAAGGATAGAAAATGAAAGGAGGAGAACCAACCAACTCTGTCTATAGATCAGGTCAGAGGTCATTTAACTCCAGGCCTGCTTGGACAAAATCAGGGGTAGGACAAGGGATCTTAGGAAGGCCTAATTGGGATGGAAAGATCCTAGAGAGGCAGAGACAAGGTTCTAGACCCCCCAGTGTTCTTAACGCATTCAACCAAATCCTAACAAGAACATCTAAACACAGATTTCATTAATTCATACATCAGAGAGCAGGCAATAACATCCACTACACTGGTTAAATCAATTGAAATCAATATTCAGATACACACATAAGCAGAAAACATAAAGGGCTGGGAGAGAAGTAACATAAGGTACCTATCAGGGGTAAATCTTATGCCAAACTTCTGATGCGAGCCAGTAGAAAATGGAATGAAATGAAATCAAACACAGAGATAAGAAAACATCACCAGCTGCTTTAGATCAGGATCCAAAGAAATATGCTTGTCATATTAAAAACAACACCAATCAGGTACATCATAGCCCATAGCTTGAACATTCAGTATGAATAAATCAAATCTCAGCCTATCTTACAATATTACACAGAGAACTTGTCTCAAGAGGAAAATGCTTGCATCTCACTGATATCTCATCAACAACCTTTACAACAATTTATTCCTGAGTTTTATAGCAGAAGATGGGCCAAGGAGGTAGGTGGAGTACTAAATGAAGCATTAAAACACAGAGAGAAGGAGCGGGCCGAAGCCCATTCTGTTTTAAATCTCTGCATCTATTCCCGGTACCTCTTTGGAATGAAATAGTGGTCTTCTTCAGCTCCCATTTACTTTAACATGGTCCAGATGTACTCTGGCTGCGGTAGTACTCTGTGGTACTGTGGGTGGATGAATAAACTGGTAATACAAATGGAATGGCCTGCCATACCGCATTAAAAACATGCTCCGGTAGCTCGGACTGTGTTATGGGCGAAAATCTTTTCACTGGAGCACGGCATGGAGTAAAAACAGTATGGGCGTTCCGTCCTTTCATGGAGAAAAACATCTCTGCTGATGTGGTTGTCCTGATAACCTGGTTTTGTGCGCATTAAACTCTAAGCCGCTGCATTGAATACTACATAATCAAGGCGGCCCTTCCCAACTGATGACCCTGCAGTAACACGGGACTGGGTGATGAAGAATGATGCATCAGGGGAATAGCTATGGAGGATGGCGGGCAGTGGCTCGGTGGCGAAACAATATTTAGAATGAAAGTAAACAAATGCATTGATGTGGTGAGAACAGCGGTGAATAGGGTTTGGTGTAAATATGCGTGAGGACCGTTAGATCATGACCTGGAGACGTAAATCAACGGCGAAGATTGATCCGTGGGAGGACTTATGGACATGGTGGCATACATACGAAACATGCAATTTCAATGAAACATATGAAACTTTAGACTTGGGTGGATATGTATGGAAATGCAATGAAATGCAACGAAACGGATGTATGAAGTGGGAACCAACTGAAAACGCAATCGCAATCGGAGCGGGGAGGAGAGTCATGCATATGAACCACAAACTTTGCGATGCGATTGGAATGTGTGATGACCGTTGGATTTGCACGAGAAACGAATGGCGGAGATCTAATCGGAACAATCGCAATCGGAGGGAACAAAGGGTGACACATATAAAAACTTCCGATTGCGATTAAGGAGGACAAGCGATAGCCGTTGGATCGTGTATCAAACAGAAGGACGGGATTAAATCGGGAGATTTCAATCGAGGTGGCACTACTGGAGTTTGCAATTGCGATCGGACGGATGGTGCGATTGGTACTGGACCATCCGATCCGGTGGGAAAATCAACGGTGGAGAAGCGGATCGGGGGATCAAAGACAGGGTGCGATCAATCGCGTCGCAAGTTTTTTGTGATGGGCTGATCGGAGGGACACACATAAACATTGCGATTGCGATTGGGTGGGGGCTGCGATTAGCGCTCCGCCGTCGAATCTTTATGACAGATCAACGGCCTAAAACGCATCGCGAGACTTATACAACAAACCATCGCATCGGAACTTTTACAATGTTTACAAAGGATTTCGCACCTGCCTAGCTTCCGATTGCGATTAGCCCCCAAGGCTTAAGCACTTGGCCTTGGGTAAGGATTACGTGGGGAAGTGGTTGAAGGGGCTGGTGGAAAAGGGGCTAAGCCCTATTACAATGTTAAAAAGTCGGTTTTAGCCCATTTAAGTGTATTTCAAGGTTGGGGAAGGGTAACGATAGAGAGGGAAAAGGGCAAAAGGCTAAACAAAGGGTAAGGGTAGAAATTTAAGGGGATTTTGGGAGGATTTGAAAGGTAAGAAGGGGAATAGAAGGGGAGATAAGGGAGAACAAAGTAGAGGCTAGGTGGGGGTGAAATAAGAGGGAAAAAGGGCCTTTGGGCATTCTTCTTCATAACAGAGAGGCTTTAGAAGGGAAATCAGCAGAGGGGATTTCATCAAAGGACAAAAGGCACAAAGAGGCTTCAAGGATGATGTGTTTGCAAGGGAAATGCATTCCTTGAAGGCTCAACATCAATATTAGCCCCCTGTTTTGCTTGTCAAAAATTTCATAGGGGGGCTAACAAGTAATAATAATGGCATTCATGTAGTTTGTTATACTTGTGAAATTAACACTGAAGATAAATTTCTGAAAACATGCTTCAAAAATGTCAAGAAGATGAAGTCCTCCTTGCTACTCCACCACCTAGAAATTAAATCCCTCATCATTACATACAAATTCTACATTAAGTCCAAAGATACAATTATAGTAAATAACAAATACTATTTGACATTATAGCTCAAGAAAATAGAGATCATAATTCCATTGAAAAAGCTGAACAACATGATGAGCTTAAGAACCTGAATGTCTAAGGAAGCCTTGAAGGAAAATAGGTAACTATTGATTTTGAAATTAAGAAAACAACAGGAAAGGTATATAATAATACACCTTTTAATTTTTCTTTGATCTTTTTATTTCCTATATGCAGATATATATAATAATATTGATCCCTTATCATATTATTTTATCTACTAAGTTTTAAAAGAAGAAGTTTGCAATATATTTGACATATATAGATATATATAATAATATTTATCCCTTATCATGGAGGAAGTTATAATTAATTTTTTTAATTAATTTTCAAATATAAACCGTGCAGATTCGAATTGGTTGTGGCAAAGAATTATCAATTCTTTATTTCGCTCATTTCCCCTTACAATGGAAGAAAGTTCACTAGCTTCACAAAGGAGACCACCCCTTTCCCAACAAACATCTTCCACGTCAGCATTAAAAAAGATCCAAACCAAAGAATATCAAGATGCAAAAAAGGCCTTTGAAGCAAGGTTATGGGCAGCCATGAAATGCACCAAATCTTATAGTGGAGGAGCAAGTGGATCAACTGGTGCAAAGGGTTGGTTTTGCCCTTATTGTAAAGATAAGAAATCAGGGGTGTAAGAAGAGTTCAATGGAATTTTCTTGGAATGGGCAAAAAAGAACAAGAAATTATATGTACAAATGTACCTAAAACAGAGAAAGCATCTCTAATTAAACAATTTAATGAAGTTGAAAAGTTGAGACATATTGCTGAAGGTTCAATTCAAACCAACAACAATCCTAGTGGATTCGCAGTTGGTGGTCAACACTCTTATTCTCAACATCAAGCTTCAGTTTTCAACCTTGCAAACTTATGGGATGTTAAAGGGAGGGGAAATCTTGATGCATCCATTGGACGATTTTTTTCCGCAAATGGAATAGCTTTCAATGTTTGTAGATCTCCTTATTGGAAGGAAATGGTGAGGGATCTAGTTAGCACTGCCCCTAAAGGTTACACGCCTCCTAATTATGAAAAGATGAGGACAACAATGTTATCCAAAGAGAGGGCTCGAGTTGAATCCATACTTTATGACATTAAATATAGTTGGAAGGAATCTAGGGTCTCCATTGTCTCAGATGGTTGGACTGATGTCAACCATCGTCCCCTTATCAATATTTTGGTTTCTTGCCTGAAAGGAGTTATGTTTATAAAATGCCATGATACCACAGGAAAGACAAAAGATGGTCCATACCTAATGGGTCTCTTCAAAGAGGCAATAGAGGAGGTTGGAAGAGAAAACGTGGTACAAATTATTACAGATAGTTCCTCAAACAATGTCTTTGCTGGGGGGTTGATTGAGGATGAATACCCAACAATTGTTTGGACTCCTTGTTCTGTGCACTGCATGAATTTGCTCCTGAAATATATTAATAACATTTCATGGGTTGGGAAAACTATAAATGAAGCAAAGATGCTACAACATTTTATTGTTAATCATGCAGCATCCATAGCAATTTATAGGAAATATGCAAATCTTCAGCTTCTTCGATGTGCTGAGACTAGATTTGCATCTGCATTCATCATGCTTCAACGCCTTATTAAAATGCATCAATCTTTGAGAGAGATGGTGGTATTAACAGATTGGAAGAGATGGAAGGGTTCTCATATTGGGGATGGCCCAAAATTTCAGGACATTATTATTGGCCTTTCTTAAGAGGATTTTTGGAGGAGAGTGGAGGATATTGTCACCCTCATCACACCTATTGTTTCCACCCTTCGCATATTTGATAGTGATCAACCATGCTTAGGGGATGCGTTTGAAAGCATGGATCAAATGAGAGAGAAACTTCATGATATAATGATAGATGAAAATTCTAGGATTGACAAAGACACTAGAAATGAGGTGTGGGAACTTAGTCTGACAAGGTGGAAAATGATGCATAGCCCTCTTCATTCAATTGCTTTCTTAATCAATCCTAAATGGTTTCACAAGAAACCGTCTACAGATGTAGAAGTGATGCAAAATTGGAACAATTTTATAAGTAGGTGTTATGATCGTCAGGATCGCACTTCTTTACGACTTGAATTGGGAAAGTACCTGAGATCAGAAGACCACTTTGCAAATGAAGACTGTGCATACAATAAAGAACAACTTGGACCCATAGACTTTTGGATGCAACATGGTACAGGGACTCCCTTGCTTCATAGGTTGGCTATCAGTTTGCTTTCACAGGTATGATCAATAACAAATACCTTTAATGTATTGATTTATTGTTTAAACAATAATTCTAATGTTCATTTTCAATTATTTTCTTTTTATGATTTCAATTGTCTATTGCTAACATATTGTTTTATTTTATTTTACAGGTTACTAGTTCATCTGCATGTGAAAGAAATTGGAGTGAATATGTCTTTATCCATTCATCAAAGAGGAATCGCCTAGGTACAAAAAAGGCACAAGATTTGGTGTTCGTACACTCAAATCTATGCTTGTTGTCTCGACAACAACTAGAGTATAAAATTGGACCCACAAGAATGTGGGATTATGGTGGTTCACAAGATGATGGAGATGATGAGCTTCCACTTGAGGTGCTACAAGATAATGCTGAAGACATGCTTGATAATACCAAGAAGTCTACTACTCTAGAAATTGGGTCAAGCTCAACAACTACTCTAGAAAATGAGTTTGACAATCTAGATTATTAGGTTTATTTGTATTGACTATGAATTGTTATAAGTTTCTTTAGAGATACATCTATATTCAAAAATATACTTTTAATGATGGGCTATATTCTCGCAAATTATGACATCTTTTTTAAAACTAAATCAATCTTTATGAATGTTTCTTTACAAATTCACATGTGGAAACAATGAATTTTTATGATTAATGTTGTGAATTTTTATGATTAATGTTGTGTTTTATATTGTTAACTTTTAGTCTTGTTTTTTCTCTCTCCTCGTTTCTTATAGACGAAACCTATAAATTTTGTTTCTCGTATCATTTTTGTTTCTCGTTTCGTTTCCCGTTTCCCGTTTCTGGTAACATAGCTGATAGCCTTGATAGAGTCATACTGTGAAATTCTCTTAAAACACTAGTAATAATACACAAATCTTATCCATTGTAGGCTAGTTTTCCTGAGTTGTTTCTGGTGTTGTATTAATGCTTAGTGCAGGACATTCTCTGCATCATAGTTCATGAAGCTCAATCGCTACTTGTTGGCTACGCTCTTACAATAAACCAATTTATTTTTTGTGATTTGATGTGATAATGTGTTATGAATGGGTGGAGATGGGTTCGGCTCCCACAACTAATTTGCAACTTTTTTTATTGAGTGAGATGTATATATACCGAGCAATGCACTACTAATTCCTTAGATTTTTGGTTTGAATCTCCATTACTGAATCTTGTTGTCTGTCAATTTTGTTGATTAGCATCACTAGGAGGTAGTAAATCAGGATTCAAGCATAGAACATAGTAGTCTTTTTGTTTGGGAAGTAATCATTGGGTAGTGTATTTATTCCTCTGGTAGAAAGTTATTCTTTTTTTCTCAAATTTGAAAGTCATTGTCCTTATAGCAATGAATAATGTGTGAGGGAGCATATTTACAATCTAAACGTGATTGTTATTTTGTTATTATTAAACCCCCACTGTCTATGGGTGATTGTGTTCTTTTTTATCATTGTGAGTGTTATTTTGTTATTATTAGAACCCCACTGTCTATGGATGATTGTGCTCTTTTTTCTTATGGATCATTGATCCCCCAGGAGATCTTAATTTGATGGGAGACCATTGCATTGGTTGTAACATTCACAAAAAAGTGCCCAATTTACTTATGTTCTTCAAACAACGAATACTTGTGAGGATTTTATGACTTGGAAATAAGTAAATCAAGAGGCAACATAAGTTGGGACTGACATGAAACCTGAAAATCCATGCTTTTTAGTGCTTATAAAAAATTCCCCCGTTCCATAAAACAATTTTTATGGGCTGGTAAGATGGATCATATGAGATTATGTGTAACTAGACATTGTTTCATGTTTGTTGGTTGTTTGATGGATCATGTGATTGTTTCATGTTTGTTGGCTCTTTAATGGATCATGTAAAGACATTCTAATTAATAAATTTTTTGTAAACTAGCACATTCGCATTGCTCCATGCAGCTTTGAATAACTAAGGTTTTGTCTTCTAAGTCTTAAATAGTTTCTTGAAGTTGGTACATCTGCTTTCTAAATTATTGTTTGGTTAGGAAATTTTGGTTAAGTATTACATATTACAATATTACAATATACATTTAAGTTCATTGTTAAATTTTATTCGGTGTACTTTGGAAAGTATTTTCTTCTAATAATGTCATATGCATCAGTAAGTTTGGGCAACTCGCTTCGTAATTACGCCGAAAGGCGTTTTCTTTGTTGGCTTGGGGTGAGCAAACACTGTTCACCCCAGCCAATAAGAAGTCTTTCCTATCGCCCTTCTAGCCAGTAAAATTTAGACATGTGGCGACAGATTATTGAGTGATTTAAATTCATTTCTGTCTATCAGCCGTCCAACTCGGGTGTAAGAAGGAATAACAATGAAGGAGGCAGACATAATTCAATGCAAGATACAAGAATGGTACCCTCGTTTCCACAGGGTTTCCATCAAAACCATTCTCCATCCCTTGCCAAAGCCGTTCGTGGATTTTCTGCTGGATGACGGAGGCTTATTCCTCCCCAAAACCTCCTCCAGTGATGGGGAAGATGCGTTGCCAACCAGAGTTCAAATCGTATGCCCAGATCTCCAGGAAGAAGATTACCATCACTTGGAGGAAGAAGACGAAGACGATGAGGCTCAGACCGGACCATCATTTCCATAATTGAAGAATTATGTGAAGGAATCTATTCAAAACCTAGGAGGGTTCGTGTTTCCCAAGCTGAATTTTTCGCCCCCCTTACATCATTGGGAGGTTTGTTGGAACTGGGGATGTTAGGCAACAAATGTCCAAATTAACAAAGGAGTTTATTGAAGGCAATATACCTGATGATTCAAATTTGTAGGCTTTGGTTGCTATTTGCAGTGCCATGTTTGGTGACTTTCAATGTGTTGGTTTATCAAAATAAGGCAATTGGTTTTCTTTATATTAACAATAATCCCCGATTTGAATTTGTAGCACTAATATTGGGTATCTTGAGAAGATCAAACTTGAGCGATGTTAATCAGCACGAGCTTCAGTTTGTGGCAACCAATATCAATTCAATTTTTAGAGGTTTGAGAGGGATTGACAACCATTTATGTATCCTTCTATTCAAATAGGTCAATGAGCCTCACTAATGCAAGCTCAAATAATGTTTGCTCAACAAACTATCAAGGCTATTTTTCTCTTATTGATAGCACAACATAATTCACACCTCCTTTCAACGTTCCCTTGCACCTCCCAATACAATTGCTAGTATTAAATAGTCCACCTTCATTCGCTTATGTACTCGTTTATGTACCATGAAAAATCAATATTAAATAGTTCACCTTGATTCGTTTGTTTGTGTTAAGGATATTGATTTGTTTTCAATTTGACTTTAAGGAAGTACATATAATATTAAATAGTCCACCTTCATTCGTTTATGTTAAGGAAATTGGTTTTTCTTAATTTGACTTCAAGGAAGTACATATAATATTAAATTGTTTGCCTTCATTCGTTTATGTTAAGTATATTGGTTTTTCTTTAATTTGACTTTAAGGAAGTATATATATTTGGATTTTGATGAATATTTTGGAATAGTGTTGGTTCGTCTCGAAAGGTTGTAAGCTTTGATTTTAAAGAAATATATATATTTTGGATTTTGAAAATTTTGAAATATTGTTAGTTTGTTTAGTAAGGTTGTAAAATCAATTATGATTTTATTGTTAATTAATTATGATTTAGTTATTTTTTATTTTGTATGGCTATTATTCTTTTCAACAAGAGTGACCCCATTGTCACCAATGACATCATCCTCTTTATCTTCACTTTCCACATGTTAAAAACTTGCCTTTCTAGCCTTATTAAATTGGTGTTTTTTATTCTTTATTCTCGATTGTGTGTATTTTCTCTTGTAGTTTCAAGTTCTATTGCTCTTCATTTATTTCTCCTTTCTTCTTATTCTTTATTAGTATAAAAGTTGTTGATCATTTCTATGACTAATTGCAACTGTCATAGAAAAATCTTGTCAAAATAAAATATAGATCAACAACAATTTCTTTGTATGACTAAATGAAAGTGCCATAGCAAAATCTTGTCAAAATAAAATAAATCATTTTAGTGATAAATAAGTTTCAAAATAATATAATGTTACTTAAAATAATATGTTACATAAATATGAATATACAAACTTACAATTCCTGTGTAAATGTTTTCCATGACACCTGCACAAATTTCTATAAAATATTTTTCCATGTTATAATTGCTCTTTTTAAAACAATATCTAATCTTGGTATATTTATTTATGTGTTTTGCAAGATAATAAAAAATATTTGTACTTAGCACCAAACATATGTCTCCCACAATGCCAAGAATCGAATGATTTCTTGTTGATGGTCAAACTCAACACAATACAAATAAATTTGTTCTGCATTGTTTCTTCATTTTCTATGAAAACCCATGAAAATTCCATTATGTTTTCCTTTGGTGTGTTTTCCTCTCTATAACATTCTTCAATGATTCTGAGAGGTTGGTTAACGGACATTCACCATAATTTTTAGCTGTATTTTGTTAAGTAGGATTAATAAAGGATCTAGTTGCAACTTTAGATGCCATGATTACATCTCTTGATCCAAAAAAATTTAGTGGCATGTCATTTGATTTTATTTTCATAAATGAAAGATTAAAATTACAAGTTAATGTTTTATAATATGTTGTGGTGTAAGAAAAACTCCTCATTATTGCATATATGATTTAAACAATGAGGACCTCTTTCTTTGATTTTTTTGTAAAATACCCTTTTAGTATGAATATTTATTTCAAACTTAATGTTTTTAAAAAACGTTTCATGGATGATATTGCAAACAAAACATGATATCAACACAATTCGTATTGACCTTTGCGCGCTGCTGCCTCCAGCTACGATTCTCTGCGCGGCCTATGGCTGGGCTCTGTCCTCTCGGCCGTTTCTGCCTCTGCCCCAGGTCCTCCTGACCTCTGGGCCTCTCGGTTCTGCTAGGCTCCCTTCTTTCCACCTGCCCTGCTTCAAGATCTCGATGAGCCTCTCGATCTCTTGTCAGATCTGCTTGGGTTTGCGCCCTTGGGGTTTCTGCTTGCAGGGACTATTTGGATTCTCCTTCATCCCGGCCTTGAGATGCCTCGTTCCTTTGCTTGGTGCAGATCGGGTTTTCTGTTTTGATCTTCTTGCCATGGAGGCCCAAGGCTTGCCCACCGGTCCCTCGCAAGCCGCTCTCCCGGAAGCTGAAGCAGCCTTCTCCTCTCTTCTTGCTTCGCTGCCCAAAAAGAAGAAATTTGAAGCTACTAAGTTCGTCAAAAGGCTCGACGATGTTCCGGAGGTAAACCTCCCTCCTGAGGGTCCGATCAAGGTCGCTTTGTCCCTGGCAGATCGGGCCCTGGTGGGTCAATTCATGAGCCTTTGGCCCTCGCCAAGATCCACGGAAAACTGGGTCGTTAAGAACTGGGTTCCGCTGATCAAAAATAAAGTCACCTCTTATTTTCTGGGTAGAGGCTTCTTTCTGTTCGAGTTCAACACCAAGGAGGATAAGGACCTGATCTTCAGGAATGGGCGCTATTTCATGGGACCTTAGGGCCTCTACCTTAACAAATGGACCCCCTATTTCGATCCGGCTATGGATGTCCCAACGGCAGTCCCTGTCTGGGTTCGGCTCCCCAATCTACCAGTGCACTGTTGGAACTGGGAGTCCCTCAAGCACATTGGAGATACTCTGGGAAAATTCATTGACAGAGCAAACAACAATGATCAGTATGATTGCGCCCGAATCTATGTTGAGGTGGACTTAGAGGTGGGGCTTCCGGAGGCCATTAAATTAAAGGTGGGCAGTTGGACGCATGTGCAAGTGCTGGACTATGAGCAACTCCCCTTCAAATGCCGAAAATGTCACATATATGGCCATTTTTCAAGAGGGTGCCCGAACAAAGGGGAAGCTGAGAAAGGAAAGGAAGAGGGCTGGAACCAGGTCAAGAGGCCAAAGACATCTCACAAGAAATCTGGGGTTCATGGACCCCAGCCTGCCTCCATCCAGAATGTTCCCCCGCCAAAAAGCCAAGAAAACAGTTATGAGGTCTTAAGCTTTACTGAAGAGACTCCTCAGGAAGAAGATAGGCAAGATCAACCTTTAGAAAAAATGCCTTCAGCAGAAACAAGACCGAAAGAAAGCGTCACGGCAAGAAACAAGGATAAGCAAACAGAAGCCTCCGAGGAGGAACATGACTCGGAGGAGTCTGAGGAGGATGGAGAAATAGGAGATACGCAGATATCGTTCAGAAGATCTGCAAGGGGCTGCAAATTTGCTAGAGAAAAGAGAGATCGGGAAACTTACATAGACAAGCTTCAGGGTAGTCAGCCCACTCTGGAGAAACTTCTTGGCAAAAATCCGAAGATGGTAAAAAACCAAGGGCAGGGTTCCAAGGGAGCCCATCATCATAAAAATAAATGATGAAGATTGTCTCCTAGAACTGTAGAGGAATGGGGAGAAAATTGAAAGAAGAAGCAACGAGAAGCCTTATAAGAAGATAAGCTCCAGACATTCTTCTTATTCAGGAGACCAAAATGGAGGACAAGGAGTTTCTCCAAATCAGTAGAAAATTTTGGAAAGGTAGCAGCGGACATGCAGTTTCAGCACGGGGAGCATCTGGGGGACTGGGCTCCCTTTGGAACCCTCTCAAGTTCAAATTGGTCACCGTGCTGCACAACACCCACTAGATGTTTTTGAAGCTCCAGCCTTTGGACTCGAGGGTGGCAGTCAGTCTTTTCAATTTCTATGTTCCAACAAATATAGGGGAGAAAAGGGAGTGCTGGGACACCATCATACATCTGTCGAAGTCAGAAAATTTGGAAAACATCATTGTTGCAGGTGATCTTAACCTCACCTTGCGCATGGAGGAAAAGCGAGTAGGCACAATCGTAAGGGACCCTGCAAGGGAATGGGTGGAAGACCTCATGCAGGATTGGGATCTGCTTGACATCCCTCCAGAAAATGGTAAGTATACCTGGTCTAACAAAAGAATAGGTCCTGGTCACATTGCTGGTAGACTTGATAGATGTTTGGTTCAGAGTTCCTTTCTTTTGTTGGGCTTAGATTTCAGATTGCATATCCTCCCATGCAGTGTTTCTGACCATAAGCCCATCTTGCTTGAGATGCTGGGCCACAAAGATCTTGGCCCCATCCCCTTCAGATTCAACCCTCTTTGGGTCAAAGAACCTGAGTTCCTGAACTTGGTTCATGATTGCTGGAAACTGCCAGTGAAAGGTTCCCCTTTCTTCATTTGGGAAGAAAAACTTAGAAGACTGAAAACGGTGCTTAAATCTTGGGCCAAAGCTCTTCCCTCTCCTGCAAAAGAGAGAAAGCAGGCTCAAGATAATCTTGCCCGGCACCATGCCCAATGTGAAGATGCAGAAATCACTAAAGAAGTTCTAGATAAGGAAGCTGAGCTCCAGCAAATCTTCCACAAAGCTTGCCTTTCGGAGGAAGAGCATTGGAGACTGAAGTCTAGGACCTTATGGCTTAAAGCAAGAGACAGAAATTCGACCTTCTTCCACAAGCAAGCTCAAGCCAGAAAGAACTTCAATTCTATTGCAGAAATCAAAGATAGCAATTTGACACACAAAGACTTTGATAGCATAAAGAGAGCAGCTTTCAACCACTTTCAAAACCTGTATAGAGAAGAGGGCATGACGGACCCAAACTCCAAATTCTTGGAGGCGGTTCCCCCTAGGATCTCCCCTTCAATGAATCAGCAGCTTGAAGCAAATATCTCTATTCAGGAAATAAAGGATGCCCTCTTAGACATGGAGCCTGACAAAGCCCCAAGCCCGGATGGTTTTACAGCAAGATTTCTTCAAACCTGCTGGCAGATTGTGGAGAAAGAACTCTACAAAATGATTTTGAAATCACAAGACTGCCAGAAAATTGGGGGCAGCACCAATTCATCTTTTCTTGCCCTCATACCCAAGGAAAAGGGTGCTAAAGAATTTAATCGGTTCCGCCCCATCTCTCTTTGTAATATTGGATACAAATTAATCACAAAGGTTATTGCCAATAGACTTAAAGGTATTCTTCTAGCCATCATCCCGGAGAACCAAGGTGGATTTGTTCAGGGGAGACAGCTCACTGACAACTTCATCCTAGTGCAAGAGGCGATTCACTCGAGCCAGCTTCGCAAAGAGAAAGGTATGGTTATCAAACTAGATCTAGCTAATGCTTTCGATCGGGTCAGACTTAGCTTTCTTTGGGAAGTCTTGAAAAAATTTGGCTTTGGAATGGGCTTTCTAAAATTGATCCGTTCTTGTATTGCTGATCCTTGGATCGCCCCCCTGGTGAATGGGAGAGCAGCTGGTTTTTTTAAAGCTTCAAGAGGGCTTAGGTAGGGTTGCCCCCTCTCTCTGCTCCTCTTCGTCCTTCATGTTTCCGTCCTGAGTTTCTACCTGGATCAGAAACTGGTTGACCAAGAGATCTTGGGGCTCAATATAGCCAGAGGGGTCAAAAATGTTAATCACACCCTCTTTGCGGATGATACCCTCTTGTTAGAGGCTGCCTCTGCCAGATCTGCTCTTAGATTCAAGGAGGTCTTGGATGACTACAGTGAAGCTACTGGCAGCAGTTTAAACAATGGTAAGTGCAAAGCTTTTTGTTGGAACATCTCGGCTCCCACCCTTTCTGCCATCTCAAGAATTATGGGCTTTACTGCCACTCTCAACTGGTCCTCCTTTTCTTATTTGGGCCTTCCCATCTTTCGCAAATTGGCATACAACAGAGATTGGATTCCTCTGTTGGACAAGTTCAAGGCCAAAATTCAAGCTTGGGGATTCTCTTGGTTAAATCTAGCCGGCAAAACTGTCCTCATCAAATCTGTTCTTAGCAGTCTCCCCATCTTTCAATTCTCAGTAATTCTAGCCCCTTCAGGCATCATAAAAAAAATGGAAGCCTTCATTCGCAAGTTCTTCTGGAAAGGGGGCAATCACAATGACAGGAAAATCCCATTAGTCAGTTGGGAGAAAATCTGCAAGCCCCATAGTGAAGGAGGCCTCAATTTCAAAGATCTTAGCCTCCAAAACATAGCTATGGGAGCCAAGATCTTCTGGAGAATCATTGGTCCAAATCCAGGTTGGGCGCAAAAAGCCCTATGGAGGAAATATTTCATGGGAAAGAGGAAGAGATGTCTAGACGCCCTCCTACCCTCCTCAGGTTCGCAGCTGATCAAGCTCTGTCATAAAGCAGCCCCTTTAATCAGAGACAGAGCGTATTGGATCCCTGGAAACGACAAAGAAATTAAAATTTGGGATGACAGCATTATGATGCACCCTCCTCTATCGTCCCACTGCTCTCTGCAAGCGATGCGTTTGTGGTTGGACAACGCTGAATGCACCACTCTTTGGGACATTTAACAATGGGAAGGCAGACATTGGCAGCGATGGAGGCTCCCTCTCGTCCCTCCTGCGCTGTCCCAAGCTCGAGATCTTTTCCTTTCTTTATTAAATGGTATGGCACCTCTGCGCGTGGGTAAGAAGGATGCCCGAGGATGGGGAGCCGCCCCAGGGCTTTACACAGTTGCACAGGGATACAAATGCCTTCATGATCGCCCTAACGTCCCTCCTAATCCTGCAGTCTGGAACGAGATCTGGAATCGCAAAACCATGCCTAAGGTCGACTCTTTCTGTTGGTTGTTATGCCACAGAGGGATTTTAACTGCAGATAGATTGAAGAAGAAAGGATTTCACGGTCCCTCTCGATGCTACTTATGCTGTGATTGTGAGGAGAACACTCAGCATATTAGTTTGGACTACAACTTTTCAAGAGATATCTGGCACGGCCTTCTGAGCTTCTGGAATTCTGAATTCACCTTACCCACGTCCATATCTGATCTTTTTGCAAACTGGCGGAATTCCTACCCAGGATCGCTTCCAAAAAATGAGAGTTTCACAGCTGCATGGCTCTCTTTGCCGAAATTTGCTTGCTGGCAGATCTGGCTTGAGCGCAACAGAAGAGTTTTCAGAGATAAAAGTCTAAACGCTCAGTTCATCATCACCAAAATCAAATGCCTTTGGAAAGAAAGTTTGGGGGATCATTTGCCGGATCTAAATCTGAGTCAGCAAGACTTAGAATGGGGTGCCTCAATGGACCTCCATTTCTCTAGTGAAATAAGGCATTACAAGGCCACAAAAGAGTGGCAATTCAGAGGGAAGGAGAATGATCTCTCGGATCTGCTCCTCAGGCATTCCAGATTCTCTTTATTCTTCGATTGAGCAGCGAAAGGCAATCCTGGTTTGGCTGGGGCAGGAGGAATTATTAAAAATAAAGAGGGTATTACTGTGGCAAAGTTCGCTTGGGGTTTAGGGAATTCTACCAGCATGCAAGCTGAAGCCTTGGCTCTTCTGCAAGGTATCAAGCAAGCAAAGGCTTTCGGTCCTTGAGATATCAGTATCATAGGAGACTCTCAATCCATTATCAAAGTTCTAGTGGACGATTCCTCTCCTGCGGACATTAGACTGGCAAGAGTAATTTCAAGAACCAGAAATTTGGTGAAATCCTTCCGGACTGCTTCCTTCCTTCATCTTTTGAGGGAAAATAATAAAGCTGATGACTTGGAAGCCAACAGGGCAATTTCACTTCCATCTGGCTGTCTCTTGGCAGATGGAATTGAGAATTGGGACCCCATTCCATAAATTTTGTCATGTTTTTCAGCATTTTGCTGAAACAGTTTGTTTGTCTCTTTAAGATAGGGAAAATAACGGAGATAGACTCGATAGTCTCGAGTAAATCTTGATGTTTTCCAAGTTTAGGGGCCTATGATCAGTTAGTGAAAGAAAGGTTAAGGGCTATGCCCGATCAAATGTATCCGGTGAAAGGCATTTTGGCCAAATTCTAATATAAACCATAACCGTTCTTGTTAAAATAAAAATAAAAAAAACGTTTCATTTTCTTTTGTTTTATCTCTCAACCCCACATCAAAAATTTCATTTTGTAGTGGCATCAAGTATCAGGGTGAATGAATTTTTATAGCCTTTAGAGTATATACTAATATCCTCCTATAACTTAAAGTTGAGTTCTTGCTTTCTTACCCTATATCGCATAACAATATTTTTTTTTATCCATCAGGGGAGTTTTGATCTAGGTATTGATATTTTCCTTGTTTTCCATCAAATAACAAAACCTTTAAACAAAAGTTGTCATACGTTTTATGGCATTTGAAAGATTGTCCATTTTCATCTGATAATGGTACTAGAGTTTGATTTCAAACATTTAGAAGAGCCTCCCTATATTCTGATAGCTTGATATTAGAGAAGATCCATATCAAGTATTGATAGTTGCATTTAAAACAAAATTTCATTAAGAATTTAATAGAAAAACATGACACCTTAGCATGTCATGTCATACCTAATGTTGACATGTAATCCAACACATAACAATGTTGACGTATCCAGTGACGTGTCACTTAAATTCCACCTTTTCAATGAGTTACTTGGCTTATTCCAAATGACACCATAATCCTTGATTACGTCATGATCACGCCACTCTCTCTCTCTCTCTCTCTCTCTCTCTCTCTCTCTCTCTCTCTCTCTCTCTCATGGAACAATGACTGGTTTAATTTGATGTCACTCACCCATCCCTTTGAATGCACAATTGAAGACAATATACCTTTTGATTATGGAAATATGTTCATCCTTATATAACATACCCTCTCAATGTATGGGATCATACCCCTTTGATCTTATCGCTCTAGCCTATGGTGTCATACACTTGTAACATTGGCTTATAGATTGATGAGATAAGCTTCTCGTCAACTCTCTCCAGAATTGGTCTTCTTTCTTAATGCACAAGATTTGTATAAGTTGAAACATATAAAAAAAAGGTTTATAGTTATCTCACCACTGGTTATTGGTTAAACTCCCTTGATTTAGGTCTATAAGGGAACTTAGAAACTAAATGGGATGATTTTGTTAAAGGCCTTTACATTAAGTTTTTTTTTTTAAATCAAGATGAGGACTCCCTTGTCTAGAGTTGGAACACTACTATAGGTCAAGTAACAATTATAGAAGATTATGCACCAATTTCTTTCTCTTCTATGGAACATAGTGATTGGTGGCATAGGAAAAATTGGAAATGGTACCTTCCTAAAAAATTGAGGTGATTATGTTGGCTCCTTCTAGAGAATCGAGTTCTCACTTGGGATAATTTATAAAGAAGGTGATTTTTGGGTCCTAACATATGTAGTCTCTGTAAGATTGAATCAAAATATTTGTATTATAATTTTATGCACAATTACTAGGAAGTTTGGTATGACATTCTATAGGTGTTAGGCTTACAAGTCACAATGTCCTTTTCCTCATTTAAAAGTTTTCTTTGGTTTTGGGACACCAAATGGGAATACACAAGACTCTCCTCTCCCCATTTTTATAACCTGGAATATGGAGAGTGAGGAACAAAGTTTTCTTTGAAATTATTCCTTTCAATGTTGATTTTGTGACTCCCAAGATTGTAATTTTCTTCAACAAGTACTCTAAGACTTCAAAAACCAAATATTCCTAGCTATTTTTCCTACTATCTCGCAATTTTGTCTAGTTGGATTATTTGACAGAGCCTCTTAAGAAGGTTATTGGAGTGGGGATGCTTTCATTAGAATATTAGGAAATCTATCTTACCAAATTTGGTTAAATATCAACCAAGGAACAAACACAAAGGCTAAGATAATTACTTGTTGGACTCTCATTTTTTTTTTTACAAGAAGATACTACATTTACAAGTGTATAGAGATTCTAAGTGTATATTGGATTGGTTGACATGAATTTCTTCCTTATATGTGCTAAATCTGGTTTTCTAGAAGTACAATATTTTGACCATTAAGGAAAAGTTTCAATATCTTACATTTCATCATATTTATTAGGAATGGAACACTATGGTAAATGCACTATCTAAAAGAGCTCTCACTTTGGATACTAGTTACATTTTTATGAAGAATGGTAGGATTCCACTCTGATTAAAAGGGCTAGAATACATTTTTATCATATGTCTAATACTTCATGTTTGTGGTTTTCTAGAGATTACTATACTACGAGTCACTCAGTGAGTTCTTAGTATTTGTTTTTGAATGGTACTTTTGGTAATTTATATTTAGTTTATAGCTATTGAAGAACTATTATGTTACTAAAGAATTTGTTATGTTTTAATAGTGCATTTGGATGAAACCTATGGGAAATTTTGTGTGGCCAGTTGGTCATATCTTGATGTCAGTTTTGAAGGATTGTATATTTATCTAGTTGGTCTCGAGATTTCAATATTTTGAGAAGCATGAATTCTAGAAATATTGTGTGTTTGTATGTTACCTTTGATTCTCTCTACGAATACCAAGATGCAAATATTTTCTTGTGAAATAAAAAAGGAAGCTTCCTCAACACCTCTACTATCTAATTATCCTTATAAACTAAATTTTGCGCAACTAGAGTAATGTTATTGTAGACCACCTTAGTACTTACAACTTTGTTATGACTAGGAGTCATCTCCATAGGATGAAGAATTGACCCTTCCTCCTTTTCCAATGTATTATCAGAAACCCTATCCTCTTGTCAATAAGTGATTAGCGTGTCAATTAACCTAAAAAACATAGTTCATTTGATCTTCCCCTTCCTCTATATAGTTAAGTAGATATTATTCCTCCATGCTCCTCCATGAGATAAAAATGGCACATTATTTGTCATTATCAAGTGAATTTGAAATTTCATATGAACCTTGATCCATTAAGCATCTAAAGGAATAAAACATATCTCGTGTCATCCCCATTTTCAATCCCTAAGACATTCCGAACATTGACTCCAAGTATCTCATTTCCTTACCCCTTCCTTAGCATTAAAAACATTTTTATACATTACTGATCAAATTTGAGGGTCTAATCATAATTTCAATTTGAAGGGTACATAGTCATCCAACACTTTTAGAATGAAAACTTGAAAAATTAGATCTACTTTAATTCAATTGATACTAGTAAACTAAGTACACACTTTGTCCCCTCCCCCCCACCCAAAAAAAAAAGTGCACAATAAAGTTTTTTCATTTTATTTTTTTATAATATTATTACAACCTAACGAACCATTAAATTAATAATTTAAAATTTTAAGAAAAATATAATAATAAACTTACTTTGTAATTTCAATTATAGAGTTCTTATGTGATAAAAAGAAATATATTTTCATTAAAAAAATAAGCGCAACTTTCTAAGTAATTCCCAGTGTTAAAATGCATAACATAAAACCTCTAATATATTGGCCATTTTTGTGGACACCTGTTTAAGAGATGATTTGTTCTATTCATCCATGTGATGGTTAATGACCAAACATGTTTAACCATGTGAGTGGGTGCCCTTTAAATTCCTATTTTTTCACAATTGGTATGTTAGTTGTAAATTTCATTAGAAAAGAAGAAATTGTAACACACCTTCAATCCTTTGACAAAGGATGAGAATTCTATCGAAAGACTTAATGAATCTCAAAGAGAACTTACTTGCTTTGTGGCCCTCTAAGAATACATAAATATAACATGCTTGGGTCCATCTCTTATTACTTAGGCTTAAATGTTTATGATTTGGAGCTTCATGAGATCCATACAACAAGAGCTAATGAAAATTGTTGATAATCAAAGACCACCATCTCAATTATTCAAAGAAGAAAGTGAAATAATGTGATTTATAAATATGCATAGAATTGAGAAAGTGAGCGTCATTGGTGTGGAAAATATAAAAGTGAAGATTTCATTATAGAAAAAACCTAATGGATCATATCAACAACTATCATGTTAGTATTTGATTTTTTTAAGGTTTTCTTATGTTGAGAAGGTCAATTTTATGCAATTTCATATCCTATCTTAAACATATATGTTTGTAATTTTTTGATAGTTTAATAGAGTATTTTTTCCAAACATACTCATTTATAGAATTTTCTGTGAAAATTAACCAAAACTATTAGGCCAGAATTGTGAATTATGGATAAATCACACTTCCCTAGACAGGTGCTAGTCTAGAACAATAGGTGAAAGACTATACGACTATTTCTCCTAACTCAGAATAGATACACAAAGAGGATTGGAGGCTCCAAATGGCTCCTTCTGTCGCTTCTGTTGCAGCTTCAAATTCATGCGATTTGTGAGCTGAATGCTTCCTGCAAGAAAGAACACTGAAACAATAGAAGATGCAATAATATAGATATCTATTCAAGCTAGTTAGCTAAATCAGTAAAGCATAAACCATGCACATCAACTAAGATCTTGCAATATGGAAAATCAAATCCAATACATATGCATATAGGGAAAAATAAGTAGTACTCTTTATTGATGATAAAAGGAGAGGTTACAACCTAGTGACTGATTTGAAGTGACCTTCCAACAACGTTCCCAAGCCTCATCATAGTATAAATATCTCCAGCAGTAGCTACACAAATCTATCTCTCAATTGAAAATTCTCCAGCATTTCTCTACTCAAATTCTTCCTCTTCAAGCACTTAGATCTGTGCTCAATTTATAGATGAACTGTAGGTTGTTTTGCTATCAATGACTTTCTAATAATAGGAAATACATGTTTCCAGTCATGTAGATGTCAAATGGACACTTGGATCTGAAGCTTGACACATGTGAACTCTTCTAGAAGGCACTGGCCAAGTGGAGATTCCAGAACAATGAGAATTTCGCTCCCAATGTGACCAACGCACCTGTGAATGTTGGGAAGTGCTTTGCAGAGTAACCTTACATGGGGCTACCTGCATATGCAACGCACTTAGGCCCCTTAGAGCCTGCGTTGGTGAGCTCTCATATGCTATATAATAAGCTTCAAACCTTGGAAACCTTTGCTTGATGAAAGTCTTACTTGATTTGTCTTGTTTCTTGTCTTAGGGCATGTAGCAACTGAAATGTAGGGAATGATAGACCCTGGATCATTGGTCCTGGAGATGATGTCCAGTTAACCAGGTCATTGGGAATGGCGCCCAAATTGACCTATAACAAAAACCATTGATTACTACAAATTGTTGGAGTCGAACACATTAAGTATGGATAATAAATGACATACAAAATGTTCTATCGATAAGGATTAATAGTGCTCATCACATGGATTTCAAGTGGGAATTTGAGAAGATAAAGAGTTCAAACTTTCATTAGGTGACACTTAGAATGTGGATCCAAATATACAATGGTAATATTATGTTGGTGTGACCTATAATGTTAGGACGAACATGATTAGATGAAACTAATGAAAATAATATGATTTTTCTTTAATGTCCATGGACAATACTGAATATTGAATCCTGAAACTTGATTCACATTAACATTCATTTTATATTAAAAAATAACCATTAAACATTTATTATTGAGTATTAGCTTAGTTATTGAATTAGTAGTGGAATAATTATCATTCACTGCGATTCCCAAATGTAGGCTAACTCACTCTTGTTATTCAATAAAACTAAGTCACCTCAAATAGCAGGCTAGTGGTATGTAAGGGGGTAGGTTTTCACTCTTGTGAGATGTCTTTAGGTCTTGGTTTGTTAACATGTTTCCTTACATATGGAGAAGACAAGTTTTTAGCCAATCACATTTTCAGCTCATACTTCACAATAATTTAGGGAATTAATTTTATCTTTTAAAATAAATTTTGGACCATTTTTAAGATTGATATGAATTCTTCTAAAATGAGTAGTATGGTTAAGACCATGTGCTTCTTTGTAAGAGATAATAGGTTGAAATCCATAGGGGTAGAGAGAGTATGCACACTTTAGTAGACTTAAGAGATAATAGGTTGAAATCCACAGGGGTAGAGAGAGTATGCACACCTTAGTAGACTTTAGCAATCAAATAACTAAGTGAAAGGAGGTCCCTTGTCCTGGGGATGTTATACTCCCGTTTTTTCATTGAAATTAGACAATACAATTTTTAATGAGATTCTGATTTTTAATTATTTAAAATATATTTACAAATATATAAACAAATTCAAAACCTTGAAAAAAACTCTAAAACACTTTATCTATACAAATATAATATGTCAAATATACCAATTCAATAACAATTTAAATCCATCTTAACTTTAGATCTACCCAATACCCAAAAAAAATTAAAAAAAATTAAAAATAAAAATAAACAAATATTAATCTCTAAAATAATCAAATAATGAAACATCCGTCCGTCTAAGAACTTCTCGGACAATAATGAAACATCCGTCCAGGCTGAGGATTGCGTTTCCACTACACTTTCGATTATCGATCAATGCAACTGCCCTTTTGCTTATCCGATCGTAGCCTTAGAAAATCGATTATACCGTTGCCGTGTCAACTACTGCTTCACTTGGCTGTGTTCGCACCAAAATCAAAATCCTACTCGCCTCTATTTTTCCACACCATCACACAGCTCAGACCACTCAAAATTGAGGCACAGATAGCATGGTGGAATATGGTGGATGACTTTGAAAAATATTTCAATTCCGCGCCAATAGAGTCCTATTCCATTCCTTTCCTTTTTCTTGAAAAATGGACTATCTATAACCAGTAAAACAATTGGAATTTGAACGCAACTCTAAATTTCTTTACTAATGAAAGCCGCTGCTAGATGTATGTTCCGAAGTGATTTACACTACACTTCTTATATTGTATAATGTACTGACAATGCTTTTTTCTTTCTGAAAAAAAAATGTTCATCACCCATGACGTAGTCACATCGAAACCTATATAAACCCTATACACCCACCATACTATGAATCTATCAATCATTCATCCACATCGTGAAAAATGGACTATAACCAGTAAAACAATTGGCATTTGAATGCAACTCTAAACTGCTTTTCAAATGAAGGCCGCCGCTGCTAGATGTATGTTCATCACCCACGACGTTAGTCACATCGAAACCTATATAAACACTATACACTATGAATCTATCAACCATTCATCCACATCGTTCCGCCTATTTCTCCAAATTGGTGGATCTCATTCGCTTATATTCTAGAAAAAAAAGGAGAGGAAGAGTAACCACACTAACCACAATGGCAGGGGAACAAAACACACAAGAAAATCAATCAAAGCAGCAGATCCCACTGATAACACCTTATCAGTTGGGTCCCTTTAGCTTGTCTCACAGGTATCAACCTTTTGCTCTGTTTTTTTTTTCATTCCTCTCGTACTCATTTTCTCAACATAGTTTGTTGATACTAGAAAGGGGTTTTGCAGGGTGGTTTTGGCACCATTAACAAGACAGAGATCCTATGACTGCCTGCCCCAGCAGCACGCAATCCTATACTATTCTCAGAGAACCAGCCCTGGAGGTCTTCTCATTGCAGAAGCTACTGGTGTCTCTGACTCTGCCCAAGGGTAGGCTAACATTTTTTCTCGAAGATTCCCATAAATCAATCTTTATGCCCATATCATAATAAGTCGAGTGCTTGTTATTAGCCTTTTTTAATTAGAAACCCAAACGATGATGATGATGACGATGACAAGGTGTGTGACTGACAGGTACCCAAATACGCCTGGAATTTGGACAGAGGAGCAGGTGGAGGCGTGGAAGCCCATTGTCAATGGCGTCCACAAGAAAGGAGGCGTTTTCTTCTGTCAGATTTGGCACACTGGAAGGGCTTCCCATGTGGGTAAGTATCTATGTTTTGCATTGCAGTGCTCTCCATTAATTCCTTTCATATACCCACTTGGCAGATCTCTGTGTATTGGGTTCTGTTAATTTGCCTTCCAATGCACCATTCGCAGTATAATGATATAATTTTTTATCTTCATTTCGTCATGGCATCTGATAATGCTAAAGGGTAGAGACAACTGTTATTTCCTCGCACTGTTAAATTTGTATTAGGTCAGTTTTTTCACGGATGTTATTTTGTTCGGAACGAAGAACATTTGTAGTAAATTTCTGTGAATAGAGATAGCTGAGTGGGCTTATGGATTGCAGATTATCAACCCAATCGTCAGACTCCTGTTTCTTCATCAGATCGAAAAATATCAGCAAAGATTCTGCGAGCCAATGGCAAGGATTTTGTAGATTTTTCCCCTCCTCGAGCTCTAAAAACTGAGGAGATTCCTCAGATAGTTAACGATTTTCGTCTCGCTGCCAGGAATGCTATCAATGCAGGTGACTGTTCTTCTAGAAACCGTAAATTTGGCATTTACCCATTTGCATGTAAACTTAGTACATAGGCCACAGGGGTTATTTTTATCCATAGAAGTACTCTGTATTTTCCTCTTAATAGAACCCTCCGGGCTAATTTTATTCAAAGAAGGAACCAAAGTTTTCCTTGTGATTTCGAATATTGCCTATTCAAATGTCACAACAGTAGAATAGCTTTTCCTCAAACTACGCAGTTCAACTAAATAGGGAAGTGTTTCCTTTTTCCATGAATACTTTTGGTGGCTTTGTGGCAGGTTTTGACGGTGTTGAAATTCATGGTGCTCATGGGTATCTTGTTGACCAATTTATGAAAGACAGCGTAAATAACAGGACCGATCAGTATGGTGGCACTCTGGAGAACCGGTGCAGGTTTCCTCTCGAGCTTGTTGAAGCAGTGGCAGATGAAATTGGAGCAGACAGAGTGGGGATACGGCTCTCTCCATTTGCAGGGTATCTAGAATCCAGCGACTCAAACCCTGAGGCGCTTGGGCTTTACATGGCTGAGACCTTAAATAAATACAACATCCTCTATACCCACTTTGTAGAGCCGAGAATGGTAACTGTAGGGGAATCTGTTGCAACATACAAGAGTCTGCTTCCAATGAGGAAGGCATTTAAGGGGGCATTCCTAGTTGCAGGAGGTTATGGTAGAGAAGATGGAAATGAAGCAATTACAAGCGGTAAGGCTGATCTTGTAGTTTATGGTCGACATTTTCTGGCCAACCCAGATTTGCCTAGAAGATTCGAGTTAAATGCCCCTCTCAACAAGTACGACAGAAATACTTTCTACATTCCTGATCCCGTTGTTGGTTACACAGACTATCCATTCCTTGAATGAACTGTTCATTCCTATAGCTTCACTCACACTCTCATCTTGTTGCTATCATCTTTTAGTAATTTATAGCTTCACTCGCACTCTCATCTTGTTGCTATCATCTTTTAGTAATTTATGGTATAGCAGCCATGGCTTCAATTCAACCTTTCTCAACTCCTCAAGTAAGGAAGAAAGGGTGACTTGTTCTCCGAAAAAACCCACCCTTGCTGCTATCATCTTTTAGTAATTGTTGGTCAGCAGCCATGGCTTCAACTCAACCTTTAACTCCTCAAACGAGAAAGGGTGTCTTATGTTTTCACTACTTGTTTCCTTCTCATAAATACAAGATATTAGTATCTACCTTCGATCAACATTGTTGTAGGGTTTTAACCCCGGGACCATGGCAAATTTGCAGGAATGTGAATGCCCGATGAAAATAGAATTATGCATCATCCTGATCGAAATAAATATATAGTTTTCCCATTACAAAAGTTCACATATACATCAGAGAATCATTGTTCAGAATTGATTTTTCTATTTTAATATTCTGTATCCATCTGCAATGGGCTTCCCGCCTTTAGTTTTGTCAGGCATATTCTGTTTCTTGGAGCAATACCTGTTCTTTCCCTCTTATATTATGAGTTCATGGCTTCTGTTGCAGAAAATTGAGTTCCTTTCTGTTTTTTTAAAACAATTAATTTTTTTACTCTAAATAATTTTTCCTTTTTCTTATTTCAGAGTAGAATTTTACTTATTCATAATAACAATAATATTTTTAATTTTTAATTTTAAAATTAAAATTAAGCCAAATATCAAATTAATATATTAAATATTTTATTTATTTATTAATATATTAAATGTTTTTTTTAAATAAATAAAATAAAATAAAATAAAAAAATATACTCCGATTCTATATTCTTGATCGCATTTACTAAAAATAAAACCTTCAATAATTCCCATATCAAATATTTGATCTCTGTTTATTCACAAGTATAAATGCCGAATTGTCCATTGACTTTGTGATTTTTGCTAGGGTTGAAACCTACACTGATAAAAACATGTGAGTTTTTAGCTTATATATTTCCCAATTCTCAATCATTTCATCTCTGGTTTAACATTTAATATTTTCAATTTTATTTTAACTAATTTATTTTTATTTTTAATTATATATATATATATATATTTTAATATTTTTATTTTTTATTTTTTTAATTCTATTTTTTTATTTTTTTATTTATTTGTTTGTTTATTTATGTATTATTTATATATTTATTTATTTTTATTTATTTATATTTCTTTTTCCTTTTTTTTAATACATATGTATATATATTTATTCTTTTATTTTTATTATTTATTATTTATTATTTATTTATTTATTGTTATTTGTTTTTTTTGTTATGGATTTCAAAGTCAAAATTAGTTGTTATCCTTTTCTACATCTATTTAAACTCAACGTTTGATGTGATCTCTCACCTAGTCCTAATGATGAACCACACTGGTTGGTTCGAAACTCATCAACTTTGTTCATTGTAATGTGATTATTACCGAAAGATTTCTTCATAATTTATAATATTTTTAATTTTATTTCAACCAATCAAATGATTTTATTATTGGTAATTGAAGTTTTTGGAATCTTGTGTATTTAGTTCAAAAAGTCTAACTTTTCTGATGAAGACTTCACCCATATTCAAGAGTAGAGAGTAATTTATAATATTTTTAATTTTATTTCAACCAATTAAATGATTTTATTATTGTTGATTAAAGTTTTTGGAATCTTGTGTATTTAGTTCAAGTTCGAAAAGTCTAACGTTTCGAATGAACACTTCAGCCATCTTCAAAGACAGAAAGCTCTTTCCCTTAAAAATGAGTGAAGTGTTCACCCCAAACATTAGGTCTTTAAAACTAAATACAAAAAATTTCAAAAGATCTGATCAACATTATATTCCTACATGTGAAAACATACACATACAGGCATGCCTTGATTTGATTATTATTCATTTTATATATTTGATTTTGAATGTAACCGTATGAATATATGTGAAAGAGGGAGTTAGTTTGTTTATATGTTCCATTATTGGTGTTTCTCCTCTATTGGTGGACCCTATAGGACCCTATCTTTTAGGACCCCACTTGTTGCATGGTAGCAAGCTTGTGTCTAGAATCGAACCTTTATACTAAAGACATGCGGTTTGAAAAAGTTCCCAGCATGTGCATGGTGGGGCATAGACCTTTCCTTGGTTTGCGGCTTTGGTGATGTCATGCTATGATTTTCTTTGAGTGGGGTGGTCTCTTCTCTCTCCCCTTGTTCCCGGAGGTCACCAAGTGTAGGTTTAGGCATAATCAAGGAACATATTAGGGCATAATTCTCCATGATTTTCTCAAGCCTTACCAATCAATAATGTAGGTATAACCTCTCAAGTGGTGGGTTATGGATCCTTTCTTCTTCATGTTGGATTCTATATGTACTATCTTAACAATGTTGCATGGGACAAAAACCACTAATGTGTATGACGTCTTTTCATTTTTTTTTTAGGTTTAATTCATCATTGTATTGATATTGGTTTTGATTTCTTAGAAATTAGATTAGTGTAGAAATGCTTTGGTCAGAAATATTAGTGTAAGATGGCTATCCATTTCTCTTGTTTCATTTGCATCTATTTTCCCTACATCATCCAAGCTCACAAGCCCAAAGTGCTTGCCACCTTGAGAGATGGTAACTTGTTATATATTTCAAAGATACATGAAATCATAAATCAAATTCCAGCTATAGAAACAATCTTTCAAATGGTATATACAAATTTTGATGTGGGGTAATTAATAAAACATTATGAGCTTTACAAGACATTTTTTTTTCCTTTTATAAATTTGATAAATCATAAATGTGTTTAGGTTAGATTTGAAATGAACATAATTTCATTAGAAGAGAATCATGCATCAAAATATCATTTCATAATTAAGAATATGCAATTTCAAAATGGATAAGTCAAACTCAAGAAACTCTTAAGAGAAAAGGCTAAAACACTCAATTTGTAGTAGAAATATAAAGATGATTACTTTGTCCAATGTTAATTTCATAGTGGTAGGACCTTTGATTTTGTTTGATTTATTTCTAATTTTTTTAGGTCATTACATATTTGCAATTAATTTTTCAGAAAATAGTGAGCAAAATTATGGAAAATTTATTGAAAGTTGTGGCCCTCCTATGCTAGAATCAAGAGTGTAATACCCATTGGTAAATCCCTTGTACTAAATAAAAACAACATCTATACCAAATGATAATAACAAACATGGAAAGAGATAAAAATCAAAATATCAAAAAATGGGAGAAACCAATTCACAATATACAATAAGGGTTATGAGAAGCTACTTGTCCAAGTTAAAATGCACTTGTTATTGAAAATTTATTGAAAGTTGTGGCCCTCCTATGCTAGAATCAAGAGTGTAATACCCATTGGTAAATCCCTCGTACTAAATAAAAACAACATCTATACCAAATGATAATAACAAACATGGAAAGAGATAAAAATCAAAATATCAAAAAATGGGAGAAACCAATTCACGATATACAATAAGGGTTATGAGAAGCTACTTGTCCAAGTTAAAATGCACTTGTTATTGAAAATTTATTGAAAGTTGTGGCCCTCCTATGCTAGAATCAAGAGTGTAATACCCATTGGTAAATCCCTTGTACTAAATAAAAACCACATCTATACCAAATGATAATAACAAACATGGAAAGAGATAAAAATCAAAATATCAAAAAATGGAGAAACCAATTCACAATATACAATAAGGGTTATGGGAAGCTACTTGTCCAAGTTAAAATGCACTTGTTATTCCTAAAAGGTAGAGGAAGACAAACATCTTCAAAATGGTAGTGATGTGTTAACTTTATCATTAGATAGTTAGCTAATTTAGGATGTCCCAATCTACTTTTGATTTGCTATAGTTAGCTAATTTAGGATGTCCCAATCTACTTTTGATTTGCTAGCTAAGTACGGAAAATGCTTTTCTACTTAATTGAGTGCATGCACTAGGACCTCAATCTAATCATAATAAACCTCAACACATCAACCTAATTGGAATTGGTTCAACCTAATCATAATGAACCTCAACACATCAACCTAATTGGAATTGGTTCTTCCTCTTGAAAAATGTAGATATCGTATTCATGTTTATCAATAATATATATCAGATGTAAATGTTTATCAATAATATGCATTAGATTTTACATCATGTCTCTTGTGTAATTCGAAATGTCTCTTTAGTTAATCAATTTTCCTCTCCTCTTTTTATTTCGAGCTTGCATTTAAAATCCTACACAATGAATAACAATATATAATATTTTATTGATTATTATTAAATTAATATAAAAAAATAGTATCTCTTTTAATATAATCAACTTCGTTGTGGTTCATTAATGTGAGTAAACAACAACACTCAATAACTAATTTAATCCGTCTTGACCAACACTAGTCTATTTACTTATACATTAAGTTAAGAAGTAAACAAACTCGACCTTTTATACTAGTTTAATTTTTTCTATAAGACAAAGTTATACCTAAATCTACTCAATTCATCAAAATAATAATGGTCTAGAGCCAAAATACTTACCAGTAAAATTTCATGATCAAAATTCCCATCAATTAAATAAAATTATAAATTAAAAAAAAATCTCTATCAAATTTAAATAAGAAATATAAAAGAAAAAAATTAACTTTATATTTTATTATTAAATATCCTAAACATTAATTTAACAAATATATAAAATTCAATAACTTATATAAATTAAAAAAATTCAAATCCATAGAGTTTAATTACCTGTATATAAATTAATAATAAATTATATTTAAATATGCTAACATTTTGCCAAATCCATAAAGTTTAATAACTTGTATATAAATTAATAATAAATTATATTTAAATACGCTAACATTTAGCATATACAAAACAATAAATAATTTTCCATGTCACTTCATGAAAAAAAAACCTGAAAATTATATTAATTTTATTTATATTATATTTATGAAAAAAAGGGTCATTTTTAAATTACCTTTTAAGATTTCATTTTCCAGTTCTAAGTTTAATAAATCACACGAGTACCCATGGTACCCATGTGATGCTAAAAACATTCAATTTTAAATTCAATTCCTATGCAATTACTTTTGAATGATTAGACTTGTAATGAAATTTAAAATTCTCGTTCAGAAGAACGATCAGATTCAATGGTACTTTAATCTCTTCTATATCTACATTCAATAACGGCTTTCTAGTGTTTTCTATTTCACTTTAAAAAAAATAAACTAGCAATTGCACCGAGGTGCAAGGGAACGCTAGAAGGAGGAGACATGAATCATTTTGTGGTACATGTTAGGGAACATGATGAATGTGAATTTATGAGAGGTAAAAGGCTCCTACAATTACCCACAATTATATACGGCCCTTTTATATCTCGCCTCAACCGCAATATATTAAAACACACTTCGTCTTCCATTCAACATTATAATAGACCCATACGACCAAAATCCATTCAAGCAGATTCGAATTAACATACGAATAGTGTAATTCACCCACGTTAATAAGCCACTCCATTTTAATCGATCAAATCAACAGACATTGGGTAACGACCAAGGTATGAACCATATATTCGGCATGCATTCGATAATCCGTATTCCATGATTAAAACCAACACCGATACATATATTTGATCAACTCAACAATGGACTACATTCAAATTCCAAGAAATATTGTCTCGGGCCCACGGCAACAGAGCCTATGCACCTTGGTTCTTTGGTTGTGCAACTTTGTCAATCCTCTGACGGCGCAGAGCACGTCGCACTGCTCCTTATGATTCAACGGATATCGCGCAGGCTAAATGCACGATCGTTAACTCCCGATGAGAGCGGTTTCTAAAATTTGCTCAGGGGCACGCGTCACCCAGTCCATGGAATCGCGTTGATTTCCCAATTACCGCTTACCCTACGAAGGCGGTGCGGTCAAACCACCATATTCATTCCAACCCGCGTCCACTGTTCACCGAGGTTCCGCTCTTCCACGCAGGGTTCCGGTCCTTACTCACTAGTCCAACGACGCGATACTCATTCGTTTCACGATTGTCCACAGTTCGATTCCAATCCTCTATTCCCAACCACAACTCTTCGAAGGTATTCCGTCTTGTTATGGTTTCGTTATTCGTAGAGGTCGCACGGCATTCCACACAGAACGTAATCGTATTTTGTGGTCTAATTCCATGGTAACCTCAAGCGGTCCTCACCACCGAGCGCGTTGCATTGTTATGCATAGCAGAGGTTGCAGATAAACCCCTTCGTGCTTGACACTGCATAATCTATATCATTAAGGGTTCGATTACACAGAATGGATCAATTCAAGAATCTCAGGAGGAACCAAGATCCTCCTTCATACGGTGAACTCTTCCATTCAAATTGCTGCAACGTCTTACACAGGGACATCGATCCGATAACTCCACTCTGGACTTTGATTCATAGATCTATGCTCGTACAATACCCATCAGAACATCGACCTGAATGTCGATTTCTACAAGACACACACAGAGTACAAATTTCTCTGAACGTAGATTCGGCAAATAGAACAATTTTATTGCTTGAGGAGCTGCCACATGTCAAGATTTCACTGGCTGCAAGGGCAATGAGAAGTGTTTCTCATTGGCTGGGGTGAGCAATGTTTGCTCACCCCAAGCCCGCAAAAAAAACACCTCCAATGTAAAAATAAAATTTTAAAACCTAAATTTTAAAGTACCTTTCCACAATAAGCACACCTCTCCATGTAATTATTATATTGCATTAAAATGAAAAATATTACCCAACCTCACAGAGCACAATTTCGTCCTTGTGATTTGTGCGCCAACTTGTATGCGTGGAATCATAGAAAAGTCGAAATTGTAGAGTTTGCCGTGGGTCCAAGTTTAGGTTACAAGGCCTTGGTTGGGACACGTCAGCGTTCCAGAAGTCTCAATTATTTACCTAGTTGAAATACTCGGAAAGTTCCAGGGAGTTCATGGTGCCTCTGGAAGTTTTCAGAAATGACACGAGCTAACCCAGTGACGAGCATAAAGTGCCACTTGCCAACACGCATTATCTGTGATTGTCGAACCAAGCCACTTGCCAACACGCATTATCTGTGATTACATGTTTGTTGTAATCATGCCGATTGGAATTGATGAATCTTGTCAATTAATCTTTTTCATATCTGGTTTCAGTTCTGGTATTGAATTCCATAAGATTTTGTGTTGATCAGAGCCAAATTTTGTCGGGTAATTGTCAATTAAGGTTTTTCATATTTGGTTTTAGCTCTGTTATCGATTTCCATGAGATGTTTGTTGGTCAGAGCCAATTTTCATTGGTTAATTTTGTAGATTAAAATTCGGTGTTTATCGTACCCAAATTTGATTGACATTGTTCGTGTTTGGTTTTATTTTTGGTGTCGAATTTCATAGTCTTCTGTGCTTATCGGATCTAACTGTGAGTGATTAGTTTTGTCGATTAAAGTTTTTCGCATTTGATTTCAGTTGTGGTATGGATTTTCATCAAGTTCTGTGCTTACTGGAGATAAATTTCGCGGAGTAAGTGTCGTTTGATTTGTTGAAGCTGCAAAATGAATCCTATGTACGCGTATGGCGAACCTAGCTCACACACTTATCCTCCATATTACTGGGCTTCGCCAAACGTACAAGGTCCCCAGCCAATTTCAGCATCGTGGCCAGAACCTTATTATAGTTGTAGAGAGTGTACAGTTGAATTTGGTGCGCGACAGCGTAGCCCAAACAACGGGGCCTGAAGATGGTCGTAATCAATCCAGGCCTGTATGTTGCGTCCAATCTTGAGGCTGAATCCATGGAATTTTTTCCCATTCCAATAGCCAACAGGCTTCGTCTCCACAGAAGTGAGGCTGTTGATGTCCACGCCCACGTGGTGGTCGTCGGGGTCACCGAATTCCTCATTCTCAATTGTATCGAACTCCACAGCCAACAAATGATTATTTGGCTTCGTGTTGCTGGTGAGATTCAGCAAGCCCAGGTACTGAGATGACAGAGCTTCTATTCGAGATCTGTCCACCGGCATGACGGTGAAAGCCATTCCCTCCCCACCTGTGTCAGAGTAGGGATGCACCATGCAGAAAACGAAGGTAGTGCTGAAGGAGGAAAGCGTCTCGTTCCTTTTCATCTGCACCGAAATTGGATACAGCGCGCGGCCGAGTCTGAAATGAGTGTGATTTGTAAGGGCGAGCACGGATCTGGAGTGGATGAGCGAAGCATCCGCATCGACAATGAAGTTGGTTCCTTTGAATCCATTGAACACAAAACTGGTATGACGATGATCCTCCCCCGCGGTCCAGGTAAAAGTGTTATGACGATGTAGCTGAAGTCTCCGTACACGTGGCAAAATTTCATTGGTTCCATGCGTGATAGCGAAACTGGTTCTCATTGGCTGGGGTGAACAGTGTTTGCTCACCCCAAGCCCGCAATGGAAAATGCCTCCGGCCTAAAAATCACTTTAAAAGAATAAAAAAAATTAGATTAAACGAAATTTGATATCTTCTATCTTTTAAAATACATTGAATCTTAAAAAATTATAGATTCAACAAAATTTGATATCTTCCATCTTTTAAAAAAACATTCAGATTCAATGTACGTGTAAAAGTTATTTCCTTTCAAATATTTAAATTTAATATATTTTATTTTTTTAAATAGATTAATAAAAATATAAATTTTTTTATTAAAAAAATTATATTTTTATAATATAATAATTTTGAATTAAATATTTCATTTTTTTAAATAGGTTAATAAAAATATAATTTTATTTATTTATTTAAAAAATAATGTATTTATAATATAATAATTTTAAATTAAATATGTTTTTAATAGAAAGGAAAAAACAATGATATATATTATTTTTAAATATTTAAATTTATTTTTCGATCGAGATGCGAGTCAGGCAATGAGATGTAGTGGGATCGAGTGGCTATAATGTCAAAGAGTGATTATTAAGGAAGGGGGTGGCCATGCACATGCAAATACATGCATCATACACTAGGTGGTAATTATATTCAGTGAGGGAGATAGGAAATGTGATTAACGCAAGCAAAGGTGAATAGCATTGCTATCATAACCATTTGGAGAGATCGGGATAGGGTTTCTCATGTTGCCAAGCAAGGGTTGAGGGTGTTGATTATCGTTGTAGTGAGGGGAGCAAGAAGGCTTTTCTTCCTAACCTGTGTACGCAGATTAGTTGCTCGGCTTCCGCTTTCAAGGGTATGTCATAGATGGTTATGTAATTTACATTATGTATCTGATTATATGCCTCTACAGGAAGGGTGATTCACATGATATTTGTGGTCACTCATTGATTATGGTGTTGGTTTGGTCTTAGGGTTGGAAACTAGTCTTTTTTCCACCTCTGCCACACTCCAATTTGGAGGTTGGCCGCGCCAAACTCGGGCCTCCATGTCGTTGTTGTTAGCACAACCCTATGCATTTTATGTTTAGTTAGGAATTGGGGCTCGGGGAATACCTGGGACCGACAAGCCTCAATTCTCAGTCAATTTGGGTGGAGTCATGTTTTGCCCAATCCTCTGTTGTTTTTGGTCGCGGGTTTTATATGTCAGCGAAAATAGTTACACTCTGGGATGGGGGAGAGGTTCACCTCATATCCATACTTGGCTCATTGGCGGAAGCCATCCAAAGGGTAATAGGGCTCAGGGGAAATGACTTTTTTTTGCTGACCTACCAGAATCACTGGAAAAAGACCCACCGCAAAGGGATGGGTCGAGACACCTTGGTCTCAGATCGTCATTATATGGAAAGTCTTTGGATTTGATCTACTAAATTTATGTTTCTTCGTTGTTATTTGTTAGATACCGCGGGTATTACTTAATTTGGGCTCTCCAAGCTCTCTTATGACTATCTCCAGTCGAAGTTATCTATTATTCGAGCCCAAGTGTGGGTCAAAGACAGTGGGTTAGGCTTCGCCAAATTCTTGAAGAGGGCCAGCAGCAGGAAGTGGAGTCAACGTCCACCCATAGGAAAAATTCGAGTGCTCGCAGAGAGCGAGGTCATGGTCTGGCCTGCTCTTGTTCCAATAGAGGTAGGGGCCATGGGAAAACTTCCCTATATGAGTTGTGATGCAACCAATGCTTATCGAACTGGTACTCACTCTTGGGCTAGATATGTTATAAGTGAATGGGAATCTGAAATTAGAACTATGCTAGACCCTAGTAAGCAAGAATTGTTAGCATATTTGGGTGACATTATTCCAGATTTGGGTCAAACTCGGGGTTGCCTCACATTAATTTTGAAAACCCTGCATGTTTACTTATTAATGAAAACATTGTTGGCGAATGCTTTGATGCTACAACTGACAGGGAGCCCAAGATTCACAGAGGAACTACAAACCATCCATAGGGAACTACAACTGATCCAGTGCCAAATTCTGCAGTAGAATGCTCGGTTGGCCCACATAGAGAGACACATTCCATGCTTGTTGTCGAAAGAACAACTAGGCACCAACGCCAGGGACCCAACCCTGATAGACTCTCTTCTTATGAAGAGACTCTCTTAGATGCATAAAACGACGTTTTTTGTTCTCCTAAGTAGGATGGTAGACAATAGAGGCTATCAAGATAGTTTTGCTTATGTAGCATTGAAGGAAAAACTTAGACAATTTAGATTTTGGACTTGTTATAACTCAACCAGATGGTCAACAAATCTGGTTTCCCATTAGGTAGGTTGAGACCATCTAGGTATGGATGCTCATGATCTATTACCTGCTAAATTTTGAAGAAATAGAAAGGAACCGCCTCCACTTACAAAAAATAGATTTAAATTTATATAATTTTATCAAAATTTATTATTTTTTATTTTAAAATATAATAATTATGTTGATAGGGGGATCTGATTATAGAGTATGGGTTTCTTTGAAATGTTTCCAGGTCAGTAGACTATATCTAGTCTATGGATAAACCCAACATACAATCGAAGGATAGAATTGGACCTGGAGGAGCTCATCAATTACAAGTTGAGTTCCCCATGTGGAAGAATATTTCGAGGGAATTTGGAATATCAACAGGAGAGGGTTTCACCGGAACAGGTTTTTCCGGATTGATTTTTTGGGAATGAGCCAGGTGGGTTATCACACTTATAGTATATGGTGGGATGTGACTCACGTTTCTCCTGCATGGAACCCTCACCTCAACACTAGGACGGTGTGGCCTCAAATTCACCACCCTTATCAAATGCTTTAGGCTCCAACCTCTTGTCATTCCATTTATTGGCTAATGAAGGTCTTGAGAAGGCCAAGGAACTGAAGCTCCCCTCTCATCATCACAAGAGAAACAAGGTTATCTGGAAAATGCAGGAGGAGGTAAGTCTCACACTGGGGTAGGATACCTCCCTTCCCATATAATGGATTTCGAAGGTAAAACCTTGGTGGGTAGGTTTAAGGTAAGAACCGTTGCATGTTTATCACTAAATATATGGGTTTCTACTTCATGGTGCCCTCTCTTAGGCTATGACTCTACGATTCATACTCTAGTTCGTAGATGGTTGGCATTTATTTTCAGGGTAGAGGGGGATCGCAACCTAATTATGAAGAAAAAATGGAGCTAGGGTATGGAGGGTTTGCTACTAAATCTATGGCTTATTTATTTTGACCCTAAGGAGCCGATGGATAAATTAAGGATTTGGGCTCTTCATCCTAGATTGTTGCTACATTTGTAGGGTATGGAGATCTTCACAACCATTGACACATTTGCTGGCCATCCCACATCTCAATCCCAAATGAGAAGTGCATCAGTTGTCTATTATCTGATCACTCATTCGAGGAGAAGAGAGAGGCTTGCAAGCAGCTTAAGGGAAGATCCCTCCTTGCTTTGAATATTAGAGCTCCATAGCTCTAAGGATTCACTGCGAGTGTTTTAGCGTTCTACCTCTTTTTACCACCAACAACTAATAAAAGGGGATTTGTTCTCCGTTGGTATTATTATTTTGTTTAAACTCGATATTGAAATTGTGTCATATTTGTATTTGTTGTTTCTTGTTTCCTCCTCTATTGTAGGGTGCTATGTTTTATAAATAGTTTTTCTACATGTTATGATGCTTCACTAACCATCTAACAACTCATTTTTTCCCTGTGACATTGCTTGTAGGAAAGAAACCTCCCCTACCAAGCACCGTGCATTTCGTACACCCTCGTGTCAAATGCACCAATACAGGGGTGAACAACAAAACCTCATTAGTTTGCTTTGGCTTTCCCTGTTGAGATTCAACAAGATGATGAAGCTTAGTGATAATCAGTCACCTTCACTAAGTGGGCCCGCAGGCTATTTTTAGGTGTAAGTCTATTTTTAGACATGGTGATCATATTTCAGAAGTTGCAGGACGTTATTTGTGGATGGTTGCTCAAGTTGGAAAAATAGATGAAATTGTATTTTTAGAAGATTGGGCGAAGTCTATTTATAGATCGTCGATCTAAAAATAGATATGTTGATTATTATTAGCCCTTAATAATAATCAAACTCTAAATATCAATTTATTCTCTTGGAGCACTTTATTTCAGTGTACAGATTTGGCAAATCAGTGGGCTGAAGGAATTACGCAATTCCTAGGGTTGACTGGTGGTTCATGTATGGAGGACTCAGTTAGAACTAAAGTGGCAAAGTTATGATAGAGTTGGAAGAGTAGTTCATGGAGTTGTTATTCAGTTTAACTCAGTTATTGGAGTTAAAATCAGTTGAGCTAGTTGTATCTAGTCTAACTGAATGATACAATAGTGAGAGTGGAGTGAATTAATTAGTTAATTAATTCACAAATAATAACTCATTAATCAACTGAACAAATACAACAGTTAACTACAGTGCATGTCAATTCCAGTGGAGACCCAATGGAGAGATAGGTGAAAGGGTGAGATGGACTCTCTGTTGTGACTATAGTGATGCATTAATTACATCACACACACATTGGAGTTGTCAATGAGGATTGCACAGTCAAGGCAAGGGTAATTTGAATTCATTCAGAGCTATTCTTCAGTAGGGATTGCGTAGTGGAGGCAGGCTATCAGATGGCGAGAAATCAGTACATGGATTTGCAGATTTCTTCAAGTTAGTGTGTGATGATTGATTGTACTGAGAGCTTGATGTACTAAGCTTTGTATGAGATTTTTACATGATCTCCATGATACATAAGATATGATAGTTGGGGTTTTTAGCTTCAGGCTTCCCCATTAAACAACTGTGTTATGTGAGATTGTTTTTATTGCTTCATGTGTTTGCAATTGAGTTTATAATTTCCGCAAAATATTAACAGTGGAAGGATTCTGTATTTAGCAAGAAGATAAATATTGCTAGATCAGGAGAATTTGGATATATAATGCATATGTTATATAATTTCTACATGGTATCGGAGCAGTGTTAATTCTTGAAGATTGCAATTGTGAAGAATTGTTGAGTTTGTGCTGGTGGACAATTCGAATTTGCTGCAGAAAATTCTTAGTGCGAAAGTTGAGTACTTATTGAAATGTCTTTCAATGGATTGCGATTGGAGTATGCCCTTGAGGGCAGCTCGAATTACATAGCCTGGAAGGATAGGATGGAGGCGGTGCTGGAAGATAATGGACTGAAGGAGTTCATCGATAGTGATGTTCCTAAGCCTGGTTCTAGCGATGCTGCATTACTTGACGCATGGAAAAAGAAGGTAGTGAAGACAAGAAGAATCCTGTTGGAAGGTGTAAAGGACCATATTGTGTCAAGTCTTCATGGGAAAGCCACTCCATTTGCAATGTGGAAGGCTTTGACAGATTTGTTCCAAAGTAGCAGCGACCAGAGGAAGTTGGCGCTAAAAGATAAGCTCAGAAAAATAAAAATGGAGAAGGGCGACAGTATTCCAAAATATCTCAGGAAGTTTGTCCACTGTAGGGATGAACTGGGAAGTGTGGGGATTATTGTTGATGATGATGACTTGGTGAGCTTGGCTCTCCTTGGGCTTCCAAAGAGTTGGCATAGCTACGAAGACTCTGTCAATGGACGGGAGAAACTGTCGGGTTGGGAGCGACTTTGGTCGGATCTTGTGCAGGAGGAGATAAGGCGAAGTACCAGGGATGGCTCTTCATCAAATAATGAAGATGAAGAGAATTGCGCTTTGGCTGCCAAATCAAGGAAAGGGAAGGGGAATAAATTCCCTTCAAAATCCGAGGCTAAAGGCAAGAAGCAGGATTTGTCCAAGGTGAATTTTTCATTGTCACGAACATAGGCATTTCGCCACTAACTCCCCACAGAAGAAGAAGAACAAGAAGGTTGTTGGATTTGCAGCGGGTGAGGCCTTAGCCTCGCAATTTGAACTTGATTTCTCCTTGATCGCATGCTTGGTTTCAAGCGCAATGGATCGGTGTGGGATCTTGATAGTGGTGTGTCTTTCCATATGACGGGAGACAAGGAGTTGTTTAGTGATCTGGAGGAGAAGGATCTCAAAATGCATATAGAGATGGGCGACGATGGTCAATACAGTGTGACCGAAATTGGGACCATTACCTTTGAGAGGGAGTCAGGTAATCCATTTATGTTGAAAGATGTTATGCGTGTTCCAGGTCTGAAGAAGAACTTGGTCTCGGTTGCAATGTTGGAAGACAAAGGTTATGACGTTGTTTTCAGTGAGGGAAAAGCCTTCCTTTGACATAAAACAACAAGTCAAACCAAGAAGATAGGGATTCGAGTTAAGAATCTCTACAAGCTGGAGGTAGATGGCTGCGTTGTAATGATGGGCAAAGAAGAAGAAGTGGTGAGCCGGGATGAGGGCGAATTATGGCACAGGAGATTGGGCCATCTTCACCATGGCGCTTTGAAGATTTTGCAATAGATTTCTACTGGACTTCCCAAGGGTACTCTTTCACAGTCAGATCAGTGTAAGGGATGTACTATGGGTAAGTTTTTGAAGACCACCTTTCATGAGAAGGAGAATCGTGCTTCAGTGATCTTGGAGAAAATTCACATAGACGTGTGTGGACCTTTCTCAATTGCTTCAACAAAAAAACACAGGTATTGCGTTATTTTTGTTGATGACTATTCTCGTAGATGTTGGATCTTCTTCATGCAGAAGAAGAGCGAAACATTCTCAAAGTTTTGTGAGTTTAAAGCATTGGTGGAGAAGGAGTCGGGGAAGCAAGTGAAGGCTCTACGGAGCGATAATGGTGGTGAATATATCTCGAACGAATTCAAATACTTCTGTAGAAAAGAAGGAATTCGAAGAGAACTCATAGCGCCTCATAACCCACAGCAAAATGGGGTTGTAGAGAGGCAGAACAGAACAATTGTGGGTGCTGCATGACCAGGGCCTACTGATGCACTTGTGGGTGGAAGCATGCAACACTGTAGCTTATGTGCAAAACTGTTGTCCTATACAGTACTTGGCATGAGTACACCTAAAGAAGCTTTTACTGGTAAGAAGCCTGATATTTCTCATTTGAATATTTTTGGCTCATCTATTTACATTCATGTGACTAAGGACGCCAGGAAGAAGCTGGAGCTGACTGCAGAATTTGGGATATTTTTGGGGTACACAAAAACACCCCATAATTATCGTGTGTATTTTCCAGACAGTCGGATGACTGTGGTGCGACGGGATATAAAATTCAATGAGGTGAAAGCCATGAAGTTGTCGCTTGAGAGAGAGCCAAAATTGCATGCAGAGGAGGAACTTCTTGTTCCCAAAGATGAGCCTCTAGATGTGGATCAACCACAGGAGGAGATTCATGGAGTGGAGGAGTCCACTCAAGCAGATCCAAACATCAGAACTAGCAGAAAGCGTACCACATAAGCTGAGAGACTAAAGCTTGATGCTGCACAAAATGTAGGAGTCCCTACATCACAGTGCACACAGAGACATTCACCTGACTGTTTTACTGGATACATGGCTCTTATGAGCAAGTGTATCATGACAGAGCCATCTTCTTTCGAAGAAGTAGTGCAGGAGCCCACATGGGTAGATGCCATGGTGGAGGAGTATGACTCCATTGTCAGAAACAGTGCTTGGGAGATTGTTCCAAGGTCGGCGGGTAAATCAGTTGTAGGATCAAGATGGATCTACAAGGTAAAGCAAGCTGATGATGGGAGCATCGAGAAGTATAAGGCAAGATTTTTTGCCCGAGGCTTCTCATAGATCGAGGGGATTGATTATGAAGAAACCTTTTCACCTGTCGCACGGTATTCTTCCATAAGGACCATCCTTGCTCTCTCAGCGCAGATGGGTTGGCACATTCATCAGATGGATGTGAAGACTGCATTCCTTAATGGGATCATTGAGGAAGAGGTGTACATTGAGCAGCCTGAAGGATTTGAAATATTCAGCAGTGAGTCACATGTGTGCAAGCTCAAAAGGGCGTTGTATGGGTTGAAACAAGCACCACGTTCTTGGTACACTTGGATCGAAAACTATTTCACTGGACTTGGCTTCACCAAGAGTGAGGTGGATGCCAACCTATACCAAATTGTGGTGGAGGGTAAGATTTTAATGATTGTTCTTTATGTTGATGATTTAATACTAATGGGTGATAAGCAGTTGATACACTCATGCAAGGCAGATCTTGCAAAGGAGTTCGAGATGAAGGATTTGGGCCTCCTTCATTATTTCCTTGGATTGGAAATATGATAGCGGGAAGGTGAACTGTTTGTGTCTCAAGGCAAGTATGCCCGGGAGATACTGGACAAGTTTCACATGCAATGCTGCAAGCCTATTGACACTCCTCTTCCAGGAAATTGGAGAAAAGAGGATGCTACATCAACAGAGGTAGTGGATGCCACTATTTATCGACAGTTGGTGGGTTCGCTCATGCATTTAGTTAATACAAGACCAGACATATGTTATGCGGTGAACCAACTTTCAAAAGCGATGGTTAAACCTACCAAGATCTTTTGGAAGGCAAGTAAGCATGTCATGAGGTATCTCAGGGGCACATTTGAATATGGCTTATGGTACAGACAGACGGATGAGGTGAAGTTGCATGGCTTCACGAATGCCGATTGGGCAGGGATCCCAACGGACAAAAAGAGCACATTAGGAGAGATTTTTAGTATCGGATCTGCAGTATTTTCTTGGTACAATAGGAAACAAAGATCTGTGGCACTCAGTTTAGCGGAAGCAGAATACATGGCAGCAAGTCAAGCTGCATGTGAGGCTATCTGGATGAGGAAGATCTTGGTCGGTTTGTTCGGTTCTCATTTAGATCCTACAGTGATACATTGTGATAATCAAAGTTGCATTAAACTCTCAATTAATCCTATGTTTCATGATAGATCTAAACATATTGATATACGATATCATCATATCAGAGATTGTGTGCAGCAGAAGATCATGTTGCTTCAGTACATTCCTACGGAAGATTAGGACGTAGATATTCTGACGAAGACACTCACCAGGAGCAAATTCGAATACCATAGAGGTAGGATCGGGGTGAAGGATAATCCCTATCTTGTTGAGAGGGAGTGTTGAGATTCAACAATATGATGAAGCTTAGTGATAATCAGTCACCTTCACTAAGTGGGCCTGTAGGCTATTTTTAGGTGTAAGTCTATTTTTAGACTATGTCTATTTTTAGACATGGTGATCATATTTCAGAAGTTGCAGGATGCTATTTGTGGATGGTTGGTCAAGTTGGAAAAATAGACGAAATTCTATTTTTAGAAGATTGGGCAAAGTCTATTTATATATCGTTGATCTAAAAATAGATATGCCGATTATTATTAGCCTTTAATAATAATCAGACTATAAATATCAACTTATTCTCTTGGAGCACTTTATTTCAGTGTACAGTGTAATATTCCAAATTAGGAACAACTCATGAATCAAGCACTAAAAACGCACTCCCAGCAGCATATAATAAAACAGCAAAATTATCACTTGGATCCCATAGATACATCCATCTAGCATCTAAATACAAGAGGATATCAGAAAGAAATGAAACTAGGTGGGTTAAACAAACCTCCCACACTAGTGTAGCTGAAAATGACTAAAAACCCCAAAACTACATTTTACCGGAGTTGCTGCATAAAGTGACTGTGCAGTCTTATGAGGGTATTAAGTCAGAAAATAAGAAGACAAATATATCTACTCATATATTAGACAATCATGCTCATAAACTGAGATCTAGTCTCCTTATACAAAATACAAGATAACCCGGCAAGGGTTTCTTGTCAAACACTCTGCATACAAGATGGGATATTCAGTAATTTACTAAATCACCATTACAACATTGAAGCACATGAGTGTACAAGGCTGAAAATATGTCTAATCTGATGTAGATCCCTCAAGGGATTCCTCCCATGAAAGTATGAACCTCTCAATCACAAGGAAACTCAACAACGGAGCCACCAAACCATGCACTAAGCACTGCCTCCAAAATAACGCATTCCCTAGCAGAAACAGTGTTGGGAATGTATGGGAAATGTGTGGTCTGGTACCATAGATCTGAAATAGGCTCTGGAGCTCTCCAAATAGGTCTCTCAACTGAAGGAAATCTTCCTCCAATGAGAAACTAGCTCAGAAACCGGGATTCCAATCCCTTCCACTGCTGCACCCAGCAAAACTGCACAATCTCTGGCAAAGTTGTGCTGATGATGTAGGTTGAAGCTTGGCCTAAAAACCTGATGTGGAATGATGAATACAAACTCTCCCTATGAGGCTCCTCAAGGAGAGAGGTGGGATTCCCGCTCGGGAACACCCAGTGCTAAACAACACTGCAACTCTACTAAGCAGCAAAGCAGCAACAAGTCTTCGCAGACAAGAATAATAAGCTAACACATGAATAATAATGCTGCCATCCTCTTCCTTATATAATATGTGAGTTTGATTTCCCTTGGCCCCGCTCAATTAGGTCATCTCTATCCAAAGATACATCTCCCTCCAAAACTGCGTTATTCCTCCTTGGATTCCTCCTCCTCTAAAACTGCGTTGTTGACTTAGTCAAAGCAACTTGATTTTATCCCTGTTCACACATGGAGATGTTTTATTAGGCTAGAAGAGTGTCCCCTTTCACACTTGGAGTGTTTTCATTCCTCCTTAGGAGACTTATGGGATTTTCTTCCCATTTATTCACCGGCTAGAGCTGCTGCTAACTCTAATGTTCCATTTAGCTTTGAGGCTAAAATTTTGGAACATTACAGTCCTCCCCTCCAAAATATTTGCTTGTCCTCAAGAAAATGCATAGGGAGAGAAAAATTTCTCCCCTCCTCCTCATGTGGCCTCCCATCAATAGTCTCCATCACTGTATCAAGATAATCTGCAATAAAACTATCATCTGATGTTTCCTCCCAAGGGTGCAAAACCAAATGGTCTACATAAATCAAAGGTGGAAAGTGTTGAGCCCTAAAGATGTCATTTCCTTTCACCAAATTTCACTTCATTCCATTTGTCCTTTATCATTTATAGGCTTAAAAGATCAATAGGATCGATTAAAGTCACTTTAAGAATGCATTCAATGATTGACTTACTATACTTTTGTGGTTTTGTTGTCGTAGTGATTTTTTACTAGACTTAGCTACAGAATGCAGCCATTCTGTAGCTAGTCACATATTCCGCAGCTATCTTTATGTCACACAGGTTACAGATGTCACTTAAAGGAAAAACGCATATGGTTGAATTCCAGAACTCACCTACATCATTCCTTGCCCTCTACGAAGTCTGAGCAAAAATCTGCAAGTGGTTATGCACGTGGATGAAACCGAAACTAAGAAGTAGACTTTTACCAGGACAAGGACTCTGCAGATGTCTTTAGAAAAGTACAAGGTCTCAACAGGAGTTCTAATTCGATTTTGATTGAAAAAGACACCTATCCCTATTTCTTCTCAATGATATTTATGTATTTTTCTTATAAAAATAACTCGGTGAACCGAGAGACAGCTAGCTAGTTGATGTTTTTGTTGTTAAGTTTTCCAAGACAGTGATACTCTGTTTTCTGAAGCGTTTTCCTTTAATGAAAGAAGTACAACTTTAATGCATGATCTGAAGCAATCTTGAGGAGATTCGTGTGCCAATCCGATGGTAGAGGGCCCCTACTGTCCGAAAGGCTTTGTGCATATTTTCTAGATAAGTGACTTTAGCTCTGTTTTGTTCCTAATTTAGGCAGTTTTCTGAACTTCATGTTTTATATTCACTTACATCGAATGCTACAGTCAATCTCATTCTTATGAACTATTCTAATATATCACTAACATGTGAATGAGATAGAGCTGTAATGCTTCGGAGGTTAATTGCATTCTAGTTCAGTTCTGTTCATTGTATTTCAAGTTTTATTAATTGCATTCTAGTCCTGTTAAATTAGACTTAAAAGGCCTTCATTATTTACAAACTGCTCTTGTTCTTAATCTCTTCTAACACATCATTATCATATGGACAAGAATTAGCTATATCATTTTGAGTCCTTGACTATTCTGCAATTTCTCATAATTTTACAAACATCCTTTTTTTCCAAAGCTATTCCAAGAGATCTCTAACCCTTAAATGAGGCTTAATAGTGACATTTTGAGTTGCAGAATGGGTTAATTTTAGTGTCATAAGTTAATTTAGCATAGGGTTCCTTATTATGTTGCAGATAATCTTTTCTCAAAATTTTCCAACAAATTTCTAACCATGGATGAGATTTTCTCTGTGATATTATAAGTTGTTGTTTACTTAAGAGAACCTCATTGCATCAAACTTATCCTTTTCTCAAGTTGTTCCAACATATCTCTAATGAAATGAATTGGACTGAGTTCATGTTATGAGTTACTTTCCTTGTCAAGCTTTGTAATTGGTGAATTAGCATTTTCTGTTCTTAGGTGCCATTCATAGTTTAGAGTAGATTTTGTTCTATTTTAGTGTGATCAGTAACTTCTCTTTGCCAACAATCTAGTTCTTTTCCTCTTAGCATAAAAACACAAAACCAAAAACATTAAAAAAAAAAACACTAAACACAACGAAGTAGGAAGAAGATACCTAGGCACATATAGTGCATTTCACTTCAACAGTTTACTAACCCTGGTTGACAATTTATGACATCAATTTAGAAACACTAAGTTGAGCAGACATTTTGGTGCTGTTGCCGGGGAAGTGTAACTAAGTAGCCTTGTTTCTTACCTCCCAAAAACAATGATATGCGTAGAGAAAGAGACTCAAGGGGTAGATTCATAAGAAGCAGAAGCTTGATTCCTAGAACACCACTTGTTCCACTAAGACCAAGAAGCAGCACACCTCCAACTCAAACTCACACCCCATACTTTAATGATCATAGACTTCCAGAAGACTTAAGATCAGATATTCCATTAGAAAGACCTTCCACTTCATCCACTGAACTTTTCCTAGAAGAAGATTCAAGAACCCCTGCTAGAAACATAAACTTTTCCACTTCCACAGGAAAATCAACCACGACAGAAGAAGGGGGAGGAGGAGTCTTTAATGGAGAACATACACTATTTGGAGGGGGTAGAGGTAGAGGTAGAGGAGAAGGAGGTAGAGGTGCAGAAGGAGAAGGAGGTAGTGGTGAAGAAGGAGGCAGAGGAAGAGGTAGAAGGGAAATGGGAAGTTATTTTGGGTTTCCTATAGTAGATGAAGAAACCAATGCAACTATGAAAAACATTTCACCCTCTGTCCTTCCAAACTTTTATGGACTCAAAAGTGAATATCCTAAAACCTTCCTATTTTAATTTTAAGTCCTATGTAGAACCTATGATTACTTACAAGAAGCCCAAAAACTTAAACTATTCCCTTCAACATTGAAAGGAGCAGCATTAAAATGGTTTATGAGTTTGATGAACAGTTCTATTAGGACATGGGAAGACATGAAACATGCATTTCTAGAGAGGTATTTGGATTACTGTATGCCAGTCAAACATAAGGAGGAAGTGTTTAAAATGCTACAAAAAGAGGATGAAAATCTGGAAGATTTGTTGGAAAGGTTTAACTATAACATCGGGAGAGAAAAACTGGAAAACTTAGACCAAGACACTTTAAAATATCTCTTGTTGAAGACAATTAGGGATGAATGGTTAGATATCCTTAATATGATGGGAAAATGGGATATATCTCAGCTCACATTACCTGAAATAGCTGAATTATGTATCAGCCTTTCAAGAGGGAAATCTAAAACTGTAAAAGGACCAAGAGACCCTGCTCTTGCAAGGGCAAGTAAGTCTGCTTCTGGGACAGTAAGTAGGGCAGAAATAGGACATATGCTTGATGAATTCAAATATGACATTTTAGGGAGTCTTAGTGAGCAAATAGACACCCTTAAGTTACAAAACAAGAAAAAAGCTAAATATGATGCCTTAGCAATCTTTTGTCCCAAATGTAGAAAGAAGCATGCCTTGAGAGAGTGCCTTTTAGATGCAAAAGTATTAGAGACTTGTGTAATTTTTTCAGAAAAACATGAGACCAAGAGTTGTCCTTCACTTCCTGGTCTTAAAGCTGTCTTTCAAGAAGAAACCCCTACAAATTCCACAGAATCTCTCAATTTTGTCTCTAGAAGGCCTTGGCAAGGACCTCAAACACAAGGATTCCATGATTAGCTGTATAATCAACCCCCACCAAATTGGAATTTGTGGCAGCAACCTTGGTCCCAATTTCAAAATCAATCTCAAACTTGGGCACAAGGAGCACAAAATCCCTATGGAAGATACTCTCAGTACTATCAATATCCACCATATCCACATTTTCCTCCTCAACAAAATCCTCAAAATCCACAACATCAAAATCCACCACTTCCATTACCATTTCCTCAGAAAGAAAATCAGTTACCTGCCCAACCCATACCAAACCCCAACAATAAAAATCCTCAGAACACATACATGATAGAAGGCCAACAATTTCCAACCTATTTGATTACTCCTTTAGACCTTAATGATGTTCAACTTAGGTCTGGAAGAATACTTGAAAAGAAGAAACCTTCTGTAATTATACAAGAACAAAACAACTCTGAGGAAGATTCTCTGCGGGTAAATAAAAGTCTTGAAGAGAGCACACCTTTCCAAGACCTAAATATTGAAAAATCAAAACAAAAAGAACCAATAACTTCAACTCCTATATTAGAGCAACCATCAACATCTATCTCTACATCTCCCTTTCTAGAAAGATTACAAATTGATAGGGGTGTAGAAAAACAAATTATGGTGCCTAATTATGATTTCCTAGATGAGGTGAGAAATGTTTGTATTAAGATCCCCATTATTACAAGCTATCAAGGAAATTCCAATTCTAACAAAAACAATAAAGGAGTTGAGCATGAAAAAAAAAGGAAAAAGAATCAAAGAGATAAAGAAAATTCAACTGGCAGGAAAAATAGCAGATATCATGATGGGTAAGATTTCCATTCCAAAGTATCTAGACCCAGGAAATCCAGTTGTTAAAATACACATCAATGGAACTGAGATCCAAAACACACTTATTGATTTAGGAGCAGCAATCAATATCATGAGTAGACAAATCATGGATAAACTAAAGCTTCCTAATCTTCTTTTTACACCCACATTATTACAATTAGCAGACAGATCTGTGATCAAACTTGATGGGGTAATAGAAGACATTCCAGTGTCCCTAGATTCCTGGGAGTATCCTGTGGATTTTATGATCCTAACTCCTAAGAATAATCTAGGAGGACATCCTATTATATTAGGAAGACCTTGGTTAGCTACAGCTGATGCTTTCATTAGCTGTAGATCCGGTGATATGTACATCTCTGATGGTAGTTCAACTAAGAAATTTACCTTGTATCCTCCAGCAAAAACAATTACAGAATTAGATGATACTCAATGGATTGAGGATGAAGAAGACATACAACCTCTCTTCACAATTTCAGAAATTAGTGAAGATAGCCAGATTTTGAATACCTTAGAAAATTTTGAATCCTCTTCGAAATACAAACATGAACAATTTCAAGAAGAATCCAACATTGAGTTTTTATCATCAAGACAAATGTCTCTTTACTCCATGGATAAATTTGGCAGCTCTACAATTGATATATTTGCAGGTAAAACTTTAAACATAAACAAGAACCTAGAGAAATCTCAACAAGAAAAGCTAGTCAAGATATTACAGAGACATTCTTCTGCATATGCATGGGAGTACACTGATATGAAAGGGATAAGCCCTAATACTTGCACTCATCACATCTACATAGAGGAAAATTGTAAACCAATCAGATAGCCTCAGAGACAGATGAATCCAAATCTTAGGAAGATTGTTAAAGAAGAATTGCAGAAATTGTTAAATGTCAACTTTATCTATCCCATTTCAGATAGTCAGTGGGTTTCTCCTTTGGTAATTGTGCCAAAGAAAAATGGTAAATGGAGGGTGTGTATTGACTACCGGGAATTAAACAAAGCTACTCTTAAATATCATTTTCCCCTACCTTTCATAGATCAGGTGTTAGATACATTAGCTGGAAAAAAGTACTTCTCATTTTTAGATGGGTTTAGTGGTTATAATCAAATTCAAGTAGCACTTGAAGATCAAGACAAAACCACATTTACCTGTCCTTGGGGTACCTATGCTTATTGAGTATTGCCATTTGGACTATACAATGCACCTGCAACATTTCAAAGGGCGGTACTAGGAATCTTTTCAAATCTAATACATGATTGTGTAGAGGTATATATGGATGATTTCACAGTCTATGGAAACACATTTGAAGAAGCCTTAGCAAACTTGGAAAAAGTTTTAAAGAGATGTAAAGAAGCAAATATTTCACTAAGTCATGAGAAGTGTTTTATGATGTTTACTGAAGGAATTGTTTTGGGGCATCACATTTCAGGGGATGGGATTAGATTTGATGAGTCAAAAGTTGAAGTCATCTCTAACTTATTTGTTCAAAGTTGCCAAAAATATGTTAGGAGTTTTCTAGGATTTACAGGATATTATCGAAGGTTTATAGAAAACTTCACCAAGATAGCATCTCCACTTTTCAAATTACTTACCAAGGACTGTGAATTCAAGTGGAATCCTGATTGCCAGTTAGCCTTTGAGACCCTGAAAACAAAAATCTCTGAAGCGCCTATTTTAAGGGTACCTAACTGGAAATTACCTTTTCATATTTCAACATATGCCTCGGATACAGCTTTAGGAGCAGTATTGGGACAAAAAGACCTGATTCCTTATGCCATCTACTATACAAGTAAAAATTTGACTCATTCAGAGTTAAATTATACTGTAACTGAAAAAGAGTTCTTAGTTGTTGTTCATGCCATAAATAAATTCAGACACTATATAACAGGCTATGAAACTTTTGTTCACACAAATCACTCTGCAATTAAATATCTAATGAACAAATCAATTACTAATGGCAGAGTCATAAGATGGTTATTGCTTTTACAGGAATTCAACATTACCATTCTAGATAGGCCTGGGAAACAAAATACAGTAGCTGATTTCCTATCTAGATTCCAAAACATTAAAGACAATACTCCAGTTGAAGATCAATTCCCTGATGAATATCTTTTTGCAATTTCTACTCAAACTCCTTGGTTTGCTGACATTGCTAATTATTTAGTTTCAAGGAAATTTCCTTCAATAATGAATGCAAGAGACAAAAGAAAGATCATTTATGACAGTGAAAAATATTCATGGGTTGCTAATGAGTTATACAAAATAGGTCCAGACTTTATCATTAGGAGATGTGTTCGAGAAGATGAGATGCCTGAGATTCTCAAGGCATGTCATGATGAACCTTGTGGGAGACACTTTGCTGATAAAAGGACAACTTATAAGGTCTTTCATTTAGGATACTATTTGCCATCCCTTTTTAAAGATGTTAAAGAGTATTTCAAAAGGTGTGATAGTTGCCAAAGGGTAGGGAAACCTTCTCCTTCATGTGAGATGCCATTGCAGCCTCAGGTACATATTGAACCTTTTGAGAAATGGGCTTTAGATTTTGTAGGACCTATTAGTCCTCCATCAAGACAAAAGAAATATATATTAGTTTGCACTGATTATGTTACCAAATGGGTATAGGCCAAGCCATTACTTTCTGCTACTGAAGAATCTGTAGTTAATTTTCTTTCTAACGATGTTTTTGCTCGTTTTGGTGTCCCAAGAGAAATTTTTACAGATCAAGGAGCTCAATTCACATCAAAGCTAGTGGAACAAATGGTGGAGAGGTACAAAATCAAACACAGAAAATCTACTCTCTATCATCCACAAGCAAATGGTCAAGTGGAATCTACTAATAAGGTCATTGAAGGGATCCTAACAAAGACTGTTCATTTACATAGAAGAGATTGGGCAGACAGGCTTTCTGAAGCCTTGTGGGCCTATAGAAATACATGGAGAAGCACAACAGGTCATACTCCTTATGAACTTGTTTATGGAAAACAAGTTTTGTTTCCCATAGAGTTTCAGATTCAAACTTTTAAAATGGCAGTCCAGCTAGGACTTGATCTAACAGAAGCACAAAATCATAGATTGGAGCAGATTAATGAATTGGATGAGATCAGACAGGATGCAGTCCAAAGAACAAATATAGTCCAACAACAAAGGACTAGATGGCATGATAAGTACATTAAGGAAAAGAAATTCAAAGAAGGTGACTGGGCCCTTTTGTTTGATTCAAAGTTCAAAGATTTTCAAGGTAAATTCCAAACACATTGGCTGGGGCCATATGAAATTGTGAAATTTTTTGACAATGGAGAAATAAAAATCAGGACAATAGATGAAGATGAGGTCACTTTTCTTGTAAATGGTCATAGATTGAAACTCTATCATAAGCCACTTTCAAGAGAAGAATTTGTCAAGAGATTCCAGAAGAATAGTGATGTGAAGTTAATGAAGAAGAATCCTTCTTCTTCATCAACTTAAGTGTATTTTCTAAAATCAGATGCATGAAAAAAATAAAAAATAAAAAATAAAAATATAAAAATATAAAAAATAAAGTATAAACATGAAAACTAATCATTGATTAGCATGTTTATACAGAAAAGATAAAGTGAAAATCAGAATCTTTTTGACACTTTACCTTTTCAAAATTGTTCTTTTCCTGCAAGCAACTATCATAAAATCATAAGTGCAGGCCCACTTTACATATCACATTCCACTTATGATTCATTTCACTTCATCATATCTCACTTCATTCATATTTCATTCACTCCATTCATCCATACTTCATTCACTCCATTTCATGGACCATCTCATTTTTATTTCAAATTTGATCTCTTTCTGCAATTGAGTATTACAAATCATAAGTTGCAGGCCACTTTTCATATTTCATTCCACTTCACATTTATGATCCATTTCATTCTATCACATTTCACTTCACTCATGCTTCATTCCACCATATTTCATGATCCATTTTATTTCATTTCATACTACATTCTATCCATGTTTCAAATCATTTCATTCCATGTTTCAAAGCTTTTACAGGTATATTCTGCAGCCAGACATTCTGCAGCCAGAAATTCTGCAGCTAGACATTCTGCAGCCAGACATTCTGTAGCCAGACATTCTGCAGCCAGATATCCTACAGGCAACTATCCAACAACCACTTGTTCAGCAGCAAATTGATCCTGCACACCTATGTCAACAAGCAAAATCAAAGGAATTATGAAGACTGAAAGATTAATGATTTTCAAAGGAAGACAAAGCATATTAAAAACCACAAAAATCAAAAGAAGGGCTAAGGTAACTTGTGAAATTATTATGATAATAGATTATGAAAGTTATAGTATGGTTAAGTTATATGTATGTTTCATAAAGTTATTTTGATTATTCGTATTGATCAAGCCTATCAAGCCTATCATAAAATCCTTGGACAAATCCCTTCCATTCCGCCATATCAAATCATCATTTATTAAAAATTAACGGTTAGTACTTGAAGTGACCTATTAGGTCACGTCACTAACTCGAAGTATTCAGTGATGATTTTGAAATTCTCACGAGATTTCTCCGCGGTCTTTTACTCATGAAAGTTCTCAAACTCATTTATTCGTGTGATTTACCCTCACCATATTTCACTCATTCCATATCCACTTCATGTCATTTTTCTGTAGCCAATTCCTGTCTGCAAAAACAGAGAATTCATCTTTGGGGTGAAAACAGCCTTCTACAGCCATTTCTACCCTGAATAGGAGAGCAATTATGGGGCAGTAAATTGAAGATTGAGAAAAGAATCCATGGGACTCATTGTAAGGTCTGAACCAGTCGAAACCAAATACTTAGAGGGCTACCCACAGAATAGAGAAATGTTACAGCAGGTTGGATGGCTACAATTTTTGGAAAAGTTAAATGGATTCCATAAGGAGGTTACCAAGACATTTGCCCGGTCCTTCAACGGGTCAGAAGTTGAAATAGGTGATGTCAATTTCATTATCACAGAACCCTTCATTGCAGAAGCAGCAGAATTACCAAGGAAAGGTGAATGATGGTTCAAAAACAAGGAATTTCACAATGAAGCATGGAGGCAGATGCTCAAAACACCAGGTATGGATATCTCAGTTTTCAAGAAAGGCATTCCTAGTTCAGCCTTAAAGAATAAGTGGCGAAATATGCTGTTAATTTTGCAAAAGTTTATAACTTGTGAGGGAAGGTTTGGCACCCTATATGTTTATCATATTCGAATTATGATGCATTTCCTAGATGAAGAAATCAATTTACCCTTTTTCTTACTCCATAGCCTAAAGAGGATGGCTACTAATGTCCAAAAAAGGGTTCAATTCTTAGAAACCACCTTGTATCACCATGGCCTAGTTAAAATCCTAATTGAGCATCATTTGAAAAAGGTTGGGGACAGTTGGGATGAGTTCCTCTTGAGGAATCATTTTGAGGAACCTAAAGAAACTACATCTGAAGGCAAACTTGCAAGAAGAAGCAGGAGAGGAAAATTTTCTAAATCTGTTGAAATTAAAACTGGTAAATCCATACAAGAAGACAATGAGGAGATTATCTCTGAAAAATTGGCTGAAATCAAGAAACAACTTAAAAAGGAGAAGATAATAAGAAATTATGCTAAGGAGAAAGGTGAGGGACCATATAAACTAAGAAGAAGCCATAGGCTTAGAGGCATTTTGAAGAAAACAGGGGTTAAGCAAACAGGAATCATAAATATTGAGGATGAAGAGACACCAACTGATAGATCTCCTGAGTACCAGTACGAAGAGGATCTTGATAGAGGAACTCCGGAGGTAGACCCAGCACAACAAAAAATCTATAATTATGTTGAGTTATTGGAAAAGAGAGCCTCAGAAAACAGAGGAAGAACTCCTAGCCCACAAGAATATTCAATTGAAATGTTGAGAAGAGATAAATATGAACTGGAAGTACTTAATAGGCACATAAAAAATGAAAATGAAATTTTAAAGGAACAAGTCAGGCTGAAAAGTAACATGAACACAACTCTCTCTCTGCAAATGGAAAAATTGTACAAGGCTGGTGAGAAGCTAAAGAAGAAAAATAAAAATTTGAGTAGGGAACTTATAAACATGAGGTTCAAATTGGTCATAAGGAAGCCTAGGATGCCATTGAACACCAAGAAAAGCAGAAAAAGGAAGTTAGATGTCCTAGCAGAAGTTTCAGAATACATGGATTGATTGCATGAGGACATGCAAAAGCTTTGCAGTGGGGGTATGTTGAGCCCCAAAGATGTCCTTTCCTTTCACCAAATTTCACTTCATTCCATTTTTCCTTTATCAGTTATAGGCTTAAAATATCAATAGGATTTATTAAAGTCACTTTAAGAATGCATGCAATGACTGACTTACTATACTTTTGTGGTTTTGTTGTCGTAGTGATTTTTGACTAGACTTAGCTACAGAATGCAGCCATTCTGTAGCTAGTCGCATATTCCGCAACTATCTTTATGTCACACAGGTTACAGGTGTCACTTACAGGAAAAACACATATGGTTGAATTCCAGAACTCACCTACATCATTCCTTGCCCTCTACGAAGTCTGAGCAAAAATCTGCAAGTGGTTATGCACGTGGATGAAACCGAAACTAAGAAGTAGAATTCTATCAGGACAAGGACTCTGCAGATGTCTTCAGCAAAGTACGAGGCCTCAACAGGAGTTCTAATTCGATTTTGATTGAAAAATACACCTATCCCTATTTCTTCTCAATGACAGTTATGTATTTTTCTTATAAAAATAACTCGGTGAACCGAGAGACAACTAGCTAGTTGATGTTTTTGTTGTTAAGTTTTCCAAGACAGTGATACTTTGTTTTCTGAAGCGTTTTCCTTTAATGAAATAAGTACAACTTTAATGCATGATCTGAAGCAATCTTGAGGAGATTCTTGTGCCAATCCGATGGTAGAGGGCCCCTACTGTCTGAAAGGCTTTGTGCATATTTTCTAGATAAGTGACTTTAGCTCTGTTTTGTTCCTAATTTAGGCAGTTTTCTGAACTTCATGTTTTATGTTCACTTACATCGAATGCTATAGTCAATCTCATTCTTATGAACTGTTCCAATATATCACTAACATGTGAATGAGATAGAGCTGTAATGCTTCGGAGGTTAATTGCATTCTAGTTCAGTTTTGTTCATTGTATTTCAAGTTTTATTAATTGCATTCTAGTCCTGTTAAATTAGACTTAAAAGGCCTTCATTATTTACAAACTTCTCTTGTTCTTAATCTCTTCTAACACATCATTATCATATGGACAACAATTAGCTATATCATTTTGAGTCCTTGACTATTCTGCAATTTCTCATAATTTTACAAACATCCTTTTTTTCCAAAGCTATTCCAAGAGATCTCTAACCCTTAAATGAGGCTTAATAGCGACATTTTGAGTTGCAGAATGGGTTAATTTTAGTGTCATAAGTTAATTTATCATAGGGTTCCTTATTATGTTGCAGATAATATTTTCTCAAAATGTTCCAACAAATTTCTAACCATGGATGAGATTTTCTCTGTGATATTATAAGTTGTTGTTTACTTAAGAGAACCTCATTGCATCAAACTTATCCTTTTCTCAAGTTGTTCCAACATATCTCTAATGAAATGAATTGCACTGAGTTCATGTTATGAGTTATGTTTCTTGTCAAGTTTTTCAATCTGTGAATTAGCATTTTCTGTTCTTAGGTGCCATTCATAGTTTAGAGTAGATTTTGTTCTGTTTTAGTATGATCAGTAACTTCTCTTTGCCAAAAATTTAGTTCTTTTCCTCTTAGCATAAAAACACTAAAAAAAAACACTAAGCACAACAAAGTAGGAAGAAGATACCTAGGCACATATAGTGCATTTCACTTCAACAGCTTACTAACCTTGGTTGACAATTTATGACATCAATTTAGAAACACTAAGTTGAGCAGACATAAAGTGTGAATGGAAACTTGCTTGTTGTCTCATGGCCTCCACAAAGTAGGAGTGATGACCAACATGGTGAATGAGTGCCTCCTCACCCATGCTATCATCCAAATGAAGTGAGTCACCCTCCAACATGGTAACTCATGAAGAGTCTCCTCCACCTTGTGCTCCTGAAATGTAGGTGGGCTAAATAAATGAACATGATAGGCAAGAGAGCCTATCCCATGTTTTCCTCCTCTCCATTGATGATAAGTGTAGAGGGTATGATGTTCTCGAGCTGCAACATGATTGCCCTCCAATGGCAAGAAGAAGATTGAGTCTCCAAAGACCCTTCCTCCAAAGTCATGAGTCATGCCAACCCAAACCATTCCATACAAGATGAATGGCACATCATCACCACATGGCATCCAAATCAGAAAATGGCTAAAATTTATGTGCAAGTTTGGATGATACATATGGTCTCTCTGGTAGATGCAGCGCAGTCCTCTCAACTGTTGATTTAGAGCATCAAGTGGAAAGTTGTTCTTCAAAGAATTTGTAGCCATACATGTTAGCTCATCTACTATAAGGTAGTAAGCTGCAATATATACCAGCTGTGTGCAATCAAAGAAATACAACACTTGCCCAAAGTAATGTAGATATGGGTTAACAAAATTACAAGATTTGGCCCTAAAGTGACCATGAAACCCATAAATAATCTTGCTCTCTTGTGGAGAAATGCACTGTTTACATATGGTGAGAAAATACAAATACTCAATAGAGCAATCACTAAGTACATAAATTTATTTCTTACCATGCATCATATGTGATCTGAAAGTGGGATCCATGTATAAGTTTCCCAATGAGGATCCCCTCATAAAATCCCACAAGAAGAAGGGATACATATACCCCGTGGAACACTCCATCAATAAGAACACACCCCTATGTGACAGCGCTGTAAGCCTTAGAAATAAGGCTCCATGTCCCCTCCCTTTGCCATTCCATATGCCAAAGCCATCCACCATTATGCTGCTATGTGAGAAGATCTTCTTCCGATATGGAAGCCTCTCATAATCCTCCAATGCTGAAGGGTAGCCTCCTTGCACCATGAATGTGTCTTCCTCCTTTCCGGAAATATCAAGAAAAGTATGGAAAAATTTTTGTCCATACTCTCCCAAGTGCAACCACAACAACAACAGCCTTTGTTGTTGCCTCATCTCTCCCTCATACAAGCCATAGAGTAAGATCATGATGGTCAACTTGTATGATGTCCCAACAAACAATTCAGCCATGAAGTGCCTCCTCAAGTTCTCCAAGTGGTTCCTCCCACAAGAAGAGAAAAAGTGTGATATGGCAATCATGGTTTGCCCATGGTTCCTCCCGAAATGCACAACATATAAAATGGGGAGAATCATGCTCCCAATGGGCATCTTCCATCCCAAAACCACTCTCCAAACAAAGCTCCTCATGATCATAAACATGTCAGCAATATTTGGAAGCAAGGTACAATAAGAACAAGTTGCCAAATGACAACCGGAGAGTGAATCATAGTTCCTCTCATGGAACCAGCGCAGTGCATCCTTTGCCTGCATCAACATAAGAAATAACAAGTGTTATGCCAACCACTTGTTTGCTGCCACAATCATCTCATAGAATGAAAACATGAGGTTACAATATGGTGTCAATGGTGCACACCAAGAATCATGTGGCTTCCCCCACAGACCATCAAAAGGATAGCCAAAATCAGTGCTACAAGTAGCTACAAGTATATCATCATACAATATGCAAGAAGAGATGTTTCTTCTTGTTACATCATGCTGCTCAAATAAGGGAAATAAGTACAATACAAAACATGAAATGATACCTCCTCCATTATGTACTTGAGGTCTTGAGCTGAAATGGCTCAACTGGAAATTATCCCTTACTCCCAATGAGTAGGAAGGTTGCTATGACATCCTCTCTATCACCATCCAGGCTATGCATCTCTCCATATGCTAAAATATGTCATGCTGAATGCCCTCCCAAGTTAACTCCTCCATCAACTGGAAATATGCATCAAGGTGCATAGAAGAGAAGTCCTCATGTGTTGCATGTAGCAACTTCTCCTTAAGACTAGAAGATCTAGTCAAGAAGATCCTGCCATAGGAATATATGACCACATCATCCACCATGTATCTATCATCTCCATCCTGGTCATCAAGAATCATGCATGCACCAAGATCCTTGGAGTACTCTACTAAGAGCTGAGATCTCCAGTAAAAATCAATCCTCCTAAGAGATAGCGCTGGTGATCTGGCATGTGAAGCTCTCCTAATGCTGCTGCCTGCTACTTTGACATCCCCCAGGCCAAAGGCTTCCTCCAAACTCTTCACCTCTCCAAAATCCAAGAGTGGTGAATCCAAAGACAAGATTTCTTCCATCCGTGATAGATCTGGTGGCCTCCCAGGTTGAATGCCTCCATGTAGTGAGACATCAATGTCAAGAGTAGACTGCTCATGTGGTTTGGAAACCTTGCCCCTACCCTTACAACGCAAATCAGTCTGCCTATTCCTTGCATTGGCTCTCTAAAATAGAGAAGGGTGTGTGCCTCTCATCACATGATGTTGCTCTTCCTCCCTACCTCCTCCTTCCAGCTGCAATGTTGCACAATCATGCTACTCATTTATTGTGCTTGGAGCTCTATGTATAAGATCCTGGCGAACTTCTTTTAAGGATACAAGAATCCCTCCTATTGGAGCATGTGCTCCTCCCTCCTCTGCATGAGGCACTGGACGTGACAGCGTTGTTGCCCTCATCTCCCTCAACGTGTGTGGGCAACATCTCAACAGTTGGATCCTCTTGTGAAAAAAAGATCCCTATGCCCTCTTGTTCAAGAATATGAACTAGAGGCCTTGCTTCCGGCAATATGTAATGCAAGATGTCATCTCCTCCCATGGTTTTCTGAAATGGGGTTTCCTCCATCACATGCAAGGGTTTTGTTTTCTCAAGTTCTCCTTGCTCATGTGCCTTAGGAAGTGTTACACAAAATTTTGTCACCATCCCTGCAATCCCTCGGCCCGTACATTGGAGGACTATTCCCGTGACCTGTGAATAGTAAAATGTCATAAAACCACATTCATGACATCCTCTTGCATAAGGAAAAACATTCTCCTGAAGAAAATTTCCTCTGAAAAACCCTAAAAACAGATGTTTTAGCCTTAGCGCGACTAGCCAATTCATCCCTCGCGCCAATGGGGGAAATCCACACTAGAGGGTGCGCCAATTGGTGTTATGTCCCTGTGTTTCACTCGCACCAAGATTAATAAGGGATGTTTTTTTAAAATAAATGGCGGAAGTTTGATTCTAACAAACTCCTGAATGAATCATCAAAAGGAGTTGAGTGGTTTGGCTCCAAATCTCCATGTATAGGAAGTGGTTTTTCACCTATCATGGAACCTTCCTAAGAGATAGGGCCTATCCCATGATTATAGGGATCCCAACTTCCTTTCCTCCATCTATAAAATCTTGCCCTCTCCATTAGCAAGCTAGCTGAACTTGTAGGAAGGAAACTATATCTGGGCAACTATTGAGAGCCAAGCCGAAGAGAGAGAGCTTCGTCCAGATTCCCGACAGGCTTTGTTGAGACACGCTCCGCTGCAAGCCCCGCCGAAGGAAGATCATAGCGTCAGAGAATTTGGTTGTAATCTCCCTTTTGTCATTTATAATATAAGCGACTCTGATTTTTTTTCCATTCATGTGTTCATTTCTTTATGTAATGCAATGAATTATATCCTCTCTGACTGATATATAGTTACATGCTTTAGATTTTAAGTTGTATGTCGTTGTTTCGTTGCATGTGTACAGGTGTTCGGACGTGTCGAACGGAAGGATTGTGATCTGTCAAGCGAGGGACGGGAAACGTCATCTTTTCTTCAACGACGACTGTGTGGGATTTGAGGTAGGCTACTTATTGCAATATTTGTCTTTTTGTAACTAGGAACCAACGTCATTGTGTGACTTGATTGTTGCTAGACCCAATCTGGGCTAGTGGGATCGCCTCTGTCTGTAGAGGGGATTTACCTCTTCAACAAACTGGTGACTTCGCTGGGGAGTCAATTGGAGTAGTCTTTTCTCTTTTGGTTGTTTTTGGCTTTTGATTGATTTATTTGCTCTTCTGGTTCGCCTCCTTTGGTGTCAAACCCTGTTTAGCCCCCAGAAGACCTGATCCAGTCTCTGTTTGTCCTTTTTCATCTTTTCCCATAGTAAACTCGATTGGCGCGATTTACCTCTTGTCAGTCGCGCCAACTGGTGCTAGTTGCTAGTTAGGCCCCCGCGCCAACGCTTTTTGGGCCCAGATTATAGCCAAATAGGCGCGCCAACTCTGTTTTGTGTTAGGGTTTGCTTGCTTTTGGGCTCTCTGAGCTTGATATTTGGTCCTGGTGTCATTTTTCTGATTCATTGAGTGCCTTGAAGTCTTTGTTGACTATGTTTGGCCCTTGTCCTCCGGTTTTTTTCCCTTTACTATCAATTTTGCATTATAGCCCTAGGGCTTCTAGGTGCTACAGTGTGTTGAGCCTCCCGTGGGAGTTTTTTGGTTCTTGCTTTCCTGGTCAACTTCGTTTTCGCTTCTTTGCATTTGTTTTGCTGGATTCCATTGTGTCATTGCGTTAGTTGAGTGATTGTCTTCTCTTTCATTCAAGCTTCACTTTATCTCAATCCAAGCCTAGATTACACGGTTTGTGTGAGTATTTTCGAGATTCTTCTTCGTTTTGAGGGATTTCGTAATCAATTTGAGTCTTGATTGTGTGCGTTTGTATTGAGTGAACTTGTTTGTTTAATCTCTCTCACTGTCATTTCTCGAATTGGTTTTTTCATTAGTTTTTCATTCATTTAGTGCATTTGCTCTAAAAACATTGAAAAATACAAAAACCAATTTCTTTCCATTTTGATTAGTCTTGTGAAAATTGAAAGCTCTTTCACATTACTAGTGTTATATAACTCTAAGGGAGAAGTTTTCTAGTTTCATTAGCTTGAATTAGAGACAGTAGTGGATGTTTTTGCACTCCTTTTGTTGTTATTTGAAAAGCTCTCAACCCTCCCGTAGATAGCTCTTCATTGAACAAAGTGATATTTTGTGGCATGTAGAGCGCATTTAGAGGATTTTTGAGATCCAACATTCGATAGGGCCTGAAATTGAAACATAAATTGAAGATCAACTCTAAAATTTACAAAATTAACCTAAGGCAACATTGAAACATTAACGGAATATCTAGAGGTCTAGGCTAGTGACGTGTTCTGGCGTCGTTAAACCTAGTAGCTGTCGTTCGCCATATGGCTTTAGACAGTGCTAGTACGGACTTGTGCTCCCCATACCATCGCGTATATAAAGGGAGACCCCATTAGGTTGCTATCCTTTATCCGTAGGAAGCCGATTCTGCCGCCTTTTACCCGTGATACACCAGACACAGCATTCAGAGAGATTACCTGCACGTACGTCAAGTCCTTGGTTGATTTCTCTTTAAATTTTTAACCAAGGTGTATATGGCAATTCACAGATATCTGGTACGCCCATTTGCCTAGATTACCAGAGCAGTCATTTTTATCTTCACTGACTCATTAAGTTTGAAAATATCATCCGGCATAATCCTTCGAACGCGTAGCAATTGAGATAGGTGCAGCACCATTCATCATAAAGACCTGGGACCCAAATGGTGCATATGGTGAAGGCTGTTCAACCATCTGGGTCTGCTGAGATGGGAACGTTTCTTTGAGAACTGTCAGAGTCCCTTTGGAGACTTTGAGAAGTTGACTAATTTCAGATCGTCGGGGACAATCCTTGGTATAATGATCTCCTTCACAAATAAGGTAGGGGTACTTCAGTTTACGTTGAGAACCATCATCAGTACGAGGTTTAGAAGACTCTGGTTTAGGGGCATCAGGTTTGGATTTTCCTTTGCCCTTCTTCTTTCCTTTGGAGGCCTTTTCCGTAGGATTAGCCTGAACGGCGTTTACCTCTACAGTTTTCCCAGAATATGGAGGAGCGGGAAGAGCAGAATTATTGGAAGAATTGGACTTCTGCTTCCCATTCGAGGATTTTCAAGAATTTTGAGAAACGGAACCAATAACACCATCCACCACTGGGGTAGGTGGTGCTTTAGAGGTTCCCGGCCGTGGAGTATCAGTCAAAATATCATAAAGCGTGCCAGACTGAGAGTACACCAGATCCAGGTACTGGGCATGCGCGATGGCTTGTTCTTCAGTCACACATGCCCCCATAGCAATATCTTGAGCGATTTTGTTAACGAAGGAGGTGGTGAACCAATGAGTTAGTAGTTGATCAGGTATATCAAACTTGATCAGTCTAAGACAACGTCGCCACTCATGAATATGGTCAGATATGTGGGTGGCTTTATCCTGCTTCAAAGAAGTTAGGAGATGCATCCCGGCTTCATAGAGAATCGGTAACTGGAAGTGAGTCAAAAAATCCATAGCTAACGTATTGAAGTCTTGAAAGATGCCACGGGGTAACTCTATATACCACTTAGCGGCAGCACCGGTAAGAGTGCGCTGGAAGAGACGTAGATGAATTGAATCATCCACCCAAGAATTAGACAAACACCACAGATGGTAGGTCATTACATGAGCTTGGGGGTCCTCTCCAGCTTTACCTTCAAACTTAGGGCAGTCGCCGGGTACCTTGGTCAGAACCGAGGGCCAATAAGGATTGTGAAGAATTGGATCATTAGTTAATTTAGAAACGTCTGGTAGTTCCAAGATAGCCAAAAATGGCAATTGCGGATTAAAATGCATACCAGGCCCTCGATAAGGACCTGTACCTGTACTCCACGCTGGTTGAGCATAACCTTGCCCCCATGGGTTCTGTCTCGGAGGATTCTGACCATAGGGGGTATAGGGCGTATAACCAGTCTGATGTGGTTGTTGGTAACCAGTGTATGGGGGTTGATAACCAGAGTATGGACCTTGATTATATGTCGGCCCCGTTTGAGCAGTCTGTGGATTTGGCTGCTGAGTATAGGTGTAGCTGGGTTGTTGAGTGTAATAATGGGAACCTTGGGGCAGGTTATAAGTTGGTCGAGATTGACCTTGAGAATAGTAACTGCCTTGGGGTTGAGCGGGCTGCTGATAGGTGGGACCTTGTTGAGCCTGATAATTAGGGTGCACTGGTTGATTCGGTTGCGGCATCGAGTAAATCAGCTGTTGAGCAGGGTTGACAGGATGTGCAGGCTGGCCTGGTTGGATAGGTTGACCTGGCTAGACGGGCTGACCTGGTTGAGCAGGTTGACTCAGGTAAACAGGTTGCGCCAGTTTTGTAGGTTGAACTGGCCGATGTGGGCCACAAGGCTAAGCCGGATGGGTCGGTTGGCCTGGTGGTGGAATGGGGCCAAGTTGTGCCTGATAACTGGTTTGACCTGGAACAGGACCGTAAGAGGGCCCTGGCTGTGCAACATTTGGACCAATAGGATACTGAGGTTGTGAAGGTTGGACTTGTCCCTCAGGACCGTACAACGGCCCCAGTTGGTACCCCGATTGACCTGTGGGTCCTTGAGGTTGCCCTGGTTGGATGACAGGGTGAGGCTAGATAGGTTGACCTAAAGGGTTATAGGATTGTCCTTGTGGACCGTATAACAACACCTGCTGGCCTGAAGGATAGCCTTGTAAGGGTTGTCCTTTTGGATCGTAAGGATAACCAGGTTGTCCCGAAGGTTGGCCCTGGAAGGGTTTCCCTTGCAGGTTGTAGGGTTGCCCAGCCTGGTTAGATGGAAAACCTTGATCATGAAGATAGGCTTCTGGAGCGGGTAAACGTAAAGATTTTCCCTGCTCATCGTATTGATATGGAAAAATGTAAACGGGGGTACCATCCTGTGCATAATGCGAAAAATACGGGCGGTTGGGATCTTGAGAGGATTGTCTGACCTCGGGGTTCGATTGTTGTAGGGACAATCGATACTCCTCAGGAGAAATGTTCTCTGGCATAGCAGATGCTATTAGATGTCTTCGGGAAGTGACTTGGTCCTTACGGACTGAGTGGTAACAGCGGGTGTGGATGTGGCCACACATACAGTGGGCCTGACAGGTACTGAAGTGACCTAAGGGGATGACATGATGGGTGTCCGTGGAGACATCCCCAATGAAGGAATAACCGGCCTCGTAGAGGGAGTTGATATCCCCATAGAGGCAACGGTGGTCATGATCTGACTCAAAGTTCTATATCCCGCTGGAAGTAAGGGACCGGGTGAAGACATGATAGATAACTCAGGGTTGTCTTCTGGGAACAACTGGTAATCTTCACCAGACGTGGGGATTTCCTCACTAGGATAATGGCTGGATGCACCCATATCTGAACCTGCCGCAAGATCTTGTAACAAATGGCGAGGACTAGGAGGAATAACAGCAGCTAGAAAAGGCGAACCCGATGTAAGAGGAGGGAAATGTTCCCCTACTCCAAATCCAAACCAAGCGTCAGATAAGGGAAAATTGAACTCAACTGGTCCTCCAAAGGGAAGCTCAGATAGAACCGGTCCCCCGTCATGAAACTCGGAAACGATAGGCTACTGAGGTTCAGCAGAGGATTGTGAAACCTCTGATCAATCGTCTGTATACGGACTACCAGTAGACGAAACTGAGGGTTCCGCCACTGTGACAATAACGACAAGAGAAAAAGATCAAACAAACAGACGAGCTGAAAAATCAAGGTACACAATCAAACGACCAACAAGCAAAATCCAAAAGGGTGTGTGATCGCAGGTGATTTATTTTACCACATTGAAACTTAGAAAGTTCACCGTTTCATGTTTTAAGAGTCGAGAAATGGATGAAAGATGACTCTATCTCTTTCAGTTTTGAAGCAAGCGTGAAAGGACAAGCGCTTGGTGATCTTTTCAAATTTAAGGAGTCAGATAAGATCAAAATGACTGCTCAGGAATACTAGGCAAAGGGTGTACCAAATAACTGTGAACTGCAATATACACCTTGGTTTCAAAATGAAAGAGAAATCAACCAAGGACTTGACGTACGTGCAGACAATCTCCCCGAATGCTATGTCCGGTGTATCACGGGTATAGGGCGACAGACTCGGCTTCCTATGGATAAAGGATAGCAACCTAGTGGGGTCTCCCTTTATATACGCGATGGGACGGGGAGCACAAGTCCATACTAGTGCTGTCTAAAGCCAAGAGGCGAACGACAGCTACTAGGTTTAACGACACCGGAACACGTCTCTAACCTAGACCTCTAAATATTTCGTTAACGTTCCAATGCTGCCTATGTCGACATAATAATAATAGTAGTGTGTGTCATTAAATAATAAACGAATGTTAATCTTCAATTATGTTTCAATTTTCAGGACCTAGTGAGTGTTATGTCTCAAAACCTCCTAAATGCACACTATATGCCACAGTATATCATTTCATTCGATGAAAGCTAATTACGAGAGAGTTAAGAGCTTTTCACACAATAACAAAATGACCAAACAACAACCAGTGATGTCTCTAATGTAGCTAATGGAAACTAAAAAGCTTTTCTTTCAGAGTTATAAATCACTAATAGCACAGAAAAGATTCAATTTGCATTAACTAATCAAAAGGAAAAGAGATTTTCTGTATTTTCAGTGTTTGAGAGCAAAGTGCACTAAACAAATGAAAATTGATGAAATGAACAATTTGAGAAGCGATAGCAAAGGAGTAAAAGCAAGCAAATTTCACTCAATGCAAACACACAATCAGACCTCGAATTGACAAAACAATCCCTCAAAACCAAGAGAATCCCAAAGACTCAAATGAACCATGTAATCTAGGCCCAAAAAGAGACAAGGCAGAATTTAAATGAGGAAGAAACCAATCACTCAAACAACACAAGAAAGTGATAGACAACCACCAAATGAATGCAGAGAAGCAATCACAAAGTTGACTGAATAGATAGAAACCAAAAACTCCCACGGGAGGCTCGACACACTATAGCACCTAGATGTCCTAGGGCTAGAATGAAAAATCGATAGAAAAGGGCAAACAACCAAAGGATGAAGGTCACAGTCAGTCAAACAAGGCTCCATAACACTCAGGAAGTCAAAAAAATGAAACCAAAATCACAGATCAAGCTCAGAAAGCTCAAAACAGAGCAAACCCTAGCACCTTACAGAATTGGGCGACTGTCAGGCTGAATCTAGCGCCAAAACAGGATCGGCGCGGGTAATACACTGGCAACATGCACCAATTGGCGCGACTGTTAGGCTAATAAGCACGCCAGTCGAGTTCGCTAAGAAAAAATAAAAAAGAGCAATCCAAGAAACAGACTAGTGATGGTGAAGCTAAACAAAAGCCAAACACGCGAAAGGAGCCAACCAAAAGAGCTGATCAAGCAAGCAAAGTCAAGAATCGACCGAAAAGACAAGACAATACTCCAAATCAACGTCTCCCCAGCAGAGTCGCCAATTTTTTGTACAGGTAAATCCCCTCTGCGGACAGAGGCGATCCCTACTAGCCCAGATCGGGTCTAGCAACAATCATATCACGCTAAGGCGCAAGTTCCTAATTGCAATAGACCAAATTGCGAAGAAGGCCTACCTTAAATCCAACATTGTTGTTCGTAAAGAAGATAGCACTCCATTTCCTTGCTTTGGCAGATCATAATTCTCCCGCTTGTCGCGATCAAACACCTGCACATACAAGAAATACGACGAACACAAGAGTAAAACCCAATATATGCAATTATGTATCAGTCAGAGAAGATACAACTCATGATCACAAAGTATGAACAATACGAGTGGAACCATAACCAAAGTCGCTTATCATTAATTAATACAAAGAAAGATACAACCTGACTCTGACGCTGGATCTTCCTTCGGTGGGTCGACAGCGGAATACGTCTTTGTAAAGCCCGTCGAGAATGGGACAAGCCTCTCTCTTCGGTTGTCTTGACAATAATATCCTTGCTACTGATTTGGCTCTATGAGGACTATCAAGGCTCTTACAACATTCCTTAGGCTATGAAGGCTCTTGGAGACTAGCTTGCAAAGGAAAATGGCAAGCTTATATAGATGGTGGAAGGGGAGTTGGGATCCCTACAATCATAGGATTGGCCCTATCCTCAAGGAACCTTCCATGAGAGGTGGAAAACCACTTCCTCTACATGGAGATCCGGAGCCAAACCTCCCAACTGAATTTAGGGACTAGTTCAGGAATTCGTTGGAGTCAATCTTCTGCCATTTATTTTTAAAAAACACTCCTTAATAAGCCTGGCGCAGGTATAACACTGTGACAGTGCACCAGCTGGCACGCCCTCTTTGGAGGATTTCCCCCATTGGCGCGAGGGTTGAACTGTCTAGTCGCGCCAAGGACAAAAAGGCTATTTTTAGGGTTTTTCACAAGGAATTGTCTTCAGGGAAATGAATTTCCTTGTTTAGGGGAATGCCATGAAAGTGGTTTCAGGTCATGTCATTGCTCACAGGTCACGAAATAAGCCCTCCAATGTGCGGGACGGGGAATTGCAGGGACAGTGACAAATTGCTGTGTAACACCGATTTATGTAGTTTGTTCCAGAATGGTAATCTGTTTTGATATGGTGCATGAAGATTGACAATGTTGAAAAAACCTTCAATACCCCGAATATAACCAACCAAAAGTATCCCTCCAAAAAAAATGTAGGCCCTGAACTTCGCCCAAAACGGGTTCCAGAGTGCAATCATACCACCAGAATTTCCAGTAGCATCCACTGCCACTGCATGCCAACCTTTTCGAATGCTTAAGAATGCATTGATGGCCTTTCCCTGGTGACATAAAGTTTCTTGACATAATATGATACAAGGTACCTCAGAGGCAAAAATATTCCGAAGGCAATGTGGTTTGGAGGCATCGCCCATCCCCCGTATATTCATAGATAGAAATTGGATCATCGTGGGACATCCACGGGGTTACTTGCTCTAAGCGCCCATAGATTGCCCCTGATATCATCAGCCGCAGCAATGGATATGTCTGTAAGATTAAAATTTAATTTAAATTTTAAACAATAAATCAATTTATTTTGACTAGATTTCAATCAACAATAATCCAAAAACTCCAAAAATATTACTTAAAAACAACACCAATAATAGCCTTCAAAAAGCATAATCTAACCACACTCCTTTTTCTACCTAACCTTCAAAGATAACCTTCAGTGATAAGAAATACTATATTTGGGTGCTCTGGCTCTATCGTTTTGTTCAGTTTTGTTTCCAGATTGAGGTAAAAAGATGCGCATCATGGAAACCTACTTCATATCCCATGGATCGCCCACGTTGGCCATCAAGGACCATCCTGCAAGGCATTTCTTACTTGATTGGGGAAAAATAGTAGCAGAGAAGCCCAAGGCCATATTGGTCATCTCTGCTCACTGGGATACCTCAGTGCCTTGTGTCAATGTTGTCAGCATAAACAACACAATTTATGATTTCAATGGCTCCCCTCCAAAGATGTGTAAGGTAAGTGCATTTGTTGTTTCAATTATGAATCAAGTTTGACTTTCAAGAGTTTTGTTCAATGGTTTGACTGCTTGTGTGACTTGGGGTGTTTTTAAAACATCAACATTGCATAAGAATGGAAATGAATTAAACCCCTTTAGGTTCAGGTTTGTTATACCTCAGGTGCATTATGATTTTTAATAAATAGTTTAATTGATGGCTCTCAGGTCTCTCGGATAAATATATTTTGCAGATAACATGTATGCTTAACTTAGAGAGAACCAGTTTGTTCTAACCTCATGTTTTCCTTAGCTACTATGGTTTTGGTATAGCAAGTGAGATGATTCAGCTAATCCTTGGGCATATATATATAGGTATGTATGGGGATGGATTACTATTTTGGGTATTTATATGCAAGGTTCTACCAAGATTCCAATAGTATTATGTGTTTTTGGTAGAATTGGAATTGATAAATCTATGCTAAATTTTAACAATGTATTTACATTTATTAAATTCACATATATAAAAGTTTTGTTTTTGTTTTTGTTTTTGTTTTTTTTTTTTTTTTTTTTTAATAATATTTAAAGTTACATATATATGAGTTTGCCATCTTTTTAATATATTTTATAATTTTTATAATTTGATTTTTTTAATGTGATTTGCATACTAAAATAAATGATATATTAGATATCAGTTTTGGGATTTAATTGATTTAAGTAACTCATTCATCATTAATCTATTCATCTATGACCATTTCTATGAGAGGTGAAGAAGTGGGATTGAAACTAGTAGCGTCATCTATGACCATTTCCTTTCCATGAGAGGTTAAGAAGTGGGATTGAAACTAGTGAAATGAATCAAATAACGTCAATCATCACCCATTTCCTTTCCATGAGAGGTGAAGAAGTGAGATTGAAACTAGTGAAATGAATCATGTAGCGTCAATCATCACTTACTTTCCATGAGAGGTGAAGAAGTGAGATTGAAACTAGTGAAAGGACTTTCCGAGAGGTCACCCATCCCAGAACGCCTCTGGCTCAAGCGCGCTTAACTGTGGATCTTTCCCCACAATCAAGCCCACTTAACTTGCTACCTCATTTGCAAAACCTTAGCAAGTATTGTGCCTCATGAACCATTCAAGTAGAACTCCCTTTACTCTTTGTATTTTAGTATGAGGGGTTTCCACAGTGCATTATATCATATATCATTTTTGGGATTCAAGTATGTTAAGTAAGGCATTCATCTATGACCATTTCCATGAGAGTTAGTTGTAACTGACTAATTTCTCATGATTTTTGAATAGTCTACTTAGCACTCATTGCATTGGGTGATGTTCACACGAGTGAAGAAGTAGGATTACAACTAGTGAAATGAAACCCCTGATACTTAAAAATCAATGATATAGTTTAGAAATTAAAACTATTATGAATATTAAGTTTTTATATTCTTATTAATTAAATCTAAAAATGAAAAATATAAACTAGTTGTCTTTAATGCAATTTTTTGGAGTTCCCATGAATTTTCTAGGCGAAATTTGGCTGAATTTTTTTAGAGGAAATCTAGATTTGTGTTATTTAAATTGGTTTTTTTTACTACATATATAGATTCAGCAGCCTAAAAAACCTCTAAAGTACTTCGATTGTGAAAATTTTATCTATCAAATTATGATTTCAATAAATTCTTGCCAAATTTTAAGCAAATTAAATCAGAAAAATAAATAAAAACTTCTAAAAAAAATCAGATTAAAAACAACCCGCATATTTACGCCGAAGGTGTTCTCTTTGTTGGCTTGGGGTGAGCAAACACTGTTCACCCCAGCCAATGAGAAGCCTTTCTCATCGCCCTTCCAACCACTAAAATTTGGACACGTGGCACCTCCTCCAACTAATGAAAATCATCCATTTAGCCCTTTTACCGACTGTTAGTTTCTGTCTGTCTGTCCAAGGGTTTGCACGTCACGGCTTCGACCTAGAACTAGATAGCAAACGTAGAACTAGACCGCCCCTGCATGCCATACTCATCTTCATCCTCACTCACGCCCTACGAGAGCTCAGCCATTACCTAGACGGATAGACATTTCCAAAAGAAGATGAACTCACTGCTGTTATCGTTTCTGAGAAGTCGAAAATGAGGGTTCGGAATAGGGATTGTTTCCTGTGAGCCGGTCGAGGATCTAGGCATGAAGGCTCTGAAATCACCTCTGATGGAGTACATGCCTTACAGAGTGCCAATTCTCAAAGTCGTGAAGCGAACCGCATTTTCTCATTTCTGCACTGGAGAGAACATCGCAGAGGCCACGGATACATTGAATAGAATGTGGGCGTTGGGTTTGAAGGGCATTCTTGACTACAGCTTAGAAGATGCTATGAATAACGCAGCCTGTGATGCCAATCTCCGCCAGTTTCTTACCACCATCCAGTCCACGCCTCTTCTTCCACCTGGATCGGCAAGTAACTCATCTTTACCTCCTTTCAATCCTCTGTCAAGTTATTTGTCCAAATTTTTTTGCTAATTTCAGCAGATGTGGTGTTATAGGTAAGTTTTTCCTGTGTGAAAATCACGGCCATCTGTCCTCTTGCTCTTTTGGAAAGAATCAGCCACTTGCTAAGATGGCAGCATAGCCATCCGGCCTTCAGCCTGCCCTGGAAGGCAGAGGCTTTGCTTGTTCTTGCTCCGTCAAGCCCTACTTACCACACATGCTTCTGAAGAGTTGCATATGGTCATGATTCCTTTGTATTGAATGTGTTTACAGGATCCTAAACCCCCGGGCACCATTCGCTAGGAGATCGAAGATATGCTAGGAAATCAGGGACAACCAGAAACTTGACACCAAACAAATTCATCTGTCAGCCTCCGCGCCTCTACTACGTCTGCAAAGGGGAAATCTGCACAGGGAGGAAAAAAAAATGTTAATATTTATGAAGCATCAGGGGGAGTAGCAGCAGAAGTGCCTCATTCTCTTAGCTCAGAAGCGGAACCGGTTTGCCGAGGGCTTAGGTGATCGAACTTGCCCTTGGATTGGAAGCAAGTGGAAATCGCTACCTGTGGGTGCTACGCAGTCCGTCTAGCAGCTTTATGTCTATCGAGGAAACAGAGATTTCTCAACTGTTACCCGAGGGATTCCAGACTCGAACCCAAGACCGAGGGCTTGTTGTTGCTTCATGGGAGCCTCAGATTCCTGTTCTCTCTCACCCATCCACCGGCGGTTTCCTTTCTCACTGCGGTTGGAATTCTACATTGGAGAGCATCCCACATGGAATGCCCATGATCTGTTGGCCACTTTTTGCGAAACAGAGGATGAACAGGCTTCTGCTGGTTGATGAGTTTAAAGTGGCACAACACTCCTTGAACAGCTCAAACCCTACATTCCTCCCCACACAATCAACATGCCCCTCCATTATGCCCTTGCAATGGTCCTACACAGGCTCTCATAGGGCCACAGTGCTAGAGCAGTGGTCTCACCCATACAAGGCCGATCCATGGATGGTAGCCAAGATAACAAACATGATCACCAGAGTTATATCCACCAAGTTACACCCATATTACATTGGAATCCCAAGTGGGCAGAGGTTGTTGCAGACCATACAAGGATTCAAGGAGCTCACTGGTCTGCCCAACATGTGTGGGGCTATCAATGGAAGCCATATTAGCCTCCACAAGAAACCCAACGATGAATTCATCTACAAATGCAGGCACAATTTCTATGCTGTTGTGCTCCAAGCAGTTTCTGACCATAGAAAAGTCTTTTGGGACATTTCCGTTAGGGCTCATGGAGGGACTGATGATTCAACACATTTGAGGGAGAGTTCTTTGTTCGAAAAACTCACATCTGCGCAGGTTTTGATGGACTCTATGATCACTGTACGGGGGCATCAGTTTCGTCCATACCTTGCTGGCGATTGGTGTTATCCTTTACTTTCTTTTATGTTGGTACCTTTCTCGTCCAATGGCTCTGGGACTCCTGCCCATAACTCGTTTGATGCAATCCTCATTAGGGGGAAATCCGTTGTGGAGCAGGCCCTAGGATTTCTTAAAGGGCGTTGGAGGATGCTGCAGGATATGAATGTGGTTCTTAGCCATGCACCCCAGACTATTGTCGCATGCTGTGTGCTTCATAACTTATGTCAGTTGTCTGGAGAACCAGAGCCTTTTATGTGCAGAGATCCCTGGGAGAATGGGCCTGCTGCTAGAACAACCGACAGTGAAAAATCTATTAATTATTTCGGAGAGACCTCGAGGCAAGCTCTGCTTAAGGATTTTCAAGAAGGGCATCAAAGAGTTTCTATGAGATAACGGTTTTGTTTCATGTAAGTGGTCAGTGTGGACCTCACTATGAGAATATGGGTTCCTAACAAGCACAAATTTATGATTCGAGGTCTGAATTTCACCTAATGAAATTCAAAAGTTTTTAATTACAGTGTACAAAATCCAACCTGGGGAAACCTTGTATATTGCATGGTAATTCTCTGTATCATTCTCATCATTTTTTGGATTTCTCTTTTATACTGCGTTTCTACAATGTTGTCTTTATGCCGAGTTTTTTATAAGACTTAGAATGCAAATTTATAGATTAAAGGCCATTTTTCACTTCTAAATTAATTTATGCTTTAGGCTGAAATAAATTAGGAACAAATCCATAGATTTTGGTTTTTGGACTGATATCTGTCAAATCGTTGTTTAAAATAAGCTTATATATCGACCAAGGTCTTGCTAACTATGAACTAGAACACAGCCTACAATAAGCATATTACTATGATTTATTTTAAGTGACTTTGATATAAAAGTCTTAATTGAAATTATTGAGGACATATCAAGCAGTGTGAAGCAGTCCTCTGATTATAAACAGATGGTGAGTTACAACAGTGGTTATAATCATTTGGCTGTGTATATTAACATCTGGTACTGTTCTTCTTAGCATTAAAACTAAATTCTCCTTTTGGATATCCTATACATGAGTTAATCTCTTTTTCTTCATTATTTAAACCACATTCTGGATCTCGGATTGCACTTTCAGAAAATAGCAAATTTTATTTTATTTTATTTTATTTTTATTTATTTATTTATTTATTATTATTATTATTATTTTTCTTTTTTTTCTTTTTTTTTTTCTGGTAATAGAGTTAATATACCATTTCTGAGGTGCAGAGATCTCTTCAAGCCCAGTTCTGCTGTCTATTTTTTTATAACAGCTTAACTAAAATCTGATGAATATTTCATGCCTGTGAGCATATTTAGAATTTTCTTGAAAAATATGGCTTGGAAGGCTTTGGACTTTCCCTGATACAGACTCTGTAAAGCTCACCTAATGCATTATACCAACATTACTGTTCAAGAGGCAGTCTTAGAAAGTTGTACGACTTTTTCATTTAACCTTTTCGTAAGGCATCAACCTAAAGGGTAACCCTGACTGATGTGTTTCTCCCTTTTATTTCGTTAAACATATCTATAAATGCCTAGGGGATATTTTTTACATTGTTCTACAGTTTTTATTTCATGCCCTTGTCTAGCAGACAATGAGAACTTTAACATGTTGAATCTATAATATATTATCCTCAAAGGTCATTGACTACATGTATGCCAGATTCATTAGCATTTTGGTTAGACTATTGTTGTTTAGGTCATTGAGTAAATCATTGTGTTGTGATACTTCACAACCCTCCATTTGTTCTAGGTAATATAACATGTTAAGTCATGGGCTGTAAGTGTTTTTGTTTTGGAAGTTAGTGGCAAGCCAATAGTTTCCAATTTTCATAGAATTCACTCGTGGAGTTTTCGGCGTGGATATCTCATTATAAATACTCATCTTCGGGATATGCTTTAATAAGCAGAACTTGTATTTGATTTGAGGATGGAAACATATTACTGTTTATATCTACTTAGCTCATGTCATCCTCGTTGAGTTCTTTTGTTCCTATTTCTGCTGTCTCATTTTGGAGGTCCTTTTGCTCATCTCTCTCTCTTATGTAGTGTATCCAAGGTGGGTGATTAGGTTTGATCAACCTAAATCTTTTATTTTCTGTCACATTCTTTTATCTTCTCCTTAATATTTCCTTCTTTTCTCTTATTTTCATAAAATTCAAATCCATTCATCATTGTTATAAAACAACACAAAAAAGGGTGAAAATGCATTCTTAGTTTTTGTTCTGCCTTTCTTTTTCGTTCTATGTTTTTTGTTCTCCTATTACACATATATAATGCCTTTCAGGTGTCAACCAGTACTCATGTAACCCTCTTACATATTTACAGTGATTTCACAGCGAAGCAATGGTGCTATGCTATTTGTTGATTGGCCCTCAAACAAGTTGTTATCCTAATAATTAATGTGTAAGTTGTGGCACTCTTCTGGGTTAGCTAATGACGGTTAATTCCTTGGCAGATATCAGTTTCTTTGTAGGTTTCTGGGGATATACAAGACCGTGGTTTTGCTTTTGATCATATTAATGTTTTTGAGAGAATGATACAAACCTGAGGAAGGCACCTTTTCAGCATGTTGCTCAGTCAGGCGTGGTTTAAAGAGAATGGCCCATTGCTTTCTTGCCTACAAGACCGTGACAGTGGTTTTGACAATATTTACATCTTTGAGACTATGATACAAACCTGTGGAACGCATCTTTTCATCATGTTGCTTAATCAAGCATGGTTCAAAGAAAATGGTCTATTGTTTTATTTGCCTTGCACAGAGAAAATATGCCAAGCACTACCGTGATCTTGTAGAATCCTGCATTTGAATTTGGGAGTCACTTGATCCTGTTGTGGAAGAATTTTAGGTTACAGACCAAGTTTAGAGTTGTTTTAAGTTTCCCACCTGATACATATTTAAATATATTTAAATTTGGATATGCTTCAGATATATTTTTTTTGTTATATTGGAAGTCGAAAGTTGTAGATGGATTATATCTGACTTTTCAATTGAGGGCATTCTTTCTAAAATTCCAAATTTGACAGTTTTGAATGGCTTTCTTGTTATTTCTTTCATAATTTATTTTTTTGAAGTATTTCCTTATTTGAATAGTGTATATGGAAATTCAGAGTTTCCCTTAATATTTCTTTCACATTATTCTATCCCTACCCAATTGTATAGGTGTTGCATAATTTGTGTTGGTTTCTTAAAAGGAAATGGAAAAATTTTGGGTTTATGTTCAGGACACTGTTTCGATTCGTCGTCACTGACATAATCTTGAATAGTGTCACCCACCTGTCCTCGCATGTGTTGACCTTCTGTTGACTTTCTATTGCAATGTCATTTTCTAATTGTGTAGTGTTCCATATTTTATTTGTCCAGTGAACACGACATGCGTTGAATTTTTTCATAATGACATTACTCTACATTGTGTGTTATTTGAAAAAGTTTCCAAGGAATTAAATATTTAAAATATGGCAAACATTTCAAGATTAGAAAAAAAAAGACACCTTCATATAATCACTTGTTAATAATGTTTTGTTGGTTGGTAAAGCACTATCATTTTTTGTTTTCTTTCCAAAAGAAGAATAATATTTATATAATATATATTTTCTTTTAAATAATATCAAATATTTGTTCCATTTTTTTTTGTTCATTATCAATTTAGGGTGTGGAGCCACAACTCACTTTTCATAATATTTCTTCTTTTGTTCTTGAGAGAACATTAGTAGGCACTTGAATGTTCGTGCAAATGTGCCACCCAATGATTTGAATTTTGAGTACTGGGTAGATAAACAAGAGCAAGCAGATATGTTTTAAAAACACATTACAGAAGCAACATGATTTAAAAACACTATACAAAAGCAACAAGAATGAGCGCAGACCCAACTCATTCTCACAATCAAGATCAATTGGATGTCTCATCAATACAAAAAACTATGAAGAAGTTTCCAACAATAAAAAAAAAGTCAAAAGAACTAAAAAAAACGCACAATTTGGAACCCAATAACAACAACAACCAGAGGTTTGTTTGCTTCGAGTCCATGAGCTAATAGTCTCATATATTCCATTATTTTTTTGTCTTCTTCCTATCTTACATAGATGTTTATCATATACAAACAATTATTTCCCTAAATAATTGCATTATACCATTTTTGAATAACTTGATTAGCAGAAAGAGATTATGTTTCAAACTTGGAGCATAATACACATCTAATTTTAGTTTTGTTTTTGTCAACATATTAACCATTATTTTTCCCATAATAGTTAAAATATTTTCTAACATAAAATTAACATTAATCCATAATAATTCATTTAAATATAAATAATTTGACTATTAGAATGAGTGGAGGAAGCCTTTGGAATGCAGGGATTTTACATGTCGAGTTTCATATCCCCTCGAGAGTCCTAAAGCAGCCTTATGTGCAGAGATTAGTGTTGGTTTATCAAAATCGGGCAATTGATTTTCTTTATATTAACAATAATCCCCGATTTGAATTTGTAGCACTAATATTGGGTATCTTGGTTTATCATGCCTCAAACTTTAGTGACGTTAATCAACACAAGCTTCAGTTTGTGGCAACCAATATCAATTCCATTTCTAGAGGCTTGAGAGGGATTGACAACCATTTCTGTATCCTTCTACTCAAATAGGTCAATGAGCCTCACTAATGCGAGCTCAAGTAATGTTATTGCCTCCTTTCGGCGTTCCCTTGCACCTCCCGGTGCAATTGCTAGTTTATCCATTGTCGTTTTGTGTACTATGAAAAATTAATATTAAATAGTTCACCTTGATTCGTTTGTGCTAACGATATTGGTTTGATTTGAATTTGGCTTTAAGGAAGTACATATAATTACGCCGGAGGCGTTCTCTTTGTTGGCTTGGGGTGTGCAAGCACTATTCACCCCAGCCAATCAGAGAGTTTTAATTTCGTCCTTCTAGCCTATCTAAATTGGACACGTGGTTTTTTCTAATTGGTCTGATTTCTATTCATTTCTCTCTCCCGAGAACCTGCTTGCAATTTACGCTACCCTGCTTGTAGTTTCACTGTACACGCCAGCTATAAACGCTACCCTGCTTACAATTTCACTATACACACTAGCTATAAATGCTAAAACCTGCATGTACTTCCGCAGCAAGGACGATGACGAGACAGGTGAGAAAATTTGCGTGTATCTGTCCTTAACTTCATGGTCGATTACTATTCATCTTCCAGGTTACTTTCTGGCCATGTTTTATCCGCTGACAGATTACTTTCTGCCCACATTTTGTCTGCTTACCTTCTGTTTCATAAGCTATGCCCCATGTCCTTGTTTCTCAAGCTATGCCCCTGTCCTTCTTCGTTCCACACTTGGTAGCAGCAACTGATAGATTTGAAGGTATGCTGCATGTGATGCTCAGTGTCAAGTCCCAGGTGGCGTGATGCACAGGTTCTGATAATTATCTATTCTCTCTATTTTTTTTTGTGAGAGTTTTGTATACCGATGATGCTCTGTTGCCTTCCATTTTGTCTAACGACGGTGATCTGGGTGTCCAAGGACTTAAAGCCTCATAACCTACTAGTGGACAAGGAAAATGGCGTGTTAAAAATAGCTGACCTTGGACTTGGTAGGGCTTTTACAGTTCCTGTCAAAAAGTACACTCATGAGGTCAGTGTGCTTCTAGGTTTTGCCGAATATCAGTGGTCTTTTTAAATTGGTTTATGCTGGTACAAATTTGGGATTGGGACTGGCTTGTATTTGGTTTGGGGCTGGGAAAGATAATATAGGTTTCACATCATAGTTGTAACCCTTACCTTCTAGCCCAGACAGCAAAGCCCACTCCAAGAAGGGGGTGGCCTTTCAGGACCCAACCCTTTGGTTTAAGAGTGTGGCCTTTCAGGATTAGTCGTTTGTAAATAACATAAAATATAATGCCACAAGTTTCGGATTCACATTTCTGGCGTACTTGTAGTGGGTTTATCCACGCTTTTAGATTCATCAATTCGACTTCCTTTGTAGAATCAGCCTGTATTGTATAGAGCAAAGGGGTTCTTTGAGATTTTTATCATGTTCTTACCAATGTTCTTTCTTCTTTGATAAAAATCATTGGTTTTTGCCGCAGATTGTGACCCTTTGGTACAGGGCTCCTGAAGTTCTCTTAGGGGCTCCTCACTACTCATTACCTGTTGACATATGGTCTGTTAATTTTAGACAGTTTACTGATGTTTTCAATTTGTTTTATGAGTAGTGCTTGAGTCATATATCTAGAAGGCGATCTAATCTATTATTGCAAACAACCCAATTTTTTTGCGAAAAAAATTGAGAAATCATGTTTTTTTTTTTTGGCTTAGCCCATGTCTGCAGACTTTAGTGGTATCTTAATTTTGCTGATGTTTGCCAATTTCTACCCTTTGGTACGATTTTTGGTAAGATTTATTGGTTTTTTGTACCCTTGCTGATTTTATCCCAATGCCATAACATTGATCTGATCCACAATGTTACAGCTGAAATGTCTCGAATGCAAGCTCTCTTCACTAGGGATTCTGAAGTACAACAACTTATGAACATTTTCAGGTTATGATTTCAACAAAGAAGAGACTATATTTGATTATGGGATTTTCTTCTCTGATGCACCATAGCTTATTCCAATCTTTGCATGCAACAGGTTTCTAGGAACTCCCAATGAAGAAGTGTGGCCATGAGTGACTAAATTGAAGGATTGGCATATCTACCTTGAATGGAAACCTCAAGATATAAGTCGTTCTGTTCCAGACTTGGAACCAAGCAGTTTAGATCTGTTGTCTGTAAGAGTCCTACTCTCTCCCTCAGACCTTGTTTTTCTTTGTTTCTTTGCTTTTTTGTTGGAATAGTAAACCAAATAAATTTAAATTCGGTGATTTGCAGGAAATGTTGGTTTATGAGCCATCCAAGCGAATCTCAGCTAAGAAGGCACTAGATCATCCCTATTTTGATGACCTGGATAAATCACAATTCTGAGTTCCTTTATGGATTTAAGTAATTCAGGATAGTGTGTAGGTATCACAATTATTATATTGATTGGTTAATTGATTTGTGCTTTCCTGGGGGTTTTTGTAAATGGCCTATTGCCTAAGAAATAATCTCTGCAAACTTGTTGGCCAGTAAATAAGTTTTTTGTTGTGTTTGCACAAGCGAACGGGCAATGTTGGTCAGACCTCAAATATTGTACTCCCCACACTAGGGAGGATTTAAAGTGAATATAAGCTTTTGATATGGCATGAAAAAATTAATGATAGTTCTTTTTGGTGGCTGTACAATTCGAGTCCCATTTTATCTTCCCATCTCTCTCTTTTCCTAGGAAACTTGCTTGAATGTATTCAAAATATGATAAATATCAAATCTACCCAATCTACATGTGAGAATTTTATGGGTTGGAAACAAGTAATATCAAGAGGCAGTTTGCTTTGAAAGACGCTTGGGAAGATAGGTCATGTGAAATTTGCAGTGTGTTAAGTAGATGATGATTGCATTTGATGATGATTGGAACTGATTTCATTGAGTATGTAAAATACAATGCTTCTTTTGACTTCCACCAAGAGTGTTAATAAAACTGTCACCTTGACTTTCTGCTAAAAGAGTGTTAATCGCCTTTGAGTGTTTTTCGATCTTTGGAACTCTCACCCGATTTTCTTGACTTCCACTTGATTGGTTCTTAGATTACATTAGAATCATCTTGTGTTTGAGAATTCTCTTGCATAGATCGCATTTGCATAATTAGAATTCTCATTTTCAGAATATGAATGAAAAATGTGCATAGATTACATTTGCATACTTTTCAAGTGAATTGTGCATAGATTACAACTGCATAGTTTACATTCTGAAAAATCAATCGTAGATTTAGATCATTTTTATTTGATTTGAATTTAGATGTTTTTATGCTTGTTTTAAAAAAATAAAAAACAAAATAAAAAATTGTTTTGGGATTGATTTGCATTAGTTTTTCTTGATAAAATTAGTGCATTAGAGAATTTGTTATATTTTCTCTTAGTTATCAATCTTTGCATTGTTGGAAGTGAATGGAAACTCTTTCCTTACTTTAGTTAGGATTCATCGAATTGAAAAGATTACATTATCATATTCGATTGCATTCAGTTTTGGGTCGGGTCATAACACCATTGGTTTCATATCCATTTACCCTTTTGAGTAATAACAACCTAAATAACACAGCGCTTAATTAAAATTCATCTAGTAATTTTTACATTTTTAGGGATCTTTCCACCAATCTAGCTTAGGCTAGTGTCTTGGAATAGGTTTTAGTTAACTCTCCAAGACAGTAAAACAAACAAGTAGTCGATCTTGCGGTAGGAAAATTCCAATTGTTGCATGTATGCTCTGGGAAGCTCCTCCTAAAGGAGTCAAGCACGAGATCATATCTGAACCAGTGAGGTAATCAATCCTTCCTCATTGGGAACGATAGAAGATATACACGTATTAACAACGGTAAACCTCGGATTGACCATTGTCGAGGAGCTTGGGGTCACTTGTTGGTAAACCTTGGATTATGTCAAGGAGCCTTCAAGGGGATTGAGCTTTGTTACTCTGCCCTTGCGTGTGTATCGGATTGTAGACTGTTCCCCCAGGTATATTTGTTTCTGTTGGTAACCTTAGTGGCCATAATCTATAGGGTTCTTTCCTAAGGTGACGGTGGAGGGAAGATCCCACTGTACCTGGAGCAGACGTCGACTAGACTCACTTGGACTCTCTGGGGGGTTCTCTTCACACGAGATGGTTTTGTGAAGAAACGTGTGCCAGTCTGTTTCATTAAGCAGGTTGTCGGGGTAACTGTTCCAACCGCCCTTTCTGTATTAAATTCTACGATGTTGGATTTCATCACCAACTAGTGTTTTTAGTACGGAAAGTTACTGTTTGTGTGTGGTTTGACTCGTAGATTTGATAGCGCGTGTTAATTTGTTTGTTTTTACTTTTAGAGACCATAGGTGTGAATTGTGAATTTTAATTGTTAGGTGTGAATTGTTAATTGTTAATTTTAGTTTTTAATTTGTTAATAAAATTCACTGAAGTTGAATATAATGGCAATTGTTCCGGAATTTACCAACCAAGGAACCCCTCTTAACGAGAATCCTAGTACTTTTCCTTGCTTTGGAAATGTTGGTCCTCCTTATATGGCTACATTGTCATTACCTGGATTTACAATAGGTTTACCGATATGGTTATTTTCAACTTCGTTGGCCTCGAATACTCCAATTTTTCCACCTCAACCGGATGCTTCACCTCAACAGAGTTCACCGTCTCAACATCACCAACCTTTTGTTGACCCTTTACCTTCTTCGCCTAATATTTCTTCCTCCATTTCTTCCTCTTCGCTTGGTAAAAGCCTTGATGCTAGTAACCAGGTGACTAAGAAGAAGAAGAAAGGGAAGAAGAAGAAGAAGAAGAAGCAAGATAAGAAAGAAGTCAACCAACCAACCATGGCTGCAAATGTTAGTGATGTTGAGGAAACCTCCAACATGCATCGTAAACCCAAATACCCTTGCAGGCTTTGTAAGGGTGACCACTTCCTTGTCAATTGTCCTAGTATTTCAAAGGTCTTGGAAGTATGGTCAGAAAAATCTCATCAACTTTCCGTTGATCCATCAGCCAGTGATAGTCAGGTTCCTGGGAAAAAGGGTAAAGTTAGGTTTCCTTGTAAGTTATGCAAAGGGAATCATCAAACTCACATTTTCCCTCACATGGATGAAGCCTCAAAATTGTTGGAAAACCTTCCTGTTCCACAGCAAGAACTTCCAACTGGTTACCGTAAACTTTCTCCCAACCTACCGTCAACTGACGGAGTGATTGATCTAGTTTCAAGTACAGTCGATCCCACTCTTCCATTGGAGAGTGAAACTCATATCACTCAGGTTGATGATCCATTAGTTGATCAAGTGGTCGATTCAATTTCACATTCAGTCGATCCCATTCTCCCTGTAGAGAGTGAACTTCATACCACCCAGGTTCTTCTTGTTACATCAAATTCTTCTACGCCGGGGGGCATTTCACCTGTTTCTACAGAACCCCCTCCAAGTACTGAGGTCTTTTCCTTTGATTGGAATAGACTGACAGAACCTCGTCTTCCTTCCTCCATCCCTTTCCAAATCATTGTGAAAATTGGTGGTAGGGATATACACCGCACACAGATAGATGAAGGTGCTTCTGTTAGTATTTTATCCTCAACTGCTTGGAAAGCTTTGGGTTCCCCTCAGCTTGTGCCTATTACGCAGAATCTGAAGGCTTTTAACAGAACCATTAGTGAACCTTTAGGGATCCTTCCTAAGTTCTCTATTACTTTGGAAGGTAAAACTGTCTGTATTGATCTTATGGTAGTTCGAGGTCCTTTGGATTTCAATTTACTCCTTGGACGAGACTATGTCTATGCAATGAAAGCTGTCGTATCGACACTCTTTCGTGTGATGTCTTTCCCTCACAATGGCAATATTGTGACTGTAGACCAGCTTTCGTTCCCTAGTCTTGTTTCGACTACCAATAATCCGACAACCCTAAATGTTCCTAATTCTAAAGTGGTATCTACCCCGCCACGGGTTAATTATGTGGCAACTAGTCCCATGTTTTCAATTACCGATGGAAGCGAGCCTCTCACTGTTTGCTCGACTTCCTATGACTTAGATCCGGTAATTGACATGGAAAACTCTATGGGATTATTTGAACACGATGTTCTTATCCCTTTTGAGTCCCTTGACATGTGTTCCTTCCAGAGAACTATTCTTCCTTCTGATGAAGACCTCTTGGAAGCCATGATCAAGGTGTGTCCATTGACATGTGTTTCTTCCAGTTGGAAGCCATGATCAGTTTCCGAGGATAGTTCCTTTTACTGTGTCGACCTCGTTAAAAAATGAATCAGTCAGATTGAGGAGAGTTCCTTGTACTGTGTCAACCTCGTTAAAAAATGAATCAGTGAGATTGAGGAAAGTTCCTTTTACTGTGTCAACCTCATTAAAAAATGAATCAGTTAGTCCGAGGATAGTTCCTTTTACTGTGTCAACCTCATTAAAAAATGAATCAGTCAGTCAAGAGCATAGTTCTTTTCTTGTGTCAAGCTCGTTTAAAAAATGAAACAAGTTTCCATGAGGATAGTTCTTTTCCTGTGTCAACCTCATTAAAAAGTGAAACAGTAGCTAGATTGTAGAGAGTAGATTGATAGATTAGAATAAATAGTTTATGAGGACGGTTCTTTTCCTGTGTCAACCTCGTCAAAAAATGAATCAGTTGGTCTGAGGATAGTTCCTGTTACTGAGTCAACCTCATTAAAAAATGAATCAGGTATGAGGATAGTTCTTTTCCTGTGTCAACCTCGTTAAAAAATGAATCAGTTGGTCATGAGGATGGTTCCTGTTACTGATTCAACCTCGTTAACAAATGAATTAGGTATGAGGACAGTTCTTTTCCTGTGTCAACCTCATTAAAAAATGAATCAGTAGGTTATGTAGGTAGATTAGAAATAAGTAGTTAGCTGAGGATAGTTCCTTTTACTGTGTCAACCTCGTTAAAAAAATGAAACACGTTTCCATGAGCATAGTTCCTTTCCTGTGTCAAGCTCGTTAAAAAATGAAACAAATCCTCCCTTAATTGAGTCGAGTCTTTGAATAGACCTCGTAAATGTTAAGTAATAGATTTAGGTTAGTTTTTAGGTCGGGTCTTTCATATGATCTCGTAAATGAACCTTCATTCCATCCAGCTATTTATTACTAGTGTACTTAGTTGAATGAAATGAAGCTGAGGGGGCATGCACTCTAGCAGTTACGCTTAGGGGGCATCAAGCACAGTTTTCTCTTTGTTTCAAGCTTGTGAAAAAATGAAACCACTCTAAAGCATAGTTTTTCTTTGTTTCAAGCTTGTGTAAAAATGAAACCTATCTTGAGTCAATTTCGGTTATTTTCGAGACTCGTTAAACTCATGAAAATCCCGAGATTATTTTTCTATCTTTCATTCTTGTAAAACATATAAAAATGCCGAGTTCTTTCCGTCTTTTCCTGCTCGTAAATTAAATTGAAAGTCGGCCATATGAGTACATTTTTATCCCTTTTTCGAACTCGTTAAAACTTATGAAAAAGAGAAAACCAGGAGTACATTTTTATCCCTTTTTCGAACTCGTTAAAACTTACCGAAAAAGCGAAACTGTGGAGTTCTCTTTTAAGCCCTTTTCAGACTCTCTAAATATGAAAAGATTGCCGAGTACTTGACTATTCGAACTCGTTAAAGTAAATGAACAGTCGTCCCTTCAGTATAAGTTTACCCCTTTTACGGACTGAAATGGACTATTTACGAAAAAGGTATACGTTGACTAATTACGGTCAATAGAGTTCTCTCCCGCATTATTTTATCCTTTTTCGGGCTCGAGAGACTAAATTTACGAAAAGGTACACCCATGGAGTTTTCTTAAGTTTTTTCTTCTGACTCCCTAAAATTGAAAAACACCGAGTTTCTCCTATACTGGACTCGTTAAAACTTAACAGTAAAGGACCTGTTCAATTTTTAAACAAGAACGAACCACTCCTTCTTAGGGTTTGAATCTTAAACTAAGTTGGACTCATCCGAAGGATGACCTTATAAACAAGCAAATGTTATCCTCCTCAAGCTTGTCAAAAATAAAGAGGTACTTGCCAGAAATGGTGGGGGAAAAGAGAGAAAAACGAACATGTTTGTTACATTTTGATTATTCGGAAAACCGTTAACCACTCTTGAACACGACACTTTTTGTTCACCTGGGTTGGGAAATCCTTTGCCTAACAGTTAATCAAACCATATTGAAAGTCTTCAACCGGTTTCTGGGTATTAGCTTTGGGTCAATTGTCACCAAGCCATCTGCAGTGTCGTTATGTGTTCAAGAGGACAGTTCAAATAAACCATTCATCTGCAAAATATCTGTCATCCATTTTGACCATCCCTGAGTCAGTCCTTGCCAATATATTTCTTCAAAACTTGATCTATGATTTCGTGTTGTGGGCTTCCCTACGACGGATCACTTTCTATCGACGACAACTCATTATCTAGGAAGTTGATCTAGAAATCGTCAGTACCTTGAAATCTGCATGCCTCAATGGCAGGTTTCTCACCTTCGACGACAGGTTGCATCATTGACCTTCGATCGAATGATTCCGTGAGATGTTCGACTTCAGCTCATTCATTCACATTTCATGGATTGTACTGAGTACTTTGAGAGCCATTGACATTATTGGTGGTTTCTCTCACACTTGTTAACAGTTTACATCATTGACTGGTAATCAAGTGGTTTCTACCATGTTCGACTTCAACACATTTAATCACATGGATAGAATCGTACTAGTTCGAGATGCGGAAATCAAGACCCTGGATCTAGTTTCTACCATCCAAGCTGCGAGGAATTTTGTTATCATTCATACAATAGACTATTTATAAACAGATGGCTGCATCCATGCTGTGTCGACATATGTCTATACTGTGATGTATTCAAAATCATTCCTGTATCAGAACAATTTAAGTTAGTTTTAGTTAGTTTTTGATCTGAGTATGGGAATGCCTACCTCAGCGATGATATGATTACATATATATATTTTTTGCATTGAATGTTTTTACAGGTTCCGACTGGGGTGTCCACATGATGATCCTTGAAATGATAAAGTACTTCACTCTTCATATATGACAGACTTCATCTTCATCTATTTCAGACTTCGCACTTTAGGGGGCAATTTGTTACACTAAAAATTGTCACCTTGACTTTCTGCTAACTGTATGAGCTCATTAAACACTCATACATGCCTCCTTTGCAAGTCTTACAACCTTTGTTCCTCATTTCAAGCCCTGAAACTGGAAGAAAAACCCTGAAAACTCAAAAAAGCCTTGGGTACGCAGGTAACATGAAGCCTGCATGCGTTTTTAGCTTGGGTACGCATGTAATGTGAAGAGAAACTGCGTTCTAGAACGCACTTTCTTTGTGTTATAGGTGCGGTACCCCTGTAAAGTAAAAAAGCGCGAAAGAAAAGATTAAAAAGTTGAATTTTGGTCAATTCTGGAAGGTTCTGGATGAGATTTTTTGGGGATGAGTACGCTTTAGTAAGGTGCATGTATCCCACACCTTAAGGAACTAATCCCTTGATGTGAGGAGCCTATCCCTTTGAAGGAGGATTCTATCCCTTTAAAGGTGGAATCCTAACCTCCTCATCTGATCTATAAAAGGAGGCATTGGGTAGCCTCAAAGGTCAAGGAAGTTTTTTGGAGAAGATTTTTGAGCTGAAGTGCTGTTGAGATTTAGATTTCCTTCTGCTGAGCTTTTGAGAGGAAAGATCACATACCTCTTTATGCTTCTGGAGGAAGAGTGCAAGACTTATCAAAGTATAGGAGACTCCTGCTTCGGACCCCGGGAAGGCCTTTCGAACATCAAGGCAAAGGTTGTAAGGTTCTTCTGTATATTTTAAGATTAATACAATCAAGTTCTGTTTTTCTCAATAAATTTTCGTTCGATTGTTTATTTCAATAAGCTGTCGTTTGATCATTTATTTCATAGATTCCTTGATCACTATGATAGGTATGTTTTATAATTATTTTTTATACAGGTGCTATTGATATTTTCTTGTTTTTGATTGCAGATCAACGAAAGATGATACTTTCTTGTGACAAAAGGGCCCTTGTTGCGACGAAGGATTATTGATGCAACGGAAGCACTGCGACCGCAAATAAGCATTTGGATCTAAGGTAGGATCGACACCTTCATAACATTTATTTGTAAAACGAATATACTTAGAGAAAGACAAACTTAGTTGTTCGTTTGTTGCTAGATTGTCTTCTGACACTAGGGAGATCGGTCTTGTCCGCAAGAACGATTTATCCGACCAACAGTACAATTCGAGTCCCATTTTATCTTCCCATCTCTCTCTTTTCCTAGGAAACTTGCTTGAATGTATTCAAAATATGATAAATATCAAATCTACCCAATCTACATGTGAGAATTTTATGGGTTGGAAACAAGTAATATCAAGAGGCAGTTTGCTTTGAAAGACGCTTGGGAAGATAGGTCATGTGAAATTTGCAGTGTGTTAAGTAGATGATGATTGCATTTGATGATGATTGGGACTGATTTCATTGAGTATGTAAAATACAATGCTCCTTTTGACTTCCACCAGGAAATGCCCCAATTTGTCTATAGAATCCAGGTAATAGGAACATAGTTTGGCAGAGACGCTTAAATTTCCTGCAGAGCATAATGCTGAATCTATTACCAGAAACGCAACGTTGGTAGTGGTTTTCGGTGAAAACCGCTCCAGAAACCAAACGGTACTGGAAACCACGTTTTATACGGCCGTATTCGTTTTGATTGATAAAAAACGGTTTCTGGCAAAACGGATGGTTTCCAATAGCGTATTTTCTGAAAACGTCTCTCCGTTTTGGCTGGAACGTTTTCGTTTTGGTAAGAATGTTTTTCTCCATTTTTTAAAAATGGAAATTACCTTTCTCAAACTTACTAACTTTTCGAAGTTTCTTTTTCTAGTTGCGTTTCCCGCCTTTCTTCTCCCGTTGCATTCGAGCTATCAGTTGGCAGCTTGGAAAATTTGACGATTTAAGCTGTGAGAGCATGAGCAATTTGCATAGTAGATTCATCATTCATCCTTCAGCATAAGCGGGTGTATGGACTCTGGAGAGAAGCGCATCTTTCAGCAGACACGGGTTTCCTCTATAAAGCTTGGAGAGAAGCTCATTCAGACTGCCAATTTCTTGGTATGTTTTGATATCACCTCTGCATATTACTGTGCATTAATTTTTTTTAGAACATGCATCTACAGAAAATGTATAAACAACCTTTATGCATATTGAATATCTACATAAATTATATTGCTATGGAAATGTCTAAATTGTATTGATGCATATTGAATATCTACAGAAATTATACTGCTATGGAAATGTGTAAACTGTACTTATGCATAGTGAATATTTACAGAAATTATACCTCTATGGAAAAGTGCAAACTGTATTTATACATAGTGAATATTTATGCTACGGAAATATGCAAGTGTGTGATTTTGCTTAATAATTATTTTCCAAAAGTGTTATTGTAGGTTACTAACTAAATAACAAGTATTAATGAAAAGCACGATTGAAAACTTTAAAAACAGGACGTGAGTCTAAATTTACGCAGAAATAGTAAAAGTATTTTGGATACACAAACTAACCATTCATAGGGAACAATAGCCCAGAGCACATTATTAATAAAAATAGATTTATTTCTAGGCACGGTCTAATATTTTCCAGCACAGGTAATTGTAGAATTAAACCTGTATAAAATAATAGTAGAAAGATGTCGTTGTGAACAAATCACCCAAATCACCCAAACAACAGAGTTGTTGCCAAATTTGTCTAAGAAATTTCAAAACAAACCTCGAGATGAGCAACATACTCATCGCCATGGAGGACTCGAGGAAGGGTTACAGAAAATGGCACCAAGTACGCCCACAAAACCCGTAAATCTGTCATCCGAACGATATTGCAAGGCAAGAAGCCATAAGAAATAAAATGGAAATTTTAGAATGTTAACATTATAGTTGAAAATTTGAGATATAGAGAATTCATACAATCCAAATAACAGTAAACAAATTTATGCAAACACCCTTTTATATTAATGAGTAAATGTAATCCAACTAAGAGAATAACATCGGCTTGACTATAGCCGCAACAATAGTTTAAAAGAATTTTTGGGCTTGTTAATTTCAAGGCTATATGGCTTATATATCGCAGCAACTTTGGATTTGTAAAGAAGATAGGGGATCATTAGCTTTCTGTAATTATATTTTTGAATTATGATTCTTCATTGGGCAATTTTTGTTGATGGATATTTTGGTTTATAACATCTCTGTAATTGAATATAGAAGCCAATAGGCCTGTAGTTTAAATGTAATTTTGCTTGTCTCTAAAATTAAATAGGCCTCTTTTTTAACTGCTCAAGGCATCCTTGAAAAGGTGGTTGATTTCCACGGAAAGCGGAAGGCGAAAGGCAAAAAAAAAAAGTAAACTCGAAGCTGTTTATAAGAAGTATTCGCATCAAGATTTTGGCTATGTTGCAAAAGAAAATAGTTTAATCTTTACTAATTTTGTTGTCAAATCTTTCCCTGTGCAGAAAAAAATTTACATGAATCATATGTTCGAATTTAAATTCCACCAAAATGGAGTCTTATACATTATTTTTTTTAGTTATTCTATTGAATAAAAAAATACATGTGGATCTCATATAATTTTACATTTTTTTTTCTACTTTAAATGTTCTGAGTTCACCATAAAATTAAAAACAAATTATTATATTATTTTTTATTACTCTCTCAGAGATACATCCAATACTTATCGAAGTCTCTCAAGAGCAAGCTTCACAACAATTCAGCTACCTACAGAGTATAACAAAAACTTAAGAGTGAATATAATTTGGTCACACTGTAGACTCACTACAAATATATATTTTTTATTTTTTTGGTTGGAATTTGACAATTTTTAAATTTGTAAATTTTTAATTATATTTTTAACATTAGAAATAGATTCAATCTCATCAATTTTTTTCTAAAATATCTCAAATACTACAATTTGATTTGATTGAGGTGATAATTTCACTTGAAATATATATTTATATTTTTTATTTTTTTGGTTGGAATTTGACTTAATTATATTTTTAATATTAGAAATAGATTCAAATTCATCAATTTTTTTTGTAAAATATTTCAAATCTCACAATTTGATTTGACAATTATAACTTATTTTTTTTAAGAATATCAACCGAAATTACCCAAAAATCTGCTAGAAAAAACCAACCTTTTCTCAACAAAAATGTCTGTCTTTTTAGACTACCCTGAAAAGTAAGGAAAAAGAGTCAAGCTTGGAATTTAAGAGCTTGAGCCTGGCTTCTCCTCTTTGATGATTCTTTGATGATGGTGCTTTGTTGACATGTGGATTGCACCTAGCCTGCCCGGCCGAGCCATATCATTGCTGGAATTTTTGCCCACTTCCGAACCAGTGAAGTTTACACCAACAAAGATTTTCTAACTTTTCATAAAACTTAATTAGAATATGTTGAAGTTTACTTTTCATAAAATTTAACTAGAATATGTTGAAATAGCAAATTTAACTATATGCCTTTCCTTTTTTTTTTGGTCATTTTTTGGTGGTTTCATATACCGATACATGTGTGTGAGGTAAATGTGTCAATGTGTTTTATGAAGATTTGTTAATGAATATATTTATATTTTTTTTTTACAACGATAATTTCGGGGAAGAAAGAGAAAATAACTCTGTTTAGAATTTAAAATTTTTTAGCTTAAGCATGTATCAATGTATTTCATGAATACGTGTTAATGAAGATATCTATCTTTTCTCTTGAAAAAGATTCAAGAAAATGGTTTACAGAGTTTCCTCCTCTAAATCTCTCGTCTTCAAATAATTTCCATTCAAAATTTAATGCTTATTGTCAAGGATTTATTTTGTTTAGGACTTACTATAAACCTATTGCATCATGGAGTTTGAATGATAAAATTACTTCATCCTTGAGGATTAACAAGAATAGGTTCTTAAAAATGATGAATATTGTAATATTAATGATGAATACGAGGACAGGTATTATGAAGAAAGAATCTCATATTCTTTTGCTTTAGTGGAAGAACACACTAGTTTGAAAAAATAAGTTATTAGCTAAGATCAAGATGAAAACATTATTGTGCTTGAACTCCATGAAGAAAACATTGTTGAAGAAGTAACACAATAATCACTCTCATTGTCAAAGACTATAGAAGTGGTGGGGAATATAAATGAATTTAGAAATTTTGGTTTATATCTTTGTTCATATGGTAATTATATTAGGAATTAGGGATATTCATTTTTTCAAGAAAATAAAGAGTTAAACTATGATTTATATGTTGTATAGTAAAAATTGTATGAGAATAAGGAACCCACATTGTTCCATGGTAATTATATTACTAATTAAAAATATTCATTTTTCAAGAAAATGAAGAGTTAAACTATGATGTTCTATAGTAGAAATTGTGTGAGAATAAGGAACCACTAGTGTTTGTACGTTGTGATTTCATGAAGGATATTTTGAAAATATTGTTAGCCAAAATCTTGAAAATGAAATTATGTCTCAAATTTCACAAGTCAACATTCAAACTTCTCTAAATCTATTAAAGAATGTGAATTTTATTTCAAACAATTTGGAAATGAGTTTGATTAGTAATGTTGGGGTTCCCATGTTTTGGCCAGGTTGACAAGACCAAAAGATGAGACAACATAGAACCACTTTCAGACCTTAGGATCTAGCCCTCATAGGTCTAGAGAGGGATCTCTCTATATGAGTCCAAAGGTGTTTGCCTTTGAGGCTCTAAATTATGATTTTAGGCTAGTTATATGAGCTCGGGGTTGTTTGTTTGACTGTTTGGGTTTGGTTGTTGGGAATCAGGAAAGAAGAAACCAATACGAGACAAGGATGAGTAAGAAGGACAACTAGGCAGAGGTAGACATTTCACAGAACATCAAAGCCATTGGGCAATGGAGTCAAGAAAGGATTTACTTGTGGTCAATGTGCAAGCTTTCAGTTGGGCTAGTCATCTAGAGCATATGGATCTTAGAGATGATAGTTGGAATGGAACATTAAGGACAGAAAATGAAAGGAGGAGAACCAACCAACTCTGTCTATAGATCAGGTCAGAGGTCATTTAACTCCAGGCCTGCTTGGACAAAATCAAGGGTAGGACAAGGGATCTTAGGAAGGCCTAATTGGGATGGAAAGATCTTAGAGAGGCAGAGACAAGGTTCTAGACCCCCCAGTGTTCTTAACGCATTCAACCAAATCCTAGCAAGAACATCTAAACACAGATTTCATTAATTCATACATCAGAGAGCAGGCAATAACATCCACTACACTGGTTAAATCAATTGAAATCAATATTCATATACACACATAAGCAGAAAACATAAAGGGCTGGGAGAGCAGTAACATAAGGTACCTATCAGGGGTAAATCTTATGCCAAACTTCTGATGCGAGCCAGTAGAAAATGGAATGAAATGAAATCAAACACAAAGATAGGAAAACATCACCAGATGCTTTAGATCGGGATCCAAAGAAATGTGCTTGTCATATTAAAAACAACACCAATCAGGTACAACATTGCCCACAACTTGAACATTCAGTCTGAATACATCAAGTCTCAGCCTATCTTACAATATTACACAAAGAACTTGTCTCAAGAGGAAAAAGCTTGCATTTTTCTGATATCTCATCAACAACCTTTTCAACAATTTCTTCCTGAGTTTTATAGCAGAAGATGGGCCGAGGGAGGTAGGTGGAGCACTAAATGAAACATTAAAACACAGAGGAAAAGGAGAGGGCCGAGACCCATTCTATTTTAAATCTCTACATTTATCCCCGGTACCTCTTTGGAATGAAGGAGTGCTCTTCTTCAGCTCCCATTTACTTTGACATGGTCCTGATGTACTCTGGCTGCAGAAGTACTCTGTGGTACAGTATGTGGATGAATAAACTGGTAATACAAATGGAATGGTCTGCCATACTGCATTAACAACTGCTCTAGTAGCTCGGACTGTGTTCTGGGCAGAAATCTCTTCACTGGAGCACGACATGGAGTAAAAACAATATGGGCGCTCTGTCCTTCCATGGAAAGCATCTCACACGTGTGGGCATGCGATAACTTGGTTTCTGCGCATTAAACTATGCAATACTTCGTGAATACGCATAATCAGACAGCCCTTCCCAGCGGTGACCACTAACAGTAACACGGAATTGGGTGATGAAGAATGATGCATCGGGAATAGCTATGGAGGATGGCGACGATGGCTCGGCGGCGAAGCAGTATTTAGAATGATAAACAAATGCATTGATGTGGTGAGGCCCATTTGTGTCTCAATCTAGTCTCTAAAGCGAGTTCATTTAATTGTCAACCAGGATTTGTAAACTGCTGAAGTGAAGTGTACCATATGTACCTAGGTGCTTGTTTTCTAGTGCGTTGTGTGTAGTGTTTTGTGATGTTTTGGTCTTTTATGTTGATTTATGATGTTTTTGGTCTTTTGAAGTTTTGTGTTTACAATGAAAATGCCTAGAAAACTAATGAAAAGAAATTGGTGGTCAAAACCACAGTTGAGCCTAATGTATGGAATGGAAAATGTAATCAAAAATACTGAAGCAACATCTGAACTATGACTAAATAGAAACAAGAGCTTGATGATAACTTCTTAGACAAATGACACAAACTAGACTTGAGGAATAATCACTAAATATGCAAGTTTTCTAACTAGACAGTTAGACACTAATCATGATGCAACATTCTATTCTAAGCTCATCTATTCCATGACTAATTCCTAGTTCTGTTCTGCAATTTCAATTGAAGGTCACAGAGTCTATACTCCAAGAGTTATTGGTTTCTTTTCAAGGTAGTTCTGTTGAGGAAGAGCTCTGTTTATGGTGAGGAATTTGCAGAGATATTTCAGACCTTGTAATGATGTTATCTTCTGTTCCTAAGGTTATGGATCACTGGTGGTTTTCAGAACAAAAAGATATTTGTAAATAATGAAGGCTGTCTTATGAATCCTATCAAATAAAGTGATCTACTGTGCAAAGGGTGACAATGTGACTATGAGATGTAAGTGCAATGAATTAATTTAAACATGAGCTTAAGATACTTCTAAACTAGAACAATGTTAAACTATAAGCCATCATCAAACTTGAAACGAAGTAGCTGGACATGAATTAAATGCAAAATGAAACTCCGGAGCGTTCTAACTAACATGCATTATTCTATGAAGTTACACAATCTGTTTGTTTATCATTAGTGATATTTTGGAAGAGTTCCTTCTTGTGGAAGAGGTAGAACAGTTCTGACTGTGTAATTGTATGCAATTGAAAGGAAATGAACTGAAAGCAAATGAAAAACTAAGTTGTCACATCACGGTCATATCTTGAACTTCTTAAGGATGTCTTGGAAGAATTTCTTCTTGTGGAAGAGTGATTAGGACAAGTGCAACTGTGATAGTGAAGACTAAAAACTACAACTAATTCCTACAGCACTATAGCTATTCATCATTCATCATTATAATATGTTGGAAGAATGTCTTCTTGTGGAAGAACTGGAATGAATATAACTACAGTATCTAGTTAAAAACAAATACAAATTCAACTCCTATCCTACAGTACCATAGTCATTAAACATTCATCATTTTAGTCTATTGGAAGAGTGTCTTCTTGTGGAAGAACTGGAACGAATATGACTATAGTAGCTAGTTAAAACAAATATAAATTTAACTCCTATCCTACATTACCATAGTCATTTAAACATTCATCATTTTAGTCTGTTGGAAGAGTGTCTTCTTGTGGAAGAACTGGAACGAATATGACTACAGTAGCTAGTTAAAACAAATATAAATTTAACTCCTATCCTACAATACCATAGTCATTTAAACATTCATCATTTTAGTCTGTTGGAAGAGTGTCTTCTTATGGAAGAACTAGAATGAGTACGACTACAGTAGATAAAACAAAACAACTACGAATTCAAATGCAGAACGTAAAGACAACTAGGAAAAACTTATCTAGTTTACGCAAAAGAAATCCGTGCAAGGGGCAGGGGCCCTCTACCACTTGACGGCATTCAACTCCAAATTAAATCACGCCTTCAAGATAATTTTGTCTGCTCCATTAACGATGCAATAGTTTGAACATAATGCTCTGTGTCTTCAAAGACGTAACACAGAGTTCACACAAAATCTAGCAGCAAATCTAACACAAATTTTCTAACTAAGCTCTCGGCCTACTCAAGAGTTTATAAAGTAAATGCAAGTAACAATAATTACAATAATTTAGGAATGATGTCTTTCCTTATCCAAATCATCTTAGGAGTCTTTGAGGTGGCTGTGTGAAGGAGAAAAGACACCTGGACTGAGACAGTCCTAGTAGGAGTCTTCCTTCACAAATGTGTTCCCACGTGCATAACCGTACCCAGAATTCATTTCCTCTTCCATGATGAGCAACACACCATGTAGGCACAACGTGGATCATGCCCATATGCGTTTTTCCTCAAGAGGCCACCTGGAACATGCTCAAACATAAAGGTAGCTGCAGAATCGCCGGTTAGCTACAGAATGCCTGCATTCTGCAGCTAGTTCCGATCAAAATGCTTAACAATGGCAACAATCACAAAATTCAACAAGTCAGTCATGTAAACCATTCTAGAAGTAATTTTAACTATTTTTATTGATCAATTGGGTTTAAAATAGAAATGGACAAGGAAGAATGAGGTAAAATGAGGTGAAGGGAAGCACAAATTTGAGGCTCAACATACCCCCACTGCTGTCTCTTTGCATGTCCTCATGCAAATTATCCTATGAATTCTGAGGCTTCTGCAAGGACATCTAATCCCCTTCTTCTCCTTTGTCTGAATGTTAGAGGCCTTCTGGGTTTTCTGATCACAAGTTTGAACCTGAGGTTTGTGAGTGCCCTGATCAACTTTTTGTTCCTTGTCTTCATCTTCTCATTGGTCCTCTCCACTTTGTCTATATGCAGGGATAAGGTTGAGTTCATGTCAGTCTTGAGCTTGATTTGATCTTTGAGAATTTCATTCTCATTTTTGATGTATCTATTCAATAATTCCAACTCATACCTATCCCTCCTTAATATATCAATTTCAGTTAGTGGAGGACTGGGGGTTCTCTCTTCTCTTTCTGAAGCTGTCCTCTCTAAAGTTTCCACATAATCATAGATTTCCTGTTGAGCAGGATCAATCTCAGGGGTGCCTTCATAAAAATCTTCATCATCTTCCTCTTCAATGGATGTTTCTTCATCTTCAATATTGATTACCCTTGTTTGTTTGATTGGTGTTTTCTTCAGTTTTCCTTTTAATCTGTGGCTTCTCCTAAGCTGAGAGGACCCTTCTCCTTTCTCTGTAGTAGATTCCTTGATTATCTTCTCTTCCTTAAGTTCCCTCTTTATTCTAGTCAACTTCTCCAAAATGACTTCCTCACTGCTTTCTTGAACTGGTTTGTCAATTTTACCTTTTGAAGTCCTCCATTTCCTACTTCTCTTTGTGGGTTGTGGTTCAGGTGATAGTTCTTTTGCTTCTTCAAAATGATTTCTTATTAAGAAATCATCCCATGTATCATTTGTTTTAGATAGATGATGCTCAATTAAAATTTTGACCAACCCATGATGATACAGGGTTGTTTCTAAAAACTGAACTCTTCTCTGAACACAGGAAGCCATTTTCTTCAGACTTTGATACAAGAAATATGGTAGATTCAAATCTTCTCCCAGAAAATGCAACATCAGTCTAATGTGGTAGACATAAAATGTCCCATATCTACCCTCACATGTAACAAATTTTTGTAAAAGTAGTATGTTTCTCCATTTTCTTTTCAATGTTGTACTGGGAATTCCTTTCTTGAACACACTAACATCCATATTTGGTGATTTTAAAATTTGTTTCCAGGAGTCATTGTGGAATTCCCTATTTTTAAACCATCTCTCCCCAGTTCTGGATAATCCTGTAGCCTCTGCTATAAAAACTTCAGTAACAGTAAACTTGACATCCCCTATTTCAACTTCGGTACCTTGGAATGATCTGGAAAATGTTTTGGTGACTTCCTTATGGAAGCCATTAAATTTTTCCAAGAATTGGAGCCATCCTACTTGTTGTAACATTTCCTTGCATTGTGGGTAACCTTCTAAATATTTTGATCCCACAGGCTCAGTCCTTACGATGAAACCCATGATTTTTTTCAATATCAAATTAACACTCTTCTCTACCCACAAAACAATGACTTTTACTTTCGGATTAAAATGGCTTCAAGCTCTAAATGAAAATGGCTTCAATTTTGGAATGACATACCTTTGATTTATAATAGCAACAGCTTCAAAACCTCTGGCTGGTATGCCTCTGTTTGATAATGAAAAATGCCTTCAAACCCTCGGACTGATGTGCTTCTGTTGAACTTTGGAGTGATATGAAAACAATTTAAATTTTCGAGCTAATATGTCTCTGATAGGCAATGAGAGATGGCTTCAGATTCCTTTTTGTGCAATACCTCTGTCTTTGGTAACAGAAGGACTTCAAACTCAATCACTGATAAACACCTCTGTCTCTAATAGCAAATGGTATGCTTCCAATTCAACACTACAGCATCTCTGTCTCGGGTAACAACAGACTTCAAACTCAATCACTACCACACCTCTGTCTTTGGTAATAACAGACTTCAAACTCAATCACTACCACACCTCTGTCTTTTGGTAACAACAGACTTTAAACTCTACACGGCCACAATTCTGTGTTGACAGTGAAAATGCTCCAAACTTCGTCCTCAGTGAAGTGGCTTTGAGTCCTCACTCTGTTAGACTTTCAAATTTACCTCCTCTGTTCTGCGTTTACAATGCTCAATACTGTTATCCTTTAGCTCTGTTCCTGATGATCATAATATCTGTGTCTTCGGAATGGAGTATCGGCTACGGAATGAAGTTATGGCAAATGGTCACGGCATAGAGTAGTGGAGTGAGGTGGAGGATTGTATTAATGATTGAGGAGACGGCGGAGGATTTACGATGGCAGGGAAAAGCATCATCATTAAATAACTTGGTTAAGAGTCGTGGGAAATTCAAACGCTTTGATCATTTCACCGCTTAAATGCTATCGGATATAAAATTTGAAATGGAAGATTTTAATACAAGGTCTGTAGAGGGTTTGTTTGGTGTTTGATCAATAAAACAATTAAAACAACCTTTCGAATAATCCATAACTAAACTATGCTAAACTTTTATGAAGTGCCATCGTAATTTAAATTTGTTACCTCTGCCCTTTATTTGATGTTTTTGTAGCCTTTGTCTTCTCTGCTCATCTTTGGAGGAATCTTTCACAATTTTCTTGATATTTTTGCTTCATGAATTCATTGGATCACTTTGTTGTAATTCTGATGTCTGCTGGTTGATGCCTTCAGGGTTTATAGCTGCAAAAAGACTGTCGGGCTGCAGAAAGGCTGATCAGCTGCAGAATGTCCACTGAGCTGCAGAATGTTCCTGTAGAACACTTTAATCATGAAAATGAAATGTTTTTGGAGGATGGATGAAATGTTATGAAAATGGATGAAAATGGATGATGGATTATGATATGTATGAAGTGGATAATGGAATAAAATGGATTCAGTTCATGGAATGAAGGAACATAAGGGCTATACTGCAATTCATGGCATATTTTTATTCACTTACAGCAAGATATCAAATTCTATGTTTTGACATGAAAATGAAGTGAATGGAAGATGGAGTGTAATGAATGAGATGTGGAATGGAGTGAAATGTGAATGATGGATGAGATGAAGTATGGATGGATAAGTGAATGGAGTGAGATGAAATGAATCATAAGTACTATGGCACTGAACTTATGATTTTTATAACAGCTGCTTAGAAACAAAAATGGGAAAATTTAGAGTGTCAGAGAGACTCTGATTTTCACCCTATCTTTTCTGTATAAACATGCCAATCGGTGATTGGTTTTCATGTTTATACCTTTATTTTTTTTTATTTTAAAAAAAAAAAAAAAAATGCTTCAGAAAATTTCATCAAGTTGATGAAGAAGAGAGACTCTTCTTCATTAACTTCACATCATTGTCTCCTTGGAACTTCTTGACAAACTCTTCTCTTGAGAGTGGCTTGTGGTATAGCTTCAGTCTATGGCCATTCACAAGAAAAGTGACCTCCTCTTCATCTATAGTTCTGATTTTTATTGCCCCATTATCAAAAATTCGAACAATTTCATATGGCCCAAGCCAATGTGTCTGAAATTTCCCTTGAAAATCCTTGAATTTTGAATCAAACAAGAGAGCCCAATCACCCTCTTTAAATTTCTTCTCCTTGATGTACTTGTCATGCCATCTAGCCCTTTGTTGTTGGACTAGACTTGTTTTCTGAACTGCATCTTGTCTGATCTCATCCAATTCATTAATTTGCTCCAGTCTATGCTTTTGTGCCTCCGTTAGATCAAGTCCTAGCTGAACTGCCATCTTGAATGTTTGAATTTGAAACTCTATAGGAAACAAAACTTGCTTCCCATAAACAAGCTCATAAGGAGTATGGCCTGTTGTGTTTCTCCATGTAGTTCTATAGGCCCACAAGGCTTCAGGAAGCCTATCTACCCAATCTCTTCTATGTAGATGAGCAGTCTTTGTTAGGATTCCTTCAATGACTTTATTAGTGGATTCCACTCGACCATTTGCTTGTGGATGATAAGGAGTAGATGTTCTATGTCTGATTTTGTACTTCTCCATCATTTGCTCCACTAGCCTTGATGTAAATTGAGCTCCTTGATCTGTAAAAATTTCCCTTGGGACACCAAAACGAGTAAAAATATCCTCAAAAGAAAAGTAACTACAGATGATTCATTAGCAACAAGTAATGGTTTAGCTTCTACCCACTTAGTAACATAATCAGTGCAAACTAATATATATTTCTTTTGTTTTGATGGAGGACTAATAGGTCCTACAAAATCCAAGGCCCATTTTTCAAAAGGTTCAATGTGTACCTGAGGTTGTAATGGCATCTCACCTGAAGGAGAAGGTTTCCCTACCCTTTGGCAACTGTCACACCTTTTGACATACTCCCTTGCATCTTTAAACAAATATGGCCAATAATATCCTAAGTTAAGGATCTTATAGGTTTTCCTCTTATCTGCAAAGTGTCCGCCACAAGGTTCATCATGACATGCCTTGAGAATTTCAGGCATCTCATCTTCACGAACACACCTTCTAATGATCAAATCTGAACCTGTCTTGTACAACTCATTCGCGACCCATGAATATCTTGCACTATCATTAATGATTTTTCTTTTATCCCTTGCATTCATAATTGAAGGAAATTTTCCTGAAACTAAATAATTAGCAATATCGGCAAACCATGGAGTTTGAGTAGAAACTGCAAAAAGATATTCATCAGGAAATTGATCTTCAACCGGAGGGTCATCTTTGATATTTTGAATTCTAGACAGGAAGTCAGCCACAATGTTTTGTTTTCCAGGCCTATCTAGAATAGTAATGTTGAATTCTTGCAATAATAACAACCATCTTATAACTCTACCATTAGTGATTGATTTATTCATTAAATATCTAATGGCGGAATGATCAGTGTGAATAAAAGTTTCATAGCCTGTTATATAGTGTCTAAATTTGTTAATGGCATGAACAACAGCTAAAAACTCTTTTTCAGTTACAGTATAGTTTAACTCTGCGGGAGTCAAATTTTTACTGATATAATAGATGGCATAGGGAATTAAATCTTTTTGTCCCAATATTGCTCCCAGAGCTGTATCAGAAGCATCTGTCGAGATATGAAAAGGTAACTTCCAGTTAGGTCCCCTTAATATAGGTGCTTCAGAAATTTTGGTTTTCAGGGTTTCAAAAGCTAACTGGCAATCAGAAGTCCACTTAAATTCACGATCTTTGGTGAGTAATTTGAAGAGAGGAGATGCTATTTTGGTGAAGTTTTCTATAAATCTCCGATAGTACCCCGTAAATCCTAGAAAACTTCTTACATCTCTTTGACAACTTGGAATGGATAGGTTAGAAATGACTTCAACTTTCGCCTCATCAACTCTAATCCCATCCTCTGAAATGTGGTGCCCTAAAACAATACCTTCAGTGAACATCATAAAACATTTTTCATGACTAAGAGAAAGGTTTGCTTCTTGACATCTTTTTAAGACCTTTTCCAAGTTTTCTAAAGCATCTTCAAATGTATCCCCATAAACTGTAAAATCATCCATGTACACCTCTACACAGTCATGTATCAGATCAGAAAAAATTCCTAATACTGCCCTTTGGAATGTTGCAGGTGCATTGCACAATCCAAATGGAAATACTCGGTAGGCATAGATACCCCAAGGACAAGTAAATGTGGTTTTATCTTGGTCTTCAAGTGCTACTTGGATTTGATTGTAACCACTAAATCCATCCAGGAATGAAAAGTACTTTTTACCTGCTAATGTATCTAATACTTGATCTATGAAAGGTAAGGAAAAATGGTCTTTAAGAGTAGCTTTATTCAGTTCTCGGTAGTCAACACACACCCTCCATTTTCCATTTTTCTTAGGTACAATTACTAAAGGGGAAACCCACTGACTATCTAAAATAGGATAGATGAAGTTAACATTTAACAATTTTTGTAATTCTTCCTTGACAATTTCCCTAAGATTTGGATTCATCCGTCTTTGAGGCTGTCTGATTGGTTTTCAATTTGCCTCTATATAGATGTGATGAGTACAAGTCTTGGGACTTATCCCTTTCATGTCAGTGTATTCCCATGCATATGCAGAAGAATGTCTCTGTAATACTTTGACTAGCTCTTCTTGTTGAGATTTTTCCAGGTTTTTGTTTATATTCAAGGTTTTGCCTGGAAAAATTTCACTCGTAGAATTGCCAAATTTGTCCATAGAATGAAGAGACATCTGTCTAGATGACAAGAACTCAATATTGGATCTCTCTTGAAATGATTCTTGTTTGTGCTCTGGAGAAGATTCAAAATTTTCTAGAGTATTCAGAATTTGATTATCTTCACTAATTTCTGAAATTGTGAAGAGTGGTTGCAAATATTCTTCATCCTCTATCCATTGAGTGTCATCTAGAGCTATAATTGTCCTAGCTGGAGGATATAAAGTGAATTTCTTTGTTGAACTTCCATCAAAAATATACATATCACCGGACCTACAACTAATAAAAGCATCAGCTGTAGCCAACCAAGGTCTTCCTAGTATGACAGGATGGCCTCCTAGATTATTCTTGGGTGTCAGGATCATGAAATCCACAGGGTACTCCCAAGAGTCTAGGGACATTGGAATGTCTTCTATTACCCCATCTGGTCTGATCACAGATCTATCTGCTAGTTGTAATAGTGTGGGTGTAAAGAGAAGATTAGGAAGTTTCAGTTTGTCCATGATTTGTCTACTCATGATATTTATTGCTGCTCCTAAGTCAATGAGTGTGTTTTGAATTTAAATTCCATTGATGTGAATTTTGACAACTGGATTTCCTGGGTCAAGGTACTTTTGAATAGTAATCTTACCCATCATAATGTCTGCTATTTGTCCTACCAGTTGAATTTTCTTGGTTTCTCTTATTCTTTTCTTTGTTGTCTTCATACTCAACTCCTTTATTGTTTTGGCAAAAATTGGGATTTCCTTGATGGCTTGCAATAATGGAATTTTAATGCAAACATTTCTCAATTCATCCAAGAAATCATAATTAGGCACCATTATTTGTTTTTCTACACCTTTGTCAATTTGTAATCTTTCCGGAAAGGGAGGTATAGAAGTAGATGTGGATGGTTGCTCTAATACTGGAGTTGGACTTATTGGATCTTTTTGTTTCAGTTTTTCAATGTTTTGGCCTTGAAAGGATGTACCTTCCTCAAGACTTTTATTAACCCGCAGGGAGTCTTCCTCAGAATTATCTTGTTCTTGTATGATCACAGAAGGTTTCCTCTTCTCAAGTATCCTTCGAGACCTAAGTTGAACATCACTAAGGTCTAGAGGAGTAATTAAATAAGTTGGAAATTGTTGTCCTTCTATCATGTATGTATTCTGGGGGTTCTTATTATTGGGGTTTGGTATGGGCTGAGCTGGTAATTGATTGGATTTTTGAGGGAATGGTAATGGAAGTGGTTGATTTTGATGAGGTTGGCTCAAATGATGTTGTTGTGAATTTTGTTGAAGATTTTGAGGAAAATTTTGTTGAGGATTTTGAGGATAAAATTGTGGATATGGTGGATAGGATGGTGGATACTGATAATATGGAGAGTATCTTCCATAGGGACCTTGTGATCCTTGTGCCCAAGCTTGAGATTGATTTTGAAATTGGGGCCAAGGTTGCTGGCAAGAATTCCAAGGTGGAGGTTGATTATACATTTGATCATGAAATCCTTGTGTCTGAGATCCCTGCCAAGGTCTTCTAGATACAAAGTTAAGAGATTCTGTGGAGTCTGTAGGAGTTTCTTCCTGAAAAACAGCCTTGAGACCAGGAAGAGAAGGAAAATTCTTGGTCTCATGTTTCTCAGAACAAATGACACAGGTTTCTATAACTTTTACATCCAAAGGAAACTCTCTTAAGGCATGTTTCTTTCTACATTTGGGACAAAAGATTGCCAAAGCATCAGATTTAGCCTTTTGCTTGTTTTGTATCTTAAGGGTGTCTATTTGTTCACTAAGACTCCCTAAGATGTCAGATTTAAAATCATCAAGCATGTGTCCTATTTATGATCTACTTACTGTCCCAGAAGCAGACTTACTTGCCCTTGCAAGAGCGGGATCTCTTGGACCTTTGACAGTTTTAGATTTCCCTCTTGAAAGGTTGATACATAGCTCAGATATTTCAGGTAATGTGAGTTGTGATATATCCCCTTTTCCCATCATGTTAAGGATATCCAACCATTCATCCCTAATGGTTTTCAACAAAAGAGCTTTTAAAGTGTCTTGATCTAGGTTTTCCATTTGTGCCCTTTTTATGTTGTATTTAAATCTTTCCAACAAATCTTCTAAGTTTTCATCTTCTTTTGTAACATCTTGAACACTTCTTCCTTATGATTAACCGGCATACAATAATCCAAGTATCTCTCTAGAAATTCTTGTTTCATGTCTTCCCATGTTCTAATAGAACTACTGTTTAAACTCATAAACCACTTCAATGCTGCTCCTTTCAGAGTTGAAGGAAATAATTTCAATTTTTGAGCATCTTGAAGGTAGTCATAAGTCCTACACAGCACTTCAAATTCGAATAAGAAATTTTCAGGATCCTCAGTTTTAAGTCCATAGAAGTTCGGAAGGACAGAAGGTGAAATGTTTTTCATGGTTGTATTGGTCTCTTCATCAAGTATAGGGAACCCAAAAGAGCTTCCTATTCTACCTCTTCCTCCATCTGCACCTCTACCTCCTCTTCCTCCTTCTCCTCTACCACTACCTCTACCTCCTCCAATTAATGTGTGTTCTCCATTAACAACTCCTCCTCCTCCTTCTTCTGCCATGGTTGACTCTCCTGTGGAAGTAGAAAAGTTTGTATCCTCAACAAAAGTTTTTGGATCCTCTTCTATGGCAGGTTTAGTGGATGAAGTGGAAGGTTTCTCTAATGGAATAGGTGACCTTAGATCTTCTAGAAGTCCAGGATCAGTAAAGGATGGAAGATGGGTTTGAGTTGAAGGTGTACTAGTTCTGGATCTAGATGAAACAAGTGGTGTTCTAGATGTCAAACTTTTGCCTCTGCTGCTTATAAATATTCCCCTTGAATCTCTCTCCCTACGCATAAAATTGTTTTTGGATGCTAAGAAACAAAGATTACCTAGTTTTCACTTCCCCGGCAACGGCGCCAAAATGTTGTGTCTCAATCTAGTCTCCTAAACTGAGTTCATTTAATTGTCAACCAGGATTTGTAAATTGCTGAAGTGAAATGTACCATATGTACCTAGGTGCTTGTTTCCTAGTGCGTTGTGTGTAGTGTTTTGTGATGTTTTGGTCTTTTATGTTGATTTATGATGTTTTTGGTCTTTTGAAGTTTTGTGTTTACAATGAAAATGCCTAGAAAACTAATGAAAAGAAATTGGTGGTCAAAACCATAGTTGAGCCTAATGTATGGAATGGCAAATGTAATCAAAAACACTGAAGCAACATCTGAACTATGACTGAATAGAAACAAGAGCTTGATGATAACTTCTTAGACAAATGACACAAACTAGACTTGAGAAATAATCACTAAATATGAAAGTTTTCTAACTAGACAGTTAGACACTAATCATGATGCAACATTCTATTCTAAGCTCATCTATTCCATGACTAATTCCTAGTTCTATTCTGCAATTTCAATTGAATGTCACAGAGCCTATACTCAAAGAGTTATTGGTTTCTTTTCAAGGTAGTTCTTTTGAGGAAGAGCCCTATTTATGATGAGGAATTTGCAGAGATATTTCAGACCTTGTAATGGTGTTATCTTCTGTTCCTATGGTTATGGATCACTGGTGGTTTTCAGAACAAAAAGATATTTGTAAATAATGAAGGCTGTCTTGTGAATCCTATCAACTAAAGTGATCTTCTGTGCAAAGGGTGACAGTGTGACTATGAGATGCAAGTACAATGAATTAATTTAAACATGAGCTTAAGATGCTTCTAAACTAGAACAATGTTAAACTATAAGTCATCATCAAACTTGAAAGGAAGTAGCTGGACATGAATTAAATGCAAAATGAAACTCCGGAGCATTCTAACTAACATGCATTATTCTATGAAGTTACACAATCTGTTTGTTCATCATTAGTAATATTTTGGAAGAGTTCCTTCTTGTGGAAGAGGTAGAACAGTTCTGACTGTGTAATTGTATGCAATTGAAAGAAAATGAACTGAAAGCAAATGAAAAACTAAATTATCACATCACGGTCATATCTTGAACTTCTTAAGGATGTCTTGGAAGAATTTATTCTTGTGGAAGAGTGATTAGAACAAGTGCAACTGTGATAGTGAAGAGCAAAAACTACAACTAATTCCTACAGTACTATAGCTATTCATCATTCATCATTATAATATGTTGGAAGAATGTCTTCTTGTGAAAGAACTGGAATGAATATAACTACGGTATCTAGTTAAAAGCAAATACAAATTCAACTCCTATCCTACAGTACCATAGTCATTAAACATTCATCATTTTAGTCTATTGGAAGAGTGTCTTCTTGTGGAAGAACTGGAACGAATATGACTACAGTAGCTAGTTAAAACAAATAAAAATTTAACTCCTATCCTACAATACCATAGTCATTAAACATTCATCATTTTAGTCTATTGGAAGAGTGTCTTCTTGTGGAAGAACTGGAACGAATATGACTACAGTAGCTAGTTAAAACAAATACAAATTTAACTCCTATCCTACAATACCATAGTCATTTAAACATTCATCATTTTAGTCTGTTGGAAGAGTGTCTTCTTATAGAAGAACTAGAATGAGTACGACTACAGTAGATAAAACAAAACAACTACGAATTCAAATGCAGAACGTAAAGACAGCTAGGAAAAACTTATCTAGTTTACGCAAAAAGAAATCCGTTCAAGGGGCAGGGGCCCTCTACCACTTGACGGCATTCAACTCCAAATTAAATCACGCCTTCAAGATAATTTTGTCTGCTCCATTAACGATGCAATAGTTTGAACATAATGCTTTGTGTCTTCAAAGACGTAACACAGAGTTTACACAAAATCTAGCAGCAAATCTAACACAAATTTTCTAACTAAGCTCTCGGCCTACTCAAGAGTTTATAAAGTAAATGCAAGTAACAATAATTACAATAATTTAGGAATGATGTCTTTCCTTATCCAAATCATCTTAGGAGTCTTTGAGGTGGCTGCGTGAAGGAGAAAAGACACCTGGACTGAGACAGTCCTAGTAGGAGTCTTCCTTCACAAATGTGTTCCCATGTGCATAACCGTACCCAGAATTCATTTCCTCTTCCATGATGAGCAACACACCATGTAGGCACAACGTGGATCATGCCCATATGCGTTTTTCCTCAAGAGGCCACCTGGAACATACTCAAACATAAAGGTAGCTGCAGAATCGCCGGTTAGCTACGGAATGCATGCATTCTGCAGCTAGTTCCGGTCAAAATGCTTAACAATTGCAACAATCACAAAATTCAACAAGTCAGTCATGTAAACCATTCTAGAAGTAATTTTAACTATTTTTATTGATCAATTGGGTTTAAAATAGAAATGGACAAGGAAGAATGAGGTAAAATGAGGTGAAGGAAAGCACAAATTTGAGGCTCAACAAGAACAACGGTGAATAGGGTTTGGTGTAAATATGCGTGAGGACCGTTAGATCATGACCTAGAGACGTAAATCAACGGCGGAGATTGATCCGTGGGAGGACTTATGGACATGGTGGCATACATACGAAACATGCAATTTCAATGAAACATGTGAAACTTTAGACTTGGGTGGATATGTATGGAAATGCAATGAAGGCTCAACAACAATATTAGCTCCCTGTTTTGCTTGTCAAAAATTTCATAGGGGGGCTAACAGTGGCTCCACATGGGGATGGCTTCTTCTTGAAGGAGTCAAGAAACCAGAGATGATCTTTGGAGTAGGCCAGCTGCCTGCTGCTTATCACATCCCTTTTTTTTCTTCAATTTTAGCTGCCACACAATGATAGAAACATCAACAGAAATACTTCCCAACCAATCTACCTACCCACACTGCAGTCTTAACAATTTCCCTTTGGGTGAATTTGAGCTAGCAGACCCCTTACACTTTATTTTCAAAACGAAAACAAACCTATTCTAAATCTACCCTTATTGCTCCATGAGACCAGATTAAAAAGTTGGCCCCATATGCTTCTCTACCTAATCTACTACCTGTCGGGATTAAACTGTCCAACAGGTTCCTTCTCCTATATTCTAAAATAGGAAATTGAAAAACAGCTAAGCCAGGATTAGACTGTCTGACTTGCTGGACTTAAGACTTGTAGAAAACGGAAAACAAAACTGTGAAGGCATGAAATCTGCCGTTTTGAAGTATCCTTCTCTATTTGTGACTCGGATTTTGAGCATATTAGAGTCACCCTTCCTTTGATTTCAGCTCTGGTTTTGGGCATATTAGAGCTGATTCTCCTTTTCACTGCTGGTCCAGATTTTGAGCATATTAGGACCATCTATTCTGCTCCCTTTCGCTCAGATTTTGATCATGTTTGAGCCATTCTTTTTGCATTTCAGAGGTTCATGTTTTGAGCATGTCTGAAAATTTCCTTTTTTTCTGTTTTGGAACATTTTTTATTTTCTTAAAAGTAAAACTGCAATGGTATGTACAATGGAAATGGAACTGGAAATGAAAAATTAGCAGAAATAGTGTTTGAGCACCCTGCCATTGACAGGACCCCCAAACAGCTCTGTACCATCAAGTTCTTGTAAGAAAAATGCATTAGGACCCACAGTGGCCTGGATGACAAATGGACCTTGCCACAAGCTGTCAAATTTTCCATGTTTTCCCTTGTCCTCTCTTCTTGAATCCCATCTCAGAACCTTGTCACCAATTTTGAAGTCTGAAGATTTGGTTCTTTTGTCGAAATTTCTCTTAATGTTTTCCTGAATTCTGACGGCTCTACTATGTACCTGCTCCCTTGTTTGCTGAAGATGGATCATTTCATTTATTCTCCTTATCATGCTGTCTTCCTCTGACTGGATTTCCTGGACAAGTTTGATCACTGGTATTCTAAGGCTAGTAGGAAAAACTGCTTTTGTCCCATAAACCAGCTGGAATGGTGACATGCCTATAGATTTCTTTGTGGTGAGCCTTTCAGCCCACAAGGCATGTATCAACTTTTTATGCCATGACCTTTTGTTCTCTTCCAGCAGCTTCTTAATGATTGTGACTAGGCTTTTATTTGATGATTTAGCTAGGCCATTACCCTAGGGGTAATAGGCAGTCAAATGTCCAAGTGCTATTCCGTACCTGTGACAGAAATCAACCATTCTTTTGGATCCGAAAGCAGCAGCATTGTCGGTGATTATTTTCCTTGGACAGCCAAACCGAGATAGGATGAAGTCTTCTAGGAACCTAATAATGACAGAATCGGTGGCATTCCTAGTGGGTATGGCTTCTATCCATTTAGTGAAGTAATCTGTGGCAGTTAGGATCCATTTGTGATGTGCAGAAGAAGAAGGGTGAATTTCCCCAATAAATTCTAGGCCCCATTGTAGAAAGGGACCTTCAACAATGATGGGTTGTAAGGGAAGGGGGAGGAGTTTCCTTTTACCTTTAAAGATCTGACATTTGTGGCAAGTGGTTATCATTTTATGGACGTCATTGAACAGTGTAGGCCAATAATAGCCAGCCCTGAGTATTTTATTTGTTGTGGCTTTCCAACTCAGGTGGCCTCCACACTCCCCAGCATGAAACTCCTGTTTAACATTTTCAGCTTCAGTTTCAGACAAACATTTCAGCAATAGGCCATTTGAGTTTTTCCAGTATAGATTCTCATTTAGAATGCAGTAATTTCTAGCTTTGAGTTTTATGAATTTGGCCTTGGTCTTGGATAGTTATGGAGGGGCATTGAGGCGAGTGAGCACGTAAAGGATATCAGTATACCAAGGAGAGTTTTGAAACTGCTCCTCAACAGTTGGACGGGGCAATCGTTCCTGCTCATCTAAGGCATTTATCATATTAATGTCGAGGGCCTGCAATTTTGATTCAGCCATTAGCTGGGCCAGGCCTTGACCTTTGATCAGCTTGGTGGGTTTTATTTCAAGGTCATATTCCAAGATCGTAGCAATCCATTTGCCCCTTTTCCCATCAGGGTCTTGGGACAAGATATCTTTAACCACTATATTTGGGACATAGGCTATGGTGTGAGAATGCAGAATGTATACCCTAAAGTCTTTTAAGGCCTTAATCAGGGCATAGGCCTGCTTTTCCATAATGTTGTACTTTAAGGGCGCATCCCTCAAGGCTTTGCTGAAGAAGGCTATAGGCTATTCATTTCTTTCTGAATTTTTCTGCGGCAATACTGCAGCTATTTTGTGCTCGGAGGCAACGGAAAAAAACAGAAAATCTTTTGAGAAGTCAGGGCTGATAAGGACAGGGGCCTGAGAGAGAGCAAGTTTTACTGACTCAAAATATTTCTTGGCTCCAACAGTCCACTTAATCCCTACACCCTTATTTAGCAATTCAGTCATTTTCCTAAGGTGCTCAGCAAGATTGGGAATGAACCTCCTAAGGAAATTGATCTTCCCAATGAAGGACTGTAACTCCTTGATGTTTCTTGGGTGTGTGATTTGGAGTATTCCCTCAACTCTCTGCGGGTCTATCCTAATCCCCTTCTCAGAAATAATGTGACCAAGAAGTTTACCTTCTTGCAGCCCAAACACAGTTTTCTTAGGATTTAAAGACAGACCATACCTTCTACATTTTTCAAAAACTTTCCTCAGATGTTTGAGATGTTCTTCTTCGGTTTTGGAAAAGACAGTCAAGTCATCTAAATAGATAACTATGAAGTTCCTTATTTCCTCTGAGAAAGCTATGTCCATCGCTCTCTGGAAGGTGGCGCCAGCATTCATCAGTCCAAAGGGCATTTTCACATACATGAAGGTGCCCCATGGAGTGGTAAACGTTGTTTTGAGTTGATCTTCTGGGAGTACCAATAGTTGGTTATATCCTGAAAAACCATCAAGCAGGGAGATTCTTTTAGAGCCCACTACCCTTTGTAAGATATCTTCCATTCTAGGCAAAGGGTAGTTGTCTTTCAGGGAGGCTCTGTTGAGGTTTCTGAAGTCTATGCACAATCTAATCTCCCCTATTTTCTTTCTCATAGCCACTAGGTTTGACACCCAATCATAAAATCTCACAGGAACTATTATGCCTGCATCATACATCTTCTTAATCTCTTTTTCAACTGCAGGCAATTGTTTCGGGTTGATCCTACGGAGTTTTTGTCTGAAAGGCTTCTGATTTTCCTTTAAGGGTATCTTTTGTTGAATGATGTTGGTGTCGTAAGCCTTTAAGTCTTCATAACTCCATGCAAACACATCAATGAATTCTTTAAACAGCTCAATGTACTTCTTCCTCATGTCTGTGGGTAAAGACTTAGCTAGTTTGATCATTTTGGGTTTGTCTTCAGTGTCTATGTTGCATTCCTCTACATCTGTATCTGCATGCTCTATTGTGGGCTTTTTCGCTACGTCATCAAAGTCAAAAAGGTCCTCTAAGGGTGCCAAGCCTCTGCGCATATTCTTATTTTTGGCCTGCAGCACCTCCATTTCCTCACTATCTGTGTTTTCGCAATTATTGGTTGGGTTTCCAGTTTCCTCCGAAAAAGAATTTATTTCTATGTTACAGGGTGTTTCCTGTTCATCTGGGGAATCCTCACTTGGGCAGCTGTCACCAGAATTCGAGTCCGAATCAGAAAATTCAAACTCATTTCTGCCTACCAGGAAGTCTTCAATCTGTTTGTCTCCTTCAAAGACCTGCCAATATTTTTCATTGTCTGGCACTGCAGGTCTGAATTTGGTTTGAATGGTGATTCGTTGGTCAACTGGGGTCTTAGGATATGAGCTTGCTAGAAAAGCTAATCCATTTTCAATTGCATTTTGACCCCTAGGAACAAACACTAATTCATATTCAACAAACGCTTTCAATAAGTCCAGGGTGTCATTCCTGTATGCCCTAAGCCTGGGGTGTTTTGCCGAATACTCACCATTCACTTGTTTGATCACTAACTCAGAATCCCCATGGACAGTTATCCTACAGGCTCCTAATTTCTTCAATAGGTTCAGACCCAGGATGAGAGCCTCATATTTTGCAATATTATTTGTGCATTTGAAATGCAGATTCACAGCGTGGCTCTCTGCATGATCATTTCTTGTGTTACGTAGCCACACCCCCGCTCCAGCATTGTTTCTAGTACAGGACCCATCGAAATTCATTTCCCACAGGGGTTCGCCATCATGCTGCGCTAGAGGGTCTATACTAGGTTGCGGGGTACCTTGTTCTTCACGTGGTGTGTTAGTTTGAAGGATGTTCCTAATGGGCTGACTGCATTGTGTTTTTGGCTCATTCTGGGTTAGGCCCCCACCGCATATTCTACAGGTTTCACTCCTGTTTTCTTCTTCAATTTCTTCCAAGGTGGCCATTATGTTCAGGTCTGTGCTACCGGCCTCTACGTTTGTATCCATGTTTCCAGATTCTGACTCCCCCAAGGATTGGTCGTTATAAAGGATAAAAGAATCTAGGTCAGTGTGCACAGAGTACAATGGTGAATTCTCAGGCTTCTCGGGGCTACTAACTAAGAATTTCATCTGAGACTCTCTATATAGTCTTCTAAGTTGGCCAAATATGGGGACAGTGGCATAAGAGCCGTCCATCTACATTGTTCCTTGCAGTTTGGCTCCCCGTGATCTGGATAGTAACATGCCATACTTAAGTGGCACATCCGCCACCACCACATCCATGACCATACATTTGGCTGGAATCTGGGTCAAGCTCACACATAAGTCTTTGAATAGGCCTAGGCACTTTACTCTGCTAGAATCGAATGAGTATAAATCCTTGTAGGGTTTGGTGATTTCTAGGCCTAGCCTTTCCATCACTACCTTAGGCATTAGATTGTGGGATGCACCAGAGTCATGCATGGCATTATGAAGGATCTTGTCATGAATGTTGAGACTGACATAGAAAGGTGGAACTACCCCTTCCTGAAACTTTCTCTCAATTTTTGGACCAAAGAGTAGGGCTGGTTGATCATCATTCAGGTTCACAGAATCATTTATTTCTCCCAGATTCAATGCTTTCAAAATTTGGCCTTTATATACATCCTGAGTGGCCAGCTCAGATAATGGTACAGAGATTTTGATTTTTTCAATCTCACTCTCTAGATTGAAAGTGGACTGGACCTTTGTAATGCTCAATTCTGTTTTATTTGCCACTGCTTTAGTGGCTGAATCCGTTTGTGATTTATCACTATGTACAGGGTTAGGAACCGTTCTATCAGGAGCACTGGCTGCAGTGCTAGTGCTGCTAGCTGGTTGGCTATGTTTTTCAGTGTCTTGGTTGTCTTTTTCTTTGTGTCTACCAGAACTTTCAGCCGTTGTTTTGTTATCTGCAACAGATGCTTTCGAGGATTTATCAGGTCGTTTCTTGATGTTTACCTCAGGAGTTTTGACTTTGGAAGTATCTTGGCTTTTCTTGCTCCTAAGTTCATATTGTTCCCTAACCTATAACATGGCACTTTCAAATCCTAATCTGTAATCTTCAGTTTCTAACCATTCCTCATCCCAGTATGAAGGTGAGGGTTGGTCTTCCCCTAATTCACAGCTAAGGACCGAGTCCTATGTTTCAAACATGTTTATTGCATTCCCTTCCGACTCTTCTATGATTCCCTCATATTCATCTAAAAAGTTTTGGAATGGGGGAATAACTTGTTGATCTGATTCTTTCTATCTGTTGGGAGCGTTGTTGTTCCTTCTAAAGTTTTGGTTTTGATTCTGGTTCTGGTTTATGTTCTAATTACTAACTGTGACAACCATATTCTTCATCATTTGTTGTAGCTCCTCCAAGTTTTTAGACAGTTTTTCATAGTTTGGATCGGATGTGGAAGCTACATTGTCATCCCTATAGGTTACCCTCCTTTCAGACCTCAGTATTGCTCTTTTCTCAATCAAATTGGCTTCTATGTTTACAGCCCCTTTCTGCATATCTTCCAATGTGGTGTATTCTTTATCCCTAAGCTCATAGGCCATGTCAGCATCAAACCCATCAGGGTATTTTGCTAAGGCCATACCTTGTGGAGGTTTCATATGTGGAGGGAGAGCATTGTAAATGCTGTTAAATCTTGTTGTGTAATCATGGACACTCTCTCCTACATTCCTTTTAAGGGTCAGGTATTCCGCTAGGAGTTGACGAGGGTTTGCCCTAGTCTCCCATTTGTTCATGAAGGTCTGATATAATGCAAAAAGATTTGGGATACTTCCAGGAGGTAAGCCCTTAAACCATTTCTTTACATCACCTCCTAGGCTTTGGGCAAATATTCTCATTTTGATTGATTCATAGTCAATCTCCATGTAATCAAAGGAATCCTCCATTTTATCTACATGTTGCTGAGCTGTTATGGACTCTTTTGCAGTAAAGTGCGGGATTTTTTACTGATAATCATTTGGTAAGGGTAACATAGGCTGAGGTAAAACCAGAGGTGCATACCAAGCTACCATGATGATATTCTGATGGGGTAAAGGGTTAGCTTGAGCAGTTGGTATATGGATGACAGGGATATAAGGACCAGCAGAAGTCTGTTGAGCAGATCTAGGGTGAGAGAGCCCCAAGTTTTGAAGGAAGTGCAAATCATGTGGTGTAGATGGAGGGGTTTCTCTGTTCCTAGTGTTTTGACCACTGTTAGATGGTGTGCTATGAGGCTCAAGGTCTTTCTGGTCTAGGTGATTGACTGACCTGGTTCTTGATAAACTGTTAGGTAGGCCTAGGTCAGGGAGAAAAGGTGCTAGAGCTGTTAGGTTTTCTGGTGCAGAATTAGCTCTAAGAATGCGTCTGGAAATATTTGGTCTGTTAGGTGTAGGAGCTCCTTTGAGGATGCTCTCCGGATTGTCAACTATTTCAGGTGAATCAGGGTTGGGATAAGCTCTCGTGTGAATGGTTCTAAAATCCAGAATGTTATGCTTCTAACTAAGTAGCTTAACCCTACTTGTTACTTCTTTTGTGGTTAATGTTGTCTCAGAGGCTGGTCTCCCAGTGGAGTCTATTGTGAAACCAAGTTGATCAGCAGGCCTACTGATCACCAGTGGAGTCTTTTCATTTAGGAATAATGGAGTCGCCAGGTGGAGGGTTTTAGGGTATATCTAAGGGGTTACACTGTCCACCACAGTGGTCAAGCACTGTCACCTTTAAACAATAACCTCAAAAACAACAAACTCTAACCAGAGATTGACCGGAGGGGCATTTACCAGATGTGTCACCTCCCAAGGAGGGTGAGCTCCAGAGGCTACCTGGCCCCTTCCAGGCTCTGTCTAAAAGTGTGATGGATATTCAATAATGGAGGTCGATTCAAGAAAGGAGCGACTTACTGTCAACCTAACCAGAGTTCTAAGTTTCTGAGTCTCCAAGAATGTTTAAGGAAAAATGCACTCAGAATCCCCAGCGGAGTCGCCATTATGTTGGGGTTCCCATGTTTTGGCCAGGTTGACAAGACCAAAAGATGAGACAACATAGAACCACTTTCAGACCTTAGGATCTAGCCCTCCTAGGTCTAGAGAGGGATCTCTCTATATGAGTCCAAAGGTGTTTGCCTTTGAGGCTCTAAATTATGATTTTAGGCTAGTTATATGAGCTCGGGGTTGTTTGTTTGACTGTTTGGGTTTTGTCGTTGGGAATCAGGAAAGAAGAAACCAATACGAGACAAGGATGAGTAAGAAGGACAACTAGGCAGAGGTAGACATTTCACAGAACATCAAAGCCATTGGGCAATGGAGTCAAGAAAGGATTTACTTGTGGTCAATGTACAATCTTTCAGTTGGGCTAGTCATCTAGAGCATATGGATCTTAGAGATGATAGTTGGAATGGAACATTAAGGACAGAAAATGAAAGGACGAGAACCAACCAACTCTATCTATAGATCAGGTCAGAGGTCATTTAACTCCAGGTCTGCTTGGACAAAATCAGGGGTAGGACAAGGGATCTTAGGAAGGCCTAATTGGGATGGAAAGATCCTAGAGAGGCAGAGACAAGGTTCTAGACGCCCCAGTGTTCTTAACGCATTCAACCAAATCCTAGCAAGAAAATCTAAACACAGATTTCATTGATTCATACATCAGAGAGCATGCAATAACATCCACTACACTGGTCAAATCAATTGAAATCAATATTCAGATACACACATAAGCAGAAAACATAAAGGGCTGGGAGAGCAATAACATAAGGTACCTATGAGGGGTAAATCTTATGCCAAACTTCTGATGAGAGCCAGTAGAAAATGGAATGAAATGAAATCAAACACAGAGAAAAGAAAACATCACCAGCTGCTTTAGATCAGGATCCAAAGAAATATGCTTGTCATATTAAAAACAACACCGATCAGGTACATCATAGCCCATAGCTTGAACATTCAGTATGAATACATCAAATCTCAACCTATCTTACAATATTACACAGAGAACTTGTCTCAAGAGGAAAATGCTTGCGTCTCACTGATATCTCATCAACAACCTTTACAACAATTTCTTCCTGAGTTTTATAGCAGAAGATGGGCCGAGGAGGTAGGTGGAGTACTAAATGAAGCATTAAAACACAGAGAGAAGGAGCGGGCTGAAGCCCATTCTGTTTTAAATCTCTGCATCTATTCCCGGTACCTCTTTGGAATGAAAGAGTGGTCTTCTTCAGTTCCCATTTACTTTGACATGGTCCAGATGTACTCTGGCTACGGTAGTACTCTGTGGTACTGTGGATGGATGAATAAACTGGTAATACAAATGGAATGGCCTGCCATACCGCATTAAAAAAAATGCTCCGGTAGCTCGGACTGTGTTCTGGGCGGAAATATTTTCACTGGAGCATGGCATGGAGTAAAAAATAGTATGGGCATTTCGTCCTTTCATGGAGAAAACACCTCTGCTGATGTGGCTATCCTGATAACCTGGTTTTCCATGCATTAAACTCTTTGCCACTGTATTGAATACTACATAATCAAGGCGTCCCTTCCCAACTGATGACCCTGCAGTAACACGGGACTGGGTGATGAAGAATGATGCATCAGGGGAATAGCTATGGAGGATGGCGGGCAGTGGCTCGGCGGTGAAACAATATTTAGAATGAAAGTAAACAAATGCATTGATGTGGTGAGAACATCGGTGAATAGGGTTTGATGTAAATATGCGTGAGGACCGTTAGATCATGACCTGGAGACGTAAATCAATGGCGGAGATTGATCCGTGGGAGGACTTATGGACATGGTGGCATACATACGAAACATGAAATTTCAATGAAACATATGAAACTTTAGACTTGGGTGGATATGTATGGAAATGCAATGACATGCAACGAAACGGATGTATGAACACTACTACATTTGGCAGAAATTCCGACACTTGGTTCCGACGCTTTTGACCAAATGTCGGAAATTTTCCCAAATTTTTTCCATCCCGCCCAAAACCGTCGCTATACCGACGTCTATAGAAAAGTGTCGCAATACTGACACTTAAAAACGTGTCGCAATTGCGACGGGAAGACGTCGCAATTGCGACACCATGGCCCAAAGCGTCGCTATTGAGACGACTCCAAACGTCGCAACTGCGACACAATGTCTAGGTGTCGCCATTGCGACGTTTGGAGGCACCCGTCGTAATAGCGATGCCTTTTCCACCGTTGGTATAACGACACTTATTTTCGTGCTACATAAAAATACCAAACTTATATGCGCGCTACATAAAAATTTGAAACTTATATGTGCGCTACATAAAAATGATTTTATTGTTTCGTATTTGTCGCAATAGCTACATTAATGTCTGATATCACGCGCGCATTCGCCCTCTGCTCTTGCAGAACAACATTTGCCCTTAGCATTCGCCCTCAACGTTCGCCCTCGGCTCTTGCAGAATAGCATTCGCCCTTAGCTCTTGCAAAATGGTAAGTTCTTACTACAGGCCCTTCCTCTTATAGTAGGGTTGACTCTCTTTGGGTGTTTTTGGTCAATTCCATTGGATTGTGTTAGGCTGTAGGGTTATATCTAGATGTCAAGAATCAAGATTCAATACCCTCTATTATCTTCATCACCCAATACAAGATTTAAATTTTTTCCCCGAAAAACGCTTATTAATTTGGCAGCCATTTATTTCTCCTGCTTTAAAAACCCTACATTTAAAGGAAAACAAGCATTTCATTTCAACTACAAAAATCTATTAGTGTTCAAATGTACATGTGTGCTACATTAACGTACGATATCACGCGCGCATTCGCCCTCGCTCTTGCGAGAACGTCGCCCTCAGCATTCGCCACGAGCTCTTGCAGAAGGCCATTCACCCTGTTCGCCCTGAGCTCTTGCGGAAACTGACTTTGCCCTCGGCATTCACCCTCGGCTCTCATTCACCCTCGGCGTTCGCCCTCGGCTCTTGCGGAAACTGACATTCGCCCTCGGCTCTTGCACCACAATGGTAAGTTCTTACTGGAGGCCCTTCCTCCTATAGTAGGGTTGAATCTATTTGGGTTTTTTTGGTCAATTCCATTGGATTGTGTTAGGCTGTAGGGTTCTCCGTAGATGTCAAGAATCAAGATTCAATACCCTCTATTATCTTCATCACCCAATACAAGATTTAATTTTTTCCCAAAGAAAACGCTTATTAATTTGGCAGCCATTATTTCTCCCTGCTTTAAAAACCCTACATTTAAATGAAAACAAGCATTGCATTTCAACTACAAAAATCTATTAGTGTTCAAATGTACATGTGTGCATCACTTGTGTAGGGTATTCCTTTCCACTTTCACATTATCCAAGAATGTGTGCAGTATAGTTCATATTTTTTGTGATTTAGATTGTCTTGAAAAAGGAAAGGTAAATTATTTCCCATGGAAAAGGAAGGTTTTCCCTTTTTATAGGTTGTTTGGACTTACGTGGAAAAATTTATGGTATGCCTTTCATATTATGTAGTTTAAATTTGAATTAACAGATTATTCTACATGAAAATATAATTACCTATGTGATGTCCTTCATCACTAATTAAATTTATAGGGTTTCAATTTCCTAGACTCTAACTCATCTGATGCTAAATTCTAGGTTCTCATTGGTGGATCACTCTTCCATTGATTTCCTTTCCCTCTGGATCTTGTCATACTTTAAAATTCATCAATGATACATATATTATTTCAAGTATCCCAAAAGGCTTTATAGTAGAACATATTGTGAAGTTTTTTTGACACTTGAGGATTCTTTTTAGAACTGCAACGTGGTCTATGCTATCAAGTTATATATCAAGCAACTTGTCCTTAATAACCACACTATGAGGTAGGTTCAACGAGTTTGAACTTGTTGGGACATAGCATATGAAGTTGTGTGATGAGTCCATATCACAGGTCTATTATGGTGAAAAAAGTGAAGACACGTAATGATAGTTATTATGTTAACATTACTAGAAACATTTTCGAAATTATCCATGCTATCAAGATGTCAAAATTCCGGGCATTAGGTGTCAATACTCGTAGCTAATAGATAATAATAATAATATAAAAAAATCACAACTTTATTCTTGAAATATGATTGTTACACATTGGTAACCTAGTTCATGAGTTACTATCACCCAAAGACTACAAAACAAACTTAAAATATAAATTAAACCAACATGAGAATCAAACTAAGGGTTTCTCGACAAAATCATGCCATAACCTGGCATTTTGAAACCCAAATTTGAATCCATCATAAGTAATACAATGCAAACTCAGATGGATTTTCAATGCATGTTTTCATGCTACACTTATTCTTTGTCTAGATATCATTTTTTAAATGGAACCATTAGTCAAGCCCACAGTCCTTTTTATGTGAAAAATTTCAGCTCTATTTGAGCTCTTTTTTGCTCCACCACCTCCATAAACCAGTGTTACAAGGGGTCTCGCCCCCCCACCTGGGGGTCTAGATTCCTCGCCCCCTCGCGCTCCAGGGTCTTGGGGACTTCTAGGCGATGTTTCCCTCACGCCCCCTCACGTCCCCTCACCGCCCCTTTTAGTTTATGGTTTCGTGTTAAAAGTTGATGTGCCACTTAGCATATTTGAGAAATCCAGTGATTCAGATTGCAAATGGTGACATGGTTGATCTTGATATATTCGTGCGAAGTTGGATGCTGAGAGACTAGTGGGGGCATTAACTTGAGCATTTATGCTCATTTATCATTATGATGATATCATTTGATATTCATATGTTATGTTTTATGTTTTATGTTTGAGACATAACTTATTTGCGTTCTAAGTTTTATGTTTCATACTTGAGTTGTAAACTTCAGGTTTAAACTCTATTTTGAATCTTGATATAATATGTCATATGCTATCTTAAACTTTATTTTTCATTGTACATTGTTAGTAGTTACATTAATGATTATATAGTTACAAACTTACAAACTTACATGCATGATTGTATGATGTATGTTTTAACTTTCCCAACTTTTAAATTTGTTTCAATTATATGATTCATCATTCATCGATTTGTAATTTTATCATTTATGATTTATCTTTCATGATGCAAGTGTATGATGACTGTATATACATTCCTTGCAAAAATATAGTTACATTTTAAATATTAAATTTTATAATTTTTTTATGACCCTGACGTCCCCCCCCACGTTTCTCGAAAATTGGTAGGGAGCTTTTGCATAGGCCGCTCCCTCGTCCCCTCGCTCCCACCTCCCGGGGGACTTGGTGGGGAACATTTCCATAAACATATGCAAACATATATCATGATCTTGGAATTCCATTACATATGTATGTGCCAATGTTCCATAATCATGCCCCATCATCAATTTAAGAAATTTCCATTGAATATCAAATTATGGAGGGGGGGGACTTTTTGTTGCAACATTTGGCTCAAAATCAGGGACCATCTCTGTATGAGGTGAATGAGAACTATAGATATTTGAAGAAGTAGATTAGTGCCTTTTCCTCTGGCCATGGAGTCATATACAGTCATCCATCACAAAAATTTGTCTTTGTTCATTCTCACCTTGAAAGTTGCAAAAAAATCATGCCCTAATTGAAACGACACTAAATTTGAAAGATATAATAAAAATGCAAGCTAGAAGTGCCCTATTAATACAAAGGAAAACCTTCCTACCTACCCTAAGCGAGATAAATTTTGATTTAATAGGAAACATGATATTTCCTATGGAGTTTATCCAACAACTTGTAAATGTATGGGACTAAATCATGCATTTGATTTCAGGGGAAACATGCGCATGAAGAGAAAAAGTGCGGAATTAATGGAAAATCCATACATGCCACTTATAAAAACTACATCGAAAGGTCAAAAAAATACTTAAGGCCTTAACTTAATTTGAATCCAAAAATGACAAAAGCAGGAGTTAGTGAAAACACGAGAGTGGTGTGGGTGAACAACATAAATAAAAGTGAAGATACCTTTCCCCCAAGATGCCTTTGTCACCATTGTATGAAAACATGTTTTTCCTTTCCCTTTATACATGCAAGTGAATGCATTATAGGGTATGGTGTTTTCCTAGAATAGAGAAGCCTACTTAAATATATCATTCGTGGATTGAATGTTTGGGTGCCTTAATGTGCAATGACATGTTTCAGGAGTGAATTCAATGCAAAGCATATTTGAAACTCTAACTCGTCTTTCGGTGTCTTATTAGAAATTATTTCGGTTTTCATTTTGTGTTTTCAAGTTAGATATTGTTTTCAAGTTTTTACATTTATAATTTTGTTGACAATGTGGCGGATTGATCGAGACGGTGCGGGAACAACCCCGAGACGGGATGATCGCGGAAAAGAGGCCGCGCGGAAGAACATGTAAAGTGCCGGCATTGCTCTATCTTTAGGTATTTTAGTTATTTACATAATTGAAATAATATTAATTTTGTTCAAATATGCGGACACCTAGCCATGGTACGCTTTGATGATTCCCTCTTTGAGGAAGAGCTTTCTTCATCCCTATCTCCAGTGTTCTTGTTGCCAAAAAAAGGCACGAGATGCAAGGTCGAATTTAATGCTTTGATAGACGCGCCTCAAACACCCTGAAACAGAAGAGAGGATACAACATCTTATGAGGCGACTAGAAAGATAGTCGAGTAATAATAAAAAGTCAAAAGGATATTTTTTTTTCTACATGAGATGAATTGTGATAGTTTGATTTTTAATTTTTACATTGACTAAACTAACAAAAAAGTTCTTTTGTATGTAGCGTTTTCTAGCATTTGCTGAACCCGGTGTTCGTAGTAGTGGGACACAAGGGGCAAGAAGATTGCCCAACAACCCTCTCGTACACCTTCTACTCCTTTAGGTGCTAGCCAAGAAACACACACAGCAGCAGACACCCGACTAACAGTTGAACGTGTGTGGCAATGATAACATTGATATGGGCAACTACATTATTGCGTTTCCTGGAGCTACACGTATCGGCTCCACAGGGGACCATTAATGGCACGTTGTTGGTGAACGATGAGGGTGTCCCTATAAAGCATGTACAACTCCCGGGTAAATTTTAATATTTTAACTATTTCATGTACTTTATCTAAAACATATTTATCATGATTTTTATTTTTAAATTAATGATAATATCTTCTTCTTCTTTTGGTTTTATTACATGTAGGAAACAATGAGTTCTACGAGTTACGGGGAGAGCCATGCGTTGGTAATTTTTGGCCCAACCATACGTACGGGGTGGAATTCCCAGAATTCCAATCTAAAAAAATGAACTTCTAGATTATCTAGAAGCCCTTTTTGGAGGTCGACACATTTGATGACAACGGGTAGCTCGGGTGACTGCGCAAATATTTGAAATATACCCAGGGGACACCTATAGGGACGCAATTGAAATTTAACCCTAGATATGAGCGTCCTCTCACGAGTTTCGAGAGATGAGTGGAGAGCACTCATCCATGACGAGAAAAGAGAAAAGGGCAAAGAAAGAAGGAAAAAATGCCAACTAGACCCGCAAGGTAAATTACAACTTTAATTCAATAGCTTTAATTTTTCTTTATGTCTAAAATAAAAAGTGTGCTACGTCATATCCGACTTCAATCTTTTGATGCTAGGTTGCACAACACCTCAAAAGGCAACCAAAGCTAGGGATTGAGAAAAAGGGCCATCACAAGCTCGGCCCGAGGGTGGCTACTTGAGTGTTTGCAAAAAATTGTAATTAAGTAGCTAAACATCTTATAATTAATTGTATCGCCTTCCAACGTTTTTGTAATCCTATCGGATATGATTAAAAATACACAATCATATGTAATGTAGGGTGATGACTTCGGAACAGAAACTACGAGAGGAAGATAAAAATATCGCTTTTCCGTTTTTGGCTATCAAGCTGTAGTTGAACGTCGCAGAAGCTTGGGGTAGGTCCCAAGATCTAGAATGCACGTATCAAGGTAAAACATTAACCTTTCAATATTTTTGTTTTCGTCCATAAATTTAATGTCTAAAAACTTTGTTTAAATCGGGGAAAGCGACACTACGACGAGGCAAATAACCCGAGTTTTAGAGCCAGGATGATAGATGATCCTCTCGTGCAACTCGATCATTGTAGTGGGGACCAGGGGCCGGACAATGCTACTATCGAGTGAGGGCCGTGGACGGTAATTAATTTCCACTTATAATTTTTTTCTAATTATACCTTGATGGTTGTCCTTATAACGTTTTTTTTAAATGACGGAGAATGTTTTCCCCTGTGAGGATCTTACCACGAGAGAGGAGAGACGCAGGGACCCAGCAGGTCTCACGGCGACAACGGTGCACCGTGTAAATAATCTCATTGCAATTTTTTTTATTAATATTACCGAACTAGTTTAATGATATTTAAAAAGCTGATAATTAAAATTTAATATTATCTGTTTTTTGTAGGTGATGTCCCCCGAATCCTTTGGATGAGACCGAGACATCGTGACAATGCAAAGCTAGGTCGGCGGGCGACAAGCATGGTGCACAGGTAAATAATCCCATTGCAATTTTTTTTATTAATATTACCGAACTAGTTCAATGATATTTAAAAAGCTGACAATTAAAATTTAATATTATCTTTTTTTGTGGCGATGCCCGTCCTTTGGATGAGACCAGGACATCGTGACAACGCAACTAGGTCGAGCGGCGACAAGTCAGTGCACCAGGTAAATAATCTCATTGCAAATTTTTTTTATTAATATTATCGAACTAGTTCAATGATATTTAAAAGCGACAATTAAAATTTAATATTATCTGTTTTTTGTAGGCGATGCCCTGATCAGCATGGGATGAGCGCGGAGCATCGTGAATACGCAACTAGGTCGACAATGCGGGTGGAAAGGCACGAAACGGGGAGAGCAGAGCACGATGATATTGATGATGTAATTAGGAGCTTTAAAAATAGGAAGAAGAAAAAGAAAAATTTGACAATGTAAAATATTGTATTATTATAAGACAAACGTTACCATACTTGGAACGTTTTTTTGCGTTATATAAAAAACTCATTTATCATACTATTTTTATGTCAAGCATTAATTGCAATGTTTCCTTGCGATACTTTTTTGTTGAATTGTTTTTTTATTAGTTATTGAATTTTTTTTTATGCTCATGAAAGTAAAAAATGAAATATAGATTGGGTATTGGGGAATTGAGAGTGATGTGAGGCGGGGGGGGAGGGGGCCATAAGAGCTTCCACCTTCACGTGGTTAGCCCTTTGTTTAGTAGAGAATAATTTATTGGAGTGATTTAATCTTGGAGCAAACCTCCCTTGATCCAGCAGTAGCAACAAAAAATTCGTTGTTGACTTAGTTGCTACTCTTTCGGATCGTGGGAGGCTTGTTCCAAGTTCATGCGACTCAATAAATTGTTCTTGAAACGAAGAGGAGCTTATTCGGGGTATGTTTTGACATTTTCAACATATGTTCTAACATTATCATAAGAATGCATCTTAGAGTAAAAAATACTACATCAATTACTTGTATTTATTGATAGATAATGATGGATTTTGATTGACTTGGCGATGCGGTACAAATCCTCTTGCATCATGAGCAATACAACTTGTCAACCGGGGGTCATGTCCAGGGATATTTTTTGCTTGTGCGCTTGACGGAGTTCGTAATGTCACATTTTGTAAGTTTCTTTACAGTTCATAATTCAATATTAAGCTTGTTCATGATTATTATCTAGGGTTTTTTTGTATGTGTTTTTTTCATCTATTTGATTGTAAGCAACTATGCATGTTTCTGTTGTTCACTATGATTTCTCCCATTACCACTCCCCGGGATGAATCCGACTTTTGTTGTTACATAGGTTACTTTATTGTTACTATGATTTCTCCATTTACAATTTCATAGGTTACATCATGTAAAGTTGTCAATCTCGGGTTGGTGATGAGCTTTAGTTCTCGAGATTTGGGGCTTTTTCGATATTTTCTCCATCATGTCATTCTGCATCACCTGCGTTGTTTGAGCATGCCAATTGTCTACCACTTGTACCAATTGGCACATGTCAATGTGCGAGTGGTGCCACATTTCCACCTATTTTCGAGTGAGAGTTTAGGGTTTCTCTAACATAGCTTCGAGAAATCCGATTCGATTACTCTTGAATATTGTCACATAATACTTATGGTTTGGATTGATGAGCATGTTCCGAATGGTTGGTTGATTCATAAGAACCACCCATATAGTCATCTTGAGATATTTCGGAAGGTTTCTGGGTTTCTTTTTTCCTGTTTCTAGTGGGTGGGATGGTGTGGGGTGATCCATCAATCTTGGTGCTCTTGTAGTAGGGAATTTGTTTTTGGGGATATAAAGGAGCATTTGATGTAGATATCCCATTGGATGCATTCATAGATGGGCACGAGAGGTTAAGAATTTAAATTAAAAATATGCAACCTCTAGCATGGCAACTTTGAAGGCATGAGAGACAACGTTAAAAGATTGTTTTGTGCTTGGCCTTAATATAGATCGTGATTTCTTTCTATTATCTTAATGCAAATATATAGTCCGGTCTCATTAAAATGAGGATTGTGGTTGTATTTCTCTTTGGTTGTTTCTCTCTTAATGCTCGAAGTTGCCAAAAGGTTGCGATAGTTGTTTAGTTTGCACTTTTACAACTTAAAAGTGGTTTTTAGCAATGGGAGTCATGTTTTTTAAGGTTCATACTAATATGAAGATCTTGTAATGTATATATTCGAGCATAAGAAGATGATGGCCTGCTGCTTTGGGCGGTATGACAACAATTTCCACATCTACCTCATTGGGTAACAATGGAAAGGGAAGAAGTTGGGTGCAATGTTTGATAATTATGGCGGACAATTGTCTTCTCTTTTCGGTTTTCACCCATTTCCTTTAATCGCTCAAAGCGGAAAGAGGGACTGCGAGATTACGCGTACAGAGAGAAGGTAGTTAATACAAGAGCTATGGAAAAGGAGTTGTACTTCAACAAGGATGGCTCGGTGACAAAAAAATTGCGAGGTCGAGAGAAAAAAATTATGTTTAAAGGAAGGTCACTGCTGCAGTGAAACTTCGTTTGCTGGGTGGATCTTTTCCTTGTCCACTTATATTCGATTTTAATGTGTTATTTTAATTTTTCATGGAGGGTTGTTTTTGGCATATGGTCCGGCATTCAATTGCACACTACTAGAAAGCATTGTCAATTTTTTTCTTGCAGAGTGGTGTGAACAAACTTGCTGATCTTGTTGGAGTCACCCTTGGGGGCGAAGGGGAAAAATGTTGTCTTGGAGAGCAAGCATGGTTCTCCGAAAAATATTTAATGATGGTGTGATGCAGCTAAAGAGAGTAATTCGTAGATGTGTGCTCACGGGTTTTCTTTTTAACGTTGTATTAGTTCCCCCCTCTTAAATGTCTTAGATTTGGTAGGCATAATTTGAAAACTCAAAAGGTGAAAAGGAAACATATTTGTTACCCGGTGGTCTACTTGGCACATGGACTAGCCACATTAGAGTAATGCATAAAGCTTTTCACAACAATGAAAAAGGAAAGGGTTATGGCTGAGTCAAATTTTATTGTTATTGACAGGTGTAATGAAATGTATCTCAATGCTATGGTTTTGGCCTTTTTATTGGTTGAATTAGAGGACCCGATTGAAAATATTGGAGGCCAAGTTGGTAAGGCAAGTTGCGGCAAAGACAAATGATTTAAGCTGGGGATGGAACCACAACATCGTTGTTCTTGCACATGTTGGAATATTGAAAAAAATTCCAGAACAATGAATGGAAAAATAAATCTCCTTCCTCTAACACAGGAGAAAATAAAAATTTCTTTGACGGAGACGAGTTTCAATACTTTGAAAACAAACTTCTATTCCCTTCAATAACTCAAAAAAAAACTATTACACTACTTCCTCACGAGAGGATTACAAAATGTATGACTACTACAAGACGCGGTAGCATAAAACCAACTCACTCTATGTCTGTCAAAACAAACATCTCTGTCTCTAAAACACTCTACTTTGTGTTTTTCCCTTTCGTCATCGTGCTGCATACACACTTAAAAATTTACACTCAGTCTTTCACTTTTTTACACAACATTTGTTGTGTAATAAAAAATTTACATAATCTATCTATAAAAAAAAACTACCAAGCTTTTTCGACCTTTTTATTTTTATATGTCGTAACATATAAAACATATTATAATAAACCCTCTTTTTAAAAAAATAAAATTAAAACTAAATTCTATATCATTTCGCATATGATATATATATAACATATGTTTAAAACATATGTATATATTAAACTATCAAAACATTAAAGAACCCTTTCCGTCGGACTTCAAAAGTCTGAATAGATTGAATTTCAAACCAAATTCGCGTTCCAAAAATGGGATGCGACGTACGCCTAATTTTAACTCGAATTCTCAATCCAATGTGCCCTATAAAAAATTCGGGTCCGGTTTTAGGGTTTTCAGATTCCCTTCAATTTCATGCGATCCAATATTAATGCTCCGCGTGTCCTCCCTTTTGAATTTACAAAGCTGTCGAGTAAATTTTTGTTTGTTTAATTTACGGTTGGTGAATTGCGTTAATGTTTGGTTGTTGTGTTTAAATACAATCCTGTCTGCAGAAAGTCATGGTCATGGCCGTCTACAAAAAAAACTTGCGAGAATTTTTAAATGTAGACTTAAATTTACGGATGGCATGCAAGCAACCTCCAAAAAAAAATGTTGTTGTACATTTGCATCTGTTCTTTGCGAGTTTGAAGTTAAAATTCAACGGCACGGGGGTTTAATAAGTGAGGGTGTAAAGGTAACTTTTTTGTCGATAGTCTTTGGATTAAGATCATCTATTCATTTTTGTAGGGTCTTACGGTGTTTGGTTTTTTAGTTTTGGGTTGGGCTTATTGAGTCTAAGATAGTTTTTGAGTGAAAAAAATTGCTATCGAGTATTAAAAAAATTTGGTTCTTTTGTCAAAATTTATGAGCTTGTTAGGAAATACAAAAGCCGACAATGGTTGTATCTTAAATTTGTGGAAAATAATTTGGAATGAAACCTTTTTTGTTTAGGTTGTTGCAGCAGGGATGCAAATCCCATTCAAATTACTAGGGGGCATTGAGAAGACAATAAAGGCCCATGTTTCGGGAACTCAAAAATTTTGTCAAAGGAGGGTAAACGCTTGCCTTTTGAGTAGGTTGGTTTTCCTTTTTGCTGATGCTTTGGTGTATCTAATTGAATTAGTTGCCTAAGGTATTTTTGGTTGCAAACTCCTTTTTCATTTTTCATACGGTATTGGCCTTGTGGAATACATTTGATTGTGTGGTCTTGTTAGATCTACAACATTTGTAGTTGTTTAGTCTTATGTGAGGTGCACTTTTTATTATGGAAATAGTTGATGCAATATTGTCATTTAATCCCCATTTCTTTGCGGGGTAGCATGTTGAGAAGTTTCTTGTGAAACATTTGGTATTCAAAATGACACTTGATCCTATATAAATATCATGCACTTGACTTCAAAATTCATATTCAAAGTGTGCAGGACAATTCTTGAAAAATTTCAAATATTTATGTTGTTTTAAACCATTATCTTTTTCATGTATTGGATGCTGAAAATGTGAAAAAAGACTTTGGTATGAAACCAATCTGGTGAATAATTTCCGGCCACAACAACCACTTCCAAGACATGATTTAGAAGTAGAACAAATGTGCTTATGAAGCATAGAAAGATATCCTTGATGCATTGTCAGTGTTTGGCTAGGGTTATTTTTGGAGAAAATAACTCCTTATTCCCTAGAATAGTGATCTTCAATACAAGTAAATGCCGAGAAGAAAGAGATCATCGTGTGACGCAACAAAAGCTGAAATTGGACCCCCCAAGGAGAGGTCTGGTGTGTCTACAATCGCTCTATCAACATTTTTCCCTTGATTGTACCCCGTTCTTTTCCTCCAACTTTGAGTCTTAATTGACTTCTTCTTTCTTCGGGTTTATTTATCAAATTCGTAGAATTTGATAAATAAATACTATCCACAATGGTTGGACTTTAATTTATATTCCCGACTTTATATTATCTCCAATCCTTATAACCAATGTTTAACTTTCAACACTTTGTATTTATACTCCACGTTTCTTTTTAAATAAATAACTTGTCATGAACTTTCGGCTCTATATTTCACCACCTAGCCTTACAACAATCACGCTCCAGGACTTATGCTAATTATCCGCCCAATCGTTTAATTAAACAATTTCATTATACTAAAGCCCCACCTATATATATCAATAACCAATCAAACACTCGTATCGTGCTGGCATATCCTCCGCACACCTTATTTAACCTCGCGGGCAAGTTCAACATGCAACCACCTGAGTCCGATGGCCCTTCTCCAAATCAACGACTCTTGGCAATTTCGCTCGGCTTCCAGCGTCGGGGTCATAACGTGCGATGGCGCGGGGTTGAAAATGGTGGTTTTTTCAGAGGGTCACTTCGCCCGTGTCGCATTCCCTATGGAATTTCTCGCGAATAGGAAATACCGCCTACTCCGCAAAAGCGGTGCGATATGGGCAACCCGCTTTTGTGATTACGCTCGTGGTTTTGGTAGAGGGCTTGACCACGGGTGCAAGTGCTGGTTCCGCTATCCTTTTGTTTGTTAACTCGTGTCCAATCCTCGGGTCGAGGGTTCGAAAAGCACAACAATTTTGTCTCTTTATTAAGCGGGATTTTTATATTTGAACGGGTTTTCACGACCCCGGTTCTCTACACGGACCTCGCCTTGGATATTCTTACATAAAAATGATTGTTCTCAATAATTATTTATATAAATTTTCCACATGTTTAGTGTGGTATTCCCATGATTTATTATAAATATGTGTATTATCAAAGAAAACCAACACAAATTTTATAAGATAGGATCAAAAAAAATTGTTCTTAAGTCGAGCTCACGGACTTCAAACGGTGATAAACCATAATTCAAACCAAATTCGCGTTCCAAAATAGCTCACGACGTCGGCCAATTTTGTGACGCGAATTTCTTATCAGAATTCGCCCTAATATTTTACGGGTCCGGATTTCCTCTGCGCACTGTGACCCAAACAAAGATCCGCTCCAATCAATTTCTGCCACGAGTCCTCAATAAAAACTTGCCTGCTCCCGTGTGCTAGGTGCATTCGATAGCGTTTAAGGTGATGGGACATGGATATGGCGATTTCATATCAATCGCATTAACATTTAACGCTGTTCAATTAAATTTTCACATCAAATGCGCATTAATTAATTTTTTAACATCTGTTCAAGATCGGACCTCCTCACTCCTGCGAGCGATTCCGCACGCTCCAATTTGATACGGCCTTCGGCTCTCATTATGTAATGATCGAGAGATTAATCATGACGGGCGTCCTTTGATTGCATTGCGAACGGGTCGACAAAATGGTGTTTAGCCATGGTTTTTCGGGACACAAGCCAGGTTGTTGGATTACGCTGCTGCTTACTCGTGACGATAAGGAGAAGTAGCCAGCGAACTTACTGCCAGACGTTCTTTGCATATTTGCATTTCTCTCGGTTATGTCTTTATACATCTTCTCCCTCGTTAATTGGAATTTTGCTTCTTCGTCTCCTCTTGTGCCCTACTTCGCATGAGATTTCACCCATGCCTCGCGTGCGTCATCAGGGATGCGTTTCCGCGGGGGAGCACTAGACGTCAACCCCCGGCGCTCCCTCCCGACCCCTCAACGAGTCGACTTCGGCCCGAGTCCGGTGATTATTACTTAGGGTCGATATCCAAATACTAGGAGTGGGCGGGGGTCGGCTTGCAGTATCGGCCATCGTATGGATTCCCTCGCTCACGGCTTCCCCACCGCTAGTTCACCTTCTCCCACGACGCGCCTGCGCAATTTTCCTTTAATTGCTCTCTCAACCGCCCAAGAATCACGGCTTTGGTCATTGTGGTATTCCGCGAGGGAGCCAAACGGAGGAAGATACACCGTCACGGCGGGTGCTGAGCTCGAAAAAAGGCGGCCGGCATTCGAGGGACTCGGGAGGGGAACCGTGGCATGCATGTGGAGGTAGCACCTAGCGATCCTGGACCTTCCGAAGGATGGTACCGAATCGTGGAGGAACCACAGGAGGAGTAGTTTAGTTAATTTGTTTTTCTTGCTTAACGGGCCCACTTAATTGGGCCGCTTTTGGTTTATTTTCTTGTCTTTGGACCTTTGTAATATTTTTGAATTCTATAAATTAAACGTTCAAAATTTGGTTTCCCGTATGAGGGCAGTCTTCTTAATTTTTGATTTTTTGATGACAAATTTGCCATGAGTATGGCCGTAGGCAATGTTTTTTTGACTTCGGTGTAATTTTATTCGCAATGTTAATAGATTAACTTTACTTAGAATTCTCACATGATTAGTGTTTTTTCTTGATCTTGTTCAAGGATTTTGGGTACTTTAATTTGTATTTAGAACAATGGATGTCGGTACTCTATCTGTTGCTTTTTTGTTCTACATACTACTATTTCACTTTCTTATAGATGCCTCGGGCATATTTGAATGCTTTCTCAGATTTCGATAATCTCCATGTGGACGATTCTTGGATTTTATATCATGTCCCCATGTATGTGACATGGGGTATTTTTCTATCATTGTACGGGGTGGGACTTCCACTTTTCCGGATGGATATTTGGGTTCCAATCTTCGGATGTGAAAATTAAATGACTTCATGGAGCTTGTTTACTTCATATAATATATTCAAAATAGCGTTTTTTTCTCTTACGAAAAAAAAATGATTAATGTTTATCATTCACGCCTTCAAAAATAGCGATCTTTGTAGTTTATGTTGTTAGTTTATTGATATGGATCGATGGTCTTTTTATATTTTGGACATATCACACTCCTCACATGATTATGCATTTTCTCGATTCAAGGATTTTTGGGTACTTTAATTTGTATTTGGAACAATGGACGTCGGTACGTACTCTATCTGTTGCTTTACTATTCTACATCTTGCTATTTCACTTTCTTATAGATGCCTTGGGCATATTTGGATGCTTTTCTCGGATTGTCGATAATCTCCATGTGGGCCCAGTTCGGGCTTTATATCAAGTCGTTTGTATGTGACATGAGGTATTTTTCTATCATTGTACGGGGGTGGGACTTCCACTTTTTCGGATGGATATTTGGGTTCCAATCTTAAGATGTGAAAATGTAATGACTTCATGAATCTGTTTACTTCATACAATATATTCAAAACATCGTTTTTTCTCTTGTGAAAAAAAAATGATTAATGTTTATCCTACTCACCTTCAAAACTAGCGATGTTGGTCTATGTTGTTGGTTTATTGATATGGTACGATGGTCTTTTTATATTTTGGACATATCACACTCCTCACATGATTAGCGTTTTCTCTGTTGCGGGATTTTGGGTACTTTAATTTGTATTTGGAACAATGGACGTCGGTACTCTATCTCTGTTGCTTTACTATTCTACATCTCGCTATTTCACTTTCTTATAGATGCCTCGGGCATATTTGGATGCTTTCTCAGATTGTCGATAATCTCCATGTGGACCGAATATCTTGGGTTTTATATCAAGTCCATCTGTATGTGACATGGGGTATTTTTCTATCATGCATGCAGGGTGGGACTTCCACTTTTTCGGATGGATATTTGGGTTCCAATCTTCAGATGTGAAAATGTAATGATTTCATGGACTGTTTTACTTCATATAATATATTCAAAACGAGCGTTTTTTCTCTTGTGAAAAAAAATGATTAATGTTTATCACTCACGCCTTCAAAACTAGCGATCGTTTGGTCTATGTTCTTGGTTTATTGATATGGTCACGATGGTCTTTTTATATTTTGGACATATCACACCTCCTCACATGATTAGCGTTTTTCTGCTTGCGGGATTTTGGGTACTTTAATTTGTATTTGGAACAATGAACGTCGACACTCTATACAGTTGCTTCTGCTATTCTATTTCTGGCTATTTCACTTTCTTATATATGCCTCGGGCATATTTGGATGCTTTCTCAGATTGTTGATAATCTCCATGTGGACCGTTACTGGGTTTTATATCAAGTCCCTGTATGTGACATGGGGTATTTTTCTATCATTGTCTGGGGTGGGACTTCCAATTTTCTAGATGGATATTTGGGTTCCAATCTTCAGATGTGAAAATGTAATGACTTCATGGACTGTTTTACTTCATATAATATATTCAAAACAACGTTTTTTCTCTTGTGAAAAAAAAAAAATGATTAATGTTTATCACTCTGCCTTCAAAACTAGCGATGCTGGTCTATGTTGCTGGTTTATTGATATGGTCTGATGGTATTTTTATATTTTGGACATATCACACTCCTCACATGATTAGCGTTTTTCTCTGTTGCAGGATTTTGGGTACTTTAATTTGTATTTGGAACAATGGACGTCGGTACTCTATATATTGCTTTACTATTCTACATACTGCTATTTCACTTTCTTATAGATGCCTCGGGCATATTTGGATGCTTTCTCAGATTGTCGATAATCTCCATGTGGACCGTTACTAGATTTTATATCAAGTCGTTGTATGTGACATGGGGTATTTTTCTATCATTGTCTGGGCTGGGACTTCCACTTTTCTGGATGGATATTTGGGTTCCAATCTTCGGATGTGAAAATGTAATGACTTCATGGACTGTTTTACTTCATAAAATATATTCAAAACAACATTTTTTCTCTTGTGAGAAAAAAAATGATTAATGTTTATCACTCTGCCTTCAAAACTAGTGATGTTGGTCTATGTTGCTGGTTTATTGATATGGTCTGATGGTCTTTTTATATTTTGGACATATCACACTCCTCACATGATTAGCGTTTTTCTCTGTTGCAGGGTTTTGGGTACTTTAATTTGTATTTGGAACAATGGACGTCAGTACTCTATCTGTTGCTTTATTATTCTACATACTGTTATTTCACTTTCATGGACTGTTTTACTTCATATAATATATTCAAAACAGTTTTTCTCGTCTTTTAAAGTTTCATTTTTTTTTTTTAAATTGAACCCTCCGTCGGTCTACCGACGCCTTGTAGACATCGGAACTGCGACAACCTAGAAACGTCGGACGAGAGACAGTATGAAAACTTCGGACCACATTTCGTCGGAATTGCGACAGATTACAAACGTCGGAAGAGCGACGTTCCAAACGTCGGACCACATATCGTCGGAATTGCGACAGATTACAAACGTCGGAAGAGCGACGTTCCAAACGTCAGACCACATATCGTCGACATTGTGACATCTTACAGACGTCGGAAGAGCGACGTCCAAAATGTCGGACCACGTTGGGTCGGAATTACGACGGTTTACAGGCTTCGAAAGAGCGATGTTCCAAACGTCGAACCACATTTCATCGGAAGTGCGACAGTTTACAAACGTCGGAGGCGCGACAGTTTGTGAGACGTCGGAAGAGTGACGCTTGCTCGGAAGCGATGGAAGAAGTGTCGATAGTGCGACACTTTTTACGTGCATCGGAACTGCAACGGCATGACAAACCATGGTTTTTCCGCCCTTGAACTGTCGCTCTTGCGACGAATATGTGTCGGAATAGCGACGAATTGGCCGTCGGAATTTCCGGCAAATTTTCTAGTGGAAGTGGGACCCAACTGAAAACGCAATCGCAATCGGAGCGGGGAGGAGAGTCATGCATATGAACCACAAACTTTGCGATGCGATTGGAATGTGCGCTGACCGTTGGATTTGCATGAGAAACGGATGGCGGAGATCTAATCGGAACAATCGCAATCGGAGGGAACAAAGGGTGACACATATAAAAACTTCTGATTGCAATTAAGGAGGACAAGCGATAGTCGTTGGATCGTGTATCAAACAGACGGACGGGATTAAATCGGGAGATTTCAATCGGGGTGGCACTACTGGAGTTTGCGATTGCGATCGGACGGATGGTGCGATTGGTGCTGGACCGTCCGATCCGGCGGGAAAATCAACGGTGGAGAAGCGGATCGGGGGATCGGAAGACAGGGTGCGATCAATCGCGTCGCAAGTTTTTTGTGATGGGCTGATCGGAGGGACACACATAAACATTGCGATTGCGATTGGGCGGGGGCTGCGATTAGCGCTCCGCCGTCGGATCTTTATGACAGATCAACGGCCTAAAATGCGTCGCGGGACTTATACAACAAACCATCGCATTGGAACTTTTACGATGTTTACAAAGGATTTCGCACCCGCCTAGCTTCCGATTGCGATTGGCCCCCAAGGCTTAAGCACTTGGCCTTGGGTAAGGATTACGTGGGGAAGTGGTTGAAGGGGCTGGCGGAAAAGGGGCTAAGCCCTATTACAATGTTAAAAAGTGGGTTTTAGCCCATTTAAGTGTATTTCAAGGTTGGGGAAGGGTAACGATAGAGAGGGAAAAGGGCAAAAGGCTAAACAAATGGTAAGGGTAGAAATTTAAGGGGATTTTGGGAGGATTTGAAAGGTAAGAAGGGGAATAGAAGGGGAGACAATGGAGAACAAAGTAGAGGCTAGGTGGGGGTGAAACAAGAGGGAAAAAGGGCCTTTGGGCATTCTTCTTCATAATAGAGAGGCTTTAGAAGGGAAATCAGCAGAGGGGATTTCATCAAAGGACAAAAGGCACAAAGAGGCTTCAAGGATGATGTGTTTGCAAGGGAAATGCATTCCTTGAAGGCTCAACAACAATATTAGCCCCCTGTTTTGCTTGTCAAAAAATTCATAGGGGGGCTAACAAGTAATAATAATGGCATTCATGTAGTTTGTTATACTTGTGAAATTAACACTGAAGATAAATTTCTGAAAACATGCTTCAAAAATTTCAAGAAGATGAAGTCCTCCTTGCTACTCCACCACCTAGAAATTAACTCCCTCATCATTACATACAAATTCTAAATTAAGTCCAAAGATACAATTATAGTAAATAACAAATACTATTTGACATTATAGCTCAAGAAAATAGGGATCATAATTCCATTGAAAAAGTTGAACAACATGATGAGCTTAAGAACCTGAATGTCTAAGGAAGCCTTGAAGGAAAATAGGTAACTATTGATTTTGAAATTAAGAAAACAACAGGAAAGGTATATAATAATACACCTTTTAATTTTTCTTTGATCTTTTTATTTCCTATATGCAGATATATATAATAATATTGATCCCTTATCATATTATTTTATCTACTAAGTTTTAAAAGAAGAAGTTTGCAATATATTTGACATATATAGATATATATAATAATATTTATCCCTTATCATGGAGGAAGTTATAATTAATTTTTTTAATTAATTTTCAAATATAAACCGTGCAAATTCGAATTGGTTGTGGCAAAGAATTATCAATTCTTTATTTCGCTCATTTCCCCTTACAATGGAAGAAAGTTCACCAGCTTCACAAAGGAGACCACCACTTTCCCAACAAACATATTCCACGTCAGCATCAAAAAAGATCCAAACCAAAGAATATCAAGACGCAAAAAAGGCCTTTGAAGCAAGGTTATGGGCAGCCGTGAAATGCACCAAATCTTATAGTGGAGGAGCAAGTGGATCAACTGGTGCAAAGGGTTGGTTTTGCCCTTATTGTAAAGATAAGAAATCAGAGGTGTAAGAAGAGTTCAATGGCATTTGCTTGGAATGGGAAAAAAAGAACAAGAAAGTATATGTACAAATGTACCTAAAACAGAGAAAGCATCTCTAATTAAACAATTTAATGAAGTTGAAAAGCTGAGACATATTGCTGAAGGTTCAATTCAAACCAACAACAATCCTAGTGGATTCGCAGTTGGTGGTCAACACTCTTATTCTCAACATCAAGCTTCAGTTTTCAACCTTGCAAACTTATGGGATGTTAAAGGGAGGGGAAATCTTGATGCATCCATTGGACGATTTTTTTCCGCAAATGGCATAGCTTTCAATGTTTGTAGATCTCCTTATTGGAAGGAAATGGTGAGGGATCTAGTTAGCACTGCCCCTAAAGGTTACACGCCTCCTAATTATGAAAATATGAGGACAACAATGTCATCCAAAGAGAGGGCTCGAGTTGAATCCATACTTTATGACATTAAAGATAGTTGGAAGGAATCTAGGGTCTCCATTGTCTCAGATGGTTGGACTGATGTCAACCATCATCCCCTTATCAATATTTTGGTTTCTTGCCCGAAAGGAGTTATGTTTATAAAATCCCATGATACCACAGGAAAGACAAAAGATGGTCCATACCTAATGGGTCTCTTCAAAGAGGAAATAGAGGAGGTTGGAAGAGAAAACGTGGTACAAATTATTACAGATAGTGCCTCAAACAATGTCTTTGCTGGGGGGTTGATTGAGGATGAATACCCAACAATTTTTTGGACTCCTTGTTCTGTGCACTGCATGAATTTGCTCCTGAAATATATTAATAACATTGCATGGGTTGGGAAAACTATAAATGAAGCAAAGATGCTACAACATTTTATTGTTAATCATGCAGCATCCATAGCAATTTATAGGAAATATGCAAATCTCCAGCTTCTTCGATGTGCTGAGACTAGATTTGCATCTGCATTCATCATGCTTCAACGCCTTATTAAAATGCATCAATCTTTGAGAGAGATGGTGGTATTAATAGATTGGAAGAGATGGAAGGGTTCTCATATTGGGGATGGCCCAAAATTTCAGGACATTATTATTGGCCTTTCTTCAGAGGATTTTTGGAGGAGAGTGGAGGATATTGTCACCCTCATCACACCTATTTTTTCCACGACTCGCATATTTGATAGTGATCAACCATGCTTAGGGGATGTGTTTGAAATCATGGATCAAATGAGAGAGAAACTTCATGATATAATGATAGATGAAAATTCTAGGATTGACAAAGACACTAGAAATGAGGTGTGGGAACTTAGTCTGACAAGGTGGAAAATGATGCATAGCCCTCTTCATTCAATTTCTTTCTTAATCAATCCTAAATGGTTTCACAAGAAACCGTCTACAGATGTAGAAGTGATGCAAAATTGGAACACTTTTATAAGTAGGTGTTATGATCGTCAAGATCGCACTTCTTTACGACTTGAATTGGGAAAGTACCTGAGATCAGAAGACCACTTTGCAAATGAAGACTGTGCATACAATAGAGAACAACTTGGACCCATAGACTTTTGGATGCAATATGGTACAGGGACTCCCTTGCTTCATAGGTTGGCTATCCGTTTGCTTTCACAGGAATGATCAATAACAAATACATTTAACGTATTGATTTATTGTTTAAACAATAATTCTAATGTTCATTTTCAATTATTTTCTTTTTATGATTTCAATTGTCTATTGCTAACATATTGTTTTATTTTATTTTACAGGTTACTAGTTCATCTGCATGTGAAAGAAACTGGAGTGAATATGTCTTTATCCATTCATCAAAGAGGAATCGCCTAGGTACAAAAAAGGCACAAGATTTGGTGTTCGTACACTTAAATCTATGCTTGTTGTCTCGACAACAACTAGAGTATAAAATTGGACCCACAAGAATGTGGGATTATGGTGGTTCACAAGATGATGGAGATTATGAGCTTCCACTTGAGGTGCTACAAGATAATGCTAAAGACATGCTTGATAATACCAAGAAGTCTACTACTCTAGAAATTGGGTCAAGCTCAACAACTACTCTAGAAAATGAGCTTGACAATCTAGATTATTAGGTTTATTTGTATTGACTATGAATTGTTATAAGTTTCTTTAGAGATACATCTATATTCAAAAATATACTTTTAATGATGGGCTATATTCTCGCAAATTATGACATCTTTTTTAAAACTAAATCAATCTTTATGAATGTTTCTTTATAAATTCACATGTGGAAACATTGAATTTTTATGATTAATGTTGTGAATTTTTATGATTAATGTTGTGTTTTATATTGTTAACTTTTAGTCTTGTTTTTTCTCTCTCCTCGTTTCTTATAGGCGAAACCTATAAATTTTGTTTCTCGTATCGTTTTTGTTTCTCGTTTTGTTTCCCGTTTCACGTTTCTGGTAACATAGCTGATAGCCTTGACAGAGTCATACTGTGAAATTCTCTTAAAACACTATTAATAATACACAAAGCTTATCCATTGTAGGCTAGTTTTCCTGAGTTGTTTCTGGTGTTGTATTAATGCTTAGTGCAGGACATTCTCTACATCACAGTTCATGAAGCTCAATCGCTACTTGTTGGCTACGCTCTTACAATAAACCAATTTATTTTTTGTGATTTGATGTGATAATCTGTTATGAATGGGTGGAGATGGGTTCGGCTCCCACAACTAATTTGCAAATTTTTTTATTGAGTGAGATGTATATATACCGAGAAATGCACTACTAATTCCTTAGATTTTTGGTTTGAATCTCCATTACTGAATCTTGTTGTCTGTCAATTTTGTTGATTAGCATCACTAGGAGGTAGTAAATCAGGATTCAAGCATAGAACATAGTAGTCTTTTTGTTTGGGAAGTAATCATTGGGTAGTGTATTTATTCCTCTGGTAGAAAGTTATTCTTTTTTTCTCAAATTTGAAAGTCATTGTCCTTCTAGAAATGAATAATGTGTGAGGGAGCATATTTACAATCTAAACTTGATTGTTATTTTGTTATTATTAAACCCCCACTGTCTATGGGTGATTGTGTTCTTTTTTATCATTGTGAGTGTTATTTTGTTATTATTAGAACCCCACTGTCTATGGATGATTGTGCTCTTTTTTTTTATGGATCATTGCTCCCCCAGGAGATCTTAATTTGATGGGAGACCATTACATTGGTTGTAACATTCACAAAAAAGTGCCCAATTTACTTATGTTCTTCAAACAACGAATACTTGTGAGGATTTTATGACTTGGAAATAAGTAAATCAAGAGGCAACATAAGTTGGGACTGACATGAAACCTGAAAATCCATGCTTTTTAGTGCTTATAAAAAATTCCCCCATTCCATAAAACAATTTTTATGGGCTGGTAAGATGGATCATATGAGATTATGTGTAACTAGACATTGTTTCATGTTTGTTGGTTGTTTGATGGATCATGTGATTGTTTCATGTTTGTTGGCTCTTTAATGGATCATGTAAAGACATTCTAGTTAATAATTTTTTTGTAAACTAGCACACTCGCATTGCTCCATGCAGCTTTGAATAACTAAGGTTTTGTCTTCTAAGTCTTAAATAGTTTCTTGAAGTTGGTACATCTGCTTTCTAAATTATTGATTGGTTAGGAAATTTTGGTTAAGTATTGATATAGTTACATATTACAATATTACAATATACATTTAAGTTCATTGTTAAATTTTATTCGGTGTACTTTGGAAAGTATTTTCTTCTAATAATGTCATATGCATCAGTAAGTTTGGGCAACTCGCTTCGTAATTACGCCGAAAGGTGTTTTCTTTTTTGGCTTGGGGTGAGCAAACACTGTTCACCCCAGCCAATAAGAAGTCTTTCCTATCGCCCTTCTAGCCAGTAAAATTTAGACATGTGGCGACAGATTATTGAGTGATTTAAAGTCATTTCTGTCTATCAGCCGTCCAATTCGGGTGTAAGAAGGAATAACAATGAAGGAGGCAGACATAATTCAATGCAAGATACAAGAATGGTACCCTCGTTTCCACAGGGTTTCCATCAAAACCATTCTCCATCCCTTGCCGGAGCCGTTCGTGGATTTTCTGCTGGATGACGGAGGCTTATTCCTCCCCAAAACCTCCTCCAGCGATGGGGAAGATGCATTTCCAACCAGAGTTCAAATCGCATGCCCAGATCTCCAGGCAAAAGATTACCATCACTTGGAGGAAGAAGACGAAGACGATGAGGCTCAGACCGGACCATCATTTCCATAATTGAATAATTATGTGAAGGAATCTATTCAAAACCTAGGAGGGTTCGTGTTTCCCAAGCTGAATTTTTTTCCCCCCTTACATCATTGGGGGGTTTGTTGGAACTTGGGATGTTAGGCAGCAAATGTCCAAATTAACAAAGGAGTTTATTGAAGGCAATATACCTGATGATTCAAATTTGTAGGCTTTGGTTGCTATTTGCAGTGCCATGTTTGGTGACTTTCAATGTGTTGGTTTATCAAAATAAGGCAATTGGTTTTCTTTATATTAACAATAATCCCTGATTTGAATTTGTAGCACTAATATTGGGTATCTTGAGAAGATCAAACTTGAGCGATGTTAATCAGCACGAGCTTCAGTTTGTGGCAACCAATATCAATTCGATTTTTAGAGGTTTGAGAGGGATTGACAACCATTTATGTATCCTTCTATTCTGTTGGAACACCTAATCCTACATGGGTAGGTGTGGAATGCGAAAATTCACAATGGAGTCCAAGTGACCTTGGAATATGAAACCAAGAGTCACACCATTGTACTACAAATGTACATCTTTGTATAATGGAAAATAAGAAAGCCTCACGCTTATCTTTCATTGTGTGTTTAGTCTCTTGTGTGTGTGCTCATCTTCCTCATACACCATGTGTGTGCTTCAACATGGTGTTTAACATGGTATCAGAGCGGGCGATTGCTGGCCCTGCTTCAAATTGAGTGAGCCATTTGTGTTTATGGCCTGTGCATATCTGCAAAATTTTTGATAATTTTTGCAGCACTCAGAGTTTTTGCAGTAGTGATTTTGCAGCATTCAGGCATTGGTTTTGAGAAGGAGTAGCATTCAAAATCCTTGTCAGCATTCAGAAATTGGCTTTGAAGAAAGGCAGCACTGCCCATCTGAAGATTTTCATTCTAATTTTTCTCTGCAATTTCTGAAATTCTGCTGCTGGATTTGTTCTGCTATACATTTGGAAAAAAAATCTACTTTCCTCTGCTATTCTATTCTCTTCTGTTTTAATTTTAAAAAAATAAAAATAAAACATAAAACATAAAAAATTTCTGCACAAGTCGGCCTTTCGGCCTTTCGGCCTCCCCTATACTCTCACCGTTCTCAACACTCATCACGCTCCCTGCCAGCGCTCCCTCAAACCTTACACACTCAACAACAGGCCCACGGCCTTCCATACCCTACCTTCTGCGTTATACTCTCACATCTTACAGCTATCTCCCTGCAATTCTTAACACTCGACCCTCATCTCGCACGCCTTACCAAGCTCTCATCTCAAACATTGCCATACGCTCCTACTCACAACGCAGCGCTCTACCGAAACTTACAACCCTCTCCTACACACGCAGCCTCCCTAACGCTCAGACCATTCCCCTCGCTCCTCTCAATCGATCATCCCTCATCCCATTAGCCCTCCCCCTATCCTACACGCCCACCCCCTACGCTACCCTGCTCCCCTCGCAGTCCACGCTTCCCCTTCTCTCATTGAACCCCGCTCTCCATTCCCTACACCCTCTGTACGCAGCGCTCACTCCACCATTCACCCTCACGACGTACGGCCTTCCCTCACCACTTGACCTGTGCTCCCAATCCACCATCTCAAACTCCTTACTCTCCCTTACGCCTCCCACTATTCGATTCTCTTTTAAAAAAATTGTTTTTATTTTTAATCCCCTCATTTTATATTCGCCCCTTTCATATCTCCCCTCCCACAATTATAATAATCCCCTCCCTTTTAATTTAATTTCCCTCCCTTCTAATCCCCAAATCATTTTAAAATTTTAAATTTTTTTTTTTTCCTTAGTTATAATACCCCACCCATATAATACCACCTCCTTTTTTAATATCCACTCTCCCACCCCTTCATAAAAATAAATAAATAAATCCCCTCCTCATTTTTAAATAAATTTCCATTCCCATTTTCAATTAATCCCAAATAATTAATTTTTTTTAATTAATTTTTAATTAAAAAAAAAAAAAAAACCAGCAGAGAGAGAGGAAAGAGAGACATGAACAACAGAATTGAAGAAATGGACTGAATATAGATAAAATTGCAGATTTGACATTTAATGATTTGTGGCATATATAAGAGGGTGTTTTTTTGAAGAATTTTTCATAAGAAGACAAGTTTGCCATCATTTTCAAAACAGCTATTTGAAGAAGAGAAATCAACTGCCCCAAGACTTCTTACACATTGTTTTTGCTGCACTTTTTTGCAGAAAATATTGTATTGCACTGACATTGATTTGCATCTTCATTCAAGAATTGAAATAAATTTGAGTTGTTGGATTGTTGATTGCCCTCCATCATTTGAGGAGCATATTTTGTACTTTGAGATTTCCTTAGCTGGAAATTCTCTTGAGTCATTTGTATTTGTTGTTGAATCACATTGTAAACAGGTGCATTTTCGGTTGAAGCCGACACCCTTTCATTTTTTGAGCCTAAGTTGTTAAAATGGCTAAAATCAATGAGACATTAGAGTTGTTGAATGACCTCATTCATTCAAATGTTGATGACATGATAAAAATGAGCAAGGATGCTCTTTGTAGAATTCAAAGTTGTTTGCGAGATGCACATGAAAAGATTGAGTTTTTGCAGTTGGAAACTCAGCTTCAGCAAGACAAACTTCAGCAAAAGAGTCACCATTCTGAACCTGTTTCTGTTCAGAAGATTGAGAAAGACTCCCATCAGCAGCAAGTCAGTAAAGTTGAAGATGATTCACATTCAGTTCCTTGTACTAGAGCAGATATACATGCAGATGCAATAGTTCAGCCTGCACTTCCTAAGCCCATCATCAGACCTTGGGAAGAGCTTTTCCACAACAAGCACCGAACTGGTCTTGGATATGACAAGGATGTGACCTTTCATACTCCAGAGTACACCAATCCCATCAAATTTCAGAGTGTTGGATTCATGTATGACAGTTCACTTACTGTTCCAGACCCTGTTCCACTTCCACAACAGATTGAGAAATGCCAACACTGTGATCGAGTTGGCCATATGAAAGATCATTGTTTTGATCTTCATCCATGCAAGCACTGTGGTCGACACACCCATTCTTCACACAGATGCTTCAGACACAAGCCTCCTGCAAGAACAAAGATTCATCTTGGATGGATTGCTTCTTGGCAATGGGCATCAGCAGCCAAGAAGATGTTTACGACACATGTTAGAACTTGCTCACAAATATTGAACAAACTTGTAGTTGAGTTTTCGCCATCATCTCACCTTGTCCCTGACAGGGGGAAAAATGGTGGTCATGTACAAGCTTCGACGTCAAATCAAGCGAGCCTGAGCCACAATCTCTCATTCCAAATTCAGAGATGTATCCAGAGACACGGATGCCCATGAGCATGCCTTCGGTTGGTGGATAACCTAAAACCATCATCTTTGGTTGGTGGATAACCTAAAACCATCACAGGTAGTAGACCTCCCTTATTTAGGTCGAAGGTCTCCCTTTCATATGAGGAACACTTCCTCTAGCAGAAGCCTTCAGCTTCTTGCCAGCTTTGGTTGAGTTCCAGGAAATGCTTCAAGCATTCCAGAGTTGTTGGTAATCCTAAAACCATCACAGGTAGTAGACCTCCCTTCTTTTAGGTTGAAGGTCTCCCTTTTTATGAGGGACAATTCCTCTAGCAGAAGCCTTCAGCTTCTTGCCAGTTTTGGAAGAGTTCCAGGAACTGCAACAAGTTTTGCGTTCCAGTGTTTGTGGTCATCCTAAAACCACCTCCTTTTTTCCAACATTTCAGAGAGTTGATTCAGCCCAAGTGCTGCCATGTATACTTTGCAGATTTGTATTACAACTCTTTTCTTGGACTCACACATACCCCTTCGGATTAAGGGGGGATGTTGGAACACCTAATCCTACATGGATAGGTGTGGAATGCGAAAAGTCACAATGGAGTCCAAGTGACCTTGGAATATGAAACCAAGAGTCACACCATTGTACTATAAATGTACATCTTTGTATAATGGAAAATAAGAAAGCCTCGCGCTTATCCTTCATTGTGTTGAGTCTCTTGTGTGTGTGTGTTATTCTTCCTCATACACCATGTGTGTGTTTTAACATGGTGTTTAACATATTCAAATAGGTCAATGAGCCTCACTAATGCAAGCTCAAATAATGTTTGCTCAACAAACTATCAAGGCTATTTTTCTCTTATTGATAGCACGACATAATTCACACCTCCTTTCAACGTTCCCTTGCACCTCCCAATACAATTGCTAGTATTAAATAGTCCACCTTCATTCGCTTATGTACTCGTTTATGTACCATGAAAAATCAATATTAAATAGTTCACCTTGATTCGTTTGTTTGTGTTAAGGATATTGATTTGTTTTCAATTTGACTTTAAGGAAGTACATATAATATTAAATAGTCCACCTTCATTCGTTTATGTTAAGGAAATTGGTTTTTCTTAATTTGACTTCAAGTACATATAATATTAAATTGTTTGCCTTCATTCGTTTATGTTAAGTATATTGGTTTTTCTTTAATTTGACTTTAAGGAAGTATATATATTTGGATTTTGATGAATATTTTGGAATACTGTTGGTTTGTCTCGAAAGGTTGTAAGCTTTGATTTTAAAGAAGTATATATATTTTGGATTTTGAAAATTTTGAAATATTGTTAGTTTGTTTGGTAAGGTTGTAAAATCAATTATGATTTTATTGTTAATTAATTATGATTTAGTGTATATTATTATTTATTATTTATAAATTATTAATTAATTATGAAAGTGTTTATTATTATTTATTATTTATAAATATAGATTGAGAGATATTTTATAATTTTAATATAGATTAAATGATGTTGATGATGGTTAACATCTACTGAGACCAATTTTTGGTTTTATTTTGAATTGATTCAATTTAATTTATTATATTATAATTTTATTTTTATTAATATAATTAAATATTTTTTTCCAAAAAAAATTATAATATATATATCACAAAACAATGGTTGACGTTTTGAATCCCAACTGAGATTATAATATATATATCACAAAACAATGTTCAAAGTTTTGAATCCCAACCAGAATTATAATATATATATCACAAAATAATGGGCGAATTTTCGAATCCCAATGGGTATTTTATATATATATATATATATATATATATCACAAAACAGATGTGAATGAAGAATGAAAAAAGGTTAATGAAAAATGAAAAGAGAGGACAAGAACTGATTAATATCTTATTAATTTAATTAATCTAATAAATTTTAATAAATTTTATTTTAATAACTGAAATTTCTTCAATTAAAAATAACCATAGAAAGTTGAAAACCATAAATATATATATCACATTAAAATAAATGTAAATATAATGATAAATATTTATAATTATAATATTTAAGAATATATAATTCATAGATATATAAAAACTCAATAAATTAAACTAATAAATGCAAAACTAAGAATAAGAATATTTATATATAAAAATGTAATATATATATATATATATATATATATATATATATATATATATATATATATATATATATATAATAACTTAAAATCTATTTTATTATATGAATTAAAATAATAATTTGTATTCATAATCATTAAGTTTTCATGTTTAAATTTGATTAATAAAAATGTAGAAATTTAATATTTATAATAGTTTTTTTATTTAAACTATATTTATAAAAAATCAATGGTATGTACAACACATTAAAAATTTAAATTATTAAAATTATAAAATATGTTAAAAAAATGTCAATCCTTATATATATATATAATCCAAAATTTTAATAAAAATCCAAATAAGAAATCTTTTATATATAAATATGTGAGATTTCAATAAATATAAATAATGTTATGAAGAATTTTTTTGGGAATAATCACATTAAAATGAACATTGAGAGATCCAGACGTTGAGTTTAAATAGATGCAGAAATGGCTAAACTAGTCGTTTCCTAATGGCTAGTTTAGCCATTTCTGCATCTATTTAAACTCAACGTCCAGATCTGATCTCTCACCTAGTCCTGATGATGAACCACACTGGTTGGTTCTAAACGCGTCAACAATGTTCATTTTAATGTGATTATTACCAAAAAAATTCTTCATAATTGTACGATGGATTACAAAAGCCAAAATTCTATAAATAAATAATGTTGTTAAGAACTAGTATAGAATTATCAATTCTAATTCTAATAAAAAATATAAAAAAGAATAAAAAAATTTTAGGTGTGGATTGGAGTTTGGGTGGTACATTGCACATAACCATTCAAAATAGTCTAGTGGGTCATATATATATATATATATATATATATATATATATATATATATAACGATTCGTTGAAGCATCGTACTTGTTATATCAAAACCATAGTGGCTAAGGAGAACATGAGGTTAGATCAAATTGGTTCTTTCGGAGTTAAAGCATACATGATATTTACAAAATATGTTTATTCGAGCATCATTCAAGGAATTTGAGTAAACCATCCTAGATCAAAGTCCAATTAAATCTTTTTTTTAGTGTAAAACTTGAAGAAAAATTTGCACCTAGAGAGATTTGATCCCTCTCCGACCTTGATAGATCCATAGTTTAGATCTAGGTTTATTTAATTATTAATTTGTTTTTTCTTTTAAAAAATTATTTATATAATTTTACTAAATCAAAATGTTTTAATTAATACATTTTATTTTTATGTAATTTGACTAGGTCAAAATGTTTAAATAACATAATATAAAATTTGTCAAAAAATGTAATAAAATTAAATTTATAAAATATTTTGATTGCAAAATGAGAAGTGGTTTTTCTGCATGTGGTATTGATGAGCCATGGTATTGGCCCATGGTATGGTATGGTTTGGTTAATAATATCGATGGTAAAGTGGGGTGAGTATCCATAGTTTAAAACCTTTTTTATTGTAAGGCATGTGGTATTGATGAGCCATGGTAATGTATGGTATGGTTAATAATATCCATGGTAAAGTGGGGTGAGTTTCCATAGTTAAAAACTTTTTTTTTTTATTGTAAGTATTATTTTGATTGTGAAATAAGAGATGATTTTTGGGTATGTGGTATTGATGAGCCATCATATTGACCCATGATACCATATGGTTAATAACATCCATGTTAAAGTGGAATTGAATATCTATGATTAAAAATATAGGAATATTTTAAGTATATGTGCTTATTAATGAAATTTAAATATGGTTATAAAATTATTATTTTAATTTATATGGTAAAATGGATCTTAATTTATGGTTACTATTTTTATCTTATATATTTTAATGTGATAGAAGTATAGATATATTAAAAGTAATCATAATAGTTTTTCTTTTAGATTTAATAAAAACATGTAAAATTGTGAAATGAGAGATGTTTTTTTGAGCATGTTGTATTAATAAGCTATAGTATTTGTTCATGGTATTGTAACAAAACTTATTTATAAATTAATAATATCTATGGCAAAATGGACATGAATATCCATGGTTAAACCTGTTATATTGTAAGTTTATTGTAAGTATTAAAGTTTTTATGTACTTATTAATTAAATTTAAATATAGTTACATAATCATATTCTATTTTAAAAAGTAAAATGGATCTTAAATTATTGTTGCTACTATAAGTTATATATTTTAATGTGATATATATATTATGATTTTCTTTTATTACAATTTTTTAAGTAGTTGTCTAATTAGCTAGAGGAATTGCCCGCACTATCAAAATTGGCAGGAATCTGGGCAATTTTTTTTTTTCAGAAATCTTGCAATACGAGTGTTTGAATCATGTTTTTGATGATGGAAATGGATTCAACACCATCAAAAACTTTTAGGACACCCAAAATATTGAAGATCGATAACTATAACCTAGATTTACAAAAATCCTTGCTGGATTTTCTTAAAATCTTACCTAAATTTCAATGATTTTCAGGGCAAAAAGGCGGTCCAGTTAGACTATGCCATTTTTTAATAATTTTATTAATAAAAATAAAATTATAATATAATAAATTGAATTTTTGTTATTTTTATTATTTTTAACGTTTTAGAGATACTATAACATGTCTTCATACTCACTCTATATTAATTTTAAGTTAGATTGAAAAGTAAGTACCATCCTCATACCAGTTAGTTAAAAAGAAATTACTCTAATCAAAAAGGCCAAATAAAATTAGCAATTACTCGTTCTTTCTTCCAAATATTATGGTACAACATCTCCCCATACTAAACTCTATATTAATTTTAACCTTGAACACCTCTCAACACAATGACTCCGAAATTTCTAGCTGAAAATGTTACCCCACGCTGCAGCCATCCACACACGTATCCCTGCAGCCATCCTAAGACATCAATTAAACTATTTCGTTAAAAACCAAAATACGCCTGAGGTATAGCAAGCTTTAACCTAAAGGGGTTTAATTCATTTCCATTCTTATGCAAGCTGATGTCTTAAAATCTTCACAAGGCACACAGCGGAATCAGGCAGTGATGTATGATGAATGCCCAGGGATTCAAGAACAGAAAAAATACGTTCCTCTCGGTATATACAATCACAGTGAAATTTGCTAATGAGTTGTGGGTGAGAGTATCCTACAGGAAACCTCTGGGTTTCAATCTCTGGTTTGGCTCTTGAAACCGTTCAATCCTTTCCAGCGGAGATTGCTTTCCTTCTGCGTTTACCACGAAAGAAGTTATGGGTGACGTATACGGGTTCTAACTTCTTCAAGGTTCCTAATGGCGGTAAACGTTTGGAGTCCGAGAAGGGCGTGAGGGCAAGAGCATCGATGCAAGCTCGAAGCTCACAACTAGCTTCGAAATAAAATACAAATGCTACATGCCACCTTAAAGGGCGATCAAGACATTCTCACATATTTGTGGGATCATAGAAGGGGACCCTGGTACGTGTCGCCTTAATCAACCATATACATCTCATCATCGAAAGTTGAGAAAGACATTCTTTGACTCTGGGCACTCGGTTAGTTTAGTAAATTCGAGTTAGAGGCTTGGAGTTCAATTATGCAGTTAGCTCAATAAATTTAAGTTGGAGGCTTAGAGTTCAATTGCTAAATTTTAAAATTTTAGTTCAATTATTTTTAGTTGTATTCAACTAATTGACATCTAACTCTTGATAGAGTTAGTTGAAGGTTAGTGATGCAATGAGAAGACAATTTAACTCACAATTAACTAATCAATCAACTCAAAATAGCTAATGCATTCATGGAATTTGAATTGCTCACCTAAGGTGGAGGAGTTAAGACCAATGTAACATGAGTTGTATACTAGTCTGAGTGTACAGTTGTTGCATGTAGTTAGGAGATCAATCCTTAGGAATTGCACAAGCAAATAGGAGGAAACTCCTATCTCTTAGGAGCTAATTACCTGAGGAATTGCGCAAGGAAATATAAGACTATATGAGAAAATAATTGGCTAAGTGTTGGACAAAGTTTCTCATTCAGCAGAGAGAACAATTATTATTTTGTAAGTTGTGCTTAGAGCTGGAGCAGGAAATTGTAATAGTTTATCTATTCAACTGATTAATGCAAAGAGGCTTGAGGGGTTTTTTCCCAATTGGGTTCCCCTAGAAATCATTGTGTACTTGTAGTTTTGCTTGTTGCATGTTGTTCTAAATTGTGAGTAGAATTGTGTCTCTTATTTTCAGTTTGAAATCATGAACTGTTGCAATTTCTATCACATTTCTACATGGAATCAAAGCCTTGAAATCACATTAGAACCAATATTTCAAACTTGTCTCTCAAGAATTTTGAATTTGAAGCTTCAGTGCAACATTTTTTCTTCAGGATCGAAAGAATGCCTTTCAACGGATTGAGATTGGAGTATGCCCTAGAGGGTAACTCGAATTGCATAACATGGAAAAATCGAATGGAAGCAATGCTTGATGATAATGGTATGTTAGAATATGTTAACACTGACATTGCAAAATCCCAACAGTCTGATGCACAACAATTGGCCCAATGGAAGAAGGATGTTGCAAAGGATAGCAAAATTCTTCTGGAAGGTGTGAGAGACATTTCGAAATAGACTTCACCCTGATAACATGCATGGCCAACATTGTTATGGGGAGTGCGTGGTACCTTGATTTCGGTGCCTCGTTCCATATGACAATGTGCAAGAATTTTTTCAATAGCCTAGAGGAGAAGGATCTCTAGATGCATATCAAAATTGGGGATGATGGGAGGTACAGTGCTAAAGGCATTGGTTTGTCACCTTTGAGAGGGAGAACCCCTCTCCTCTTCACCTCAAAGATGTTGCTGAAAAATAACATGATCTCTATATCAATATTAGAGGATAGAGGTTATGATGTTATTTTCAGGAAAGGAAAAGCCTTTTTGAGACACATAACTACCAGACAAGTGAAGCAAATCGGGGTTCAAGTGAAGAACCTATACAAACTTGAAGTGGGAAATTTCACTACATTGATCATTAAGGTTGAAAAAGTGCATAGTCGATATGTTGGAGAACTCTAGCATAAGAGATTGGGTCATTTACACCATTGTGCCTTAAAAATCATGCAACAAATTACTATCAATCTTCCTAAAGGCTCCCTTGACCAACAATATGTATGCAAGGGCTACACAATGGGGAAATATGTTAAATCCATTTTTCGTGGATGAGATAACAGAGCAGGTGCAATCTTGGAGTGAATCCATTCTGATGTTTGTGGACCCTTTTCTACAACCTCCACAACAAAACAAAAGTATTATGTTATTTTTATTGATGATTTCTCTAAGAAATGTTGAATCTTCTTCATGCGGAAGAAGGTTGAAGGTTTCTCAAAATTTGATGAATTCAAAGAATTGGTTAATAAGGATACCGAGAAGAAGGTGAAGGCTCTCAGGAGCGACAATACAGGTGAATTTGTTTCGCATGCCTTCAAGGATTTATGTGCCAAAAATGGTATTCGAAGAGAATTGATAGCACCCTATAAACCACAACAATATGGGGTAGCTGAAAGGAAGAACAAAAGCATAGTGGAAGTAGCAAGGGCCATGTTGCATGATAATGGTTTGTCATTACATCTATGTGTGGAATCATGCAACACCACATTCTACTTGCAAAACCAGAGTCCTCATAGAATACTTGGTATGATCACACTAGAGGAAGATTTATCTAGGAGAAAACCTGATGTGTCTCATTTCAAAAAATTTGGAGCTTCATTTTATTGTCATGTCTCCAAGGATTCGAGGAAGAAACTTGAGCCTACAACATAGATGGGAGTTTTTGTAGGATACAACGAAACTCCACACAATTACTGGGTGTATTTTCTTTCACTGAGTATGACAATTGTGAGGAGGGATGTCAAGTTCGATGAGGAGAAGGATATGAGATGCTCTATGGAATGATATTTGAGTATCCCAGTGGATAAGGAGCTTCTATCTCTAAAGGAGAAGCCTTAGGATGAGCTTCAAGAGGTTGTAGAATAGCCACATGCAGTGGAGTAGATAGGAGACAAAGTGGAGGCACCCACTCAACCAGATTATTCCAGAGAGGGGAGAAAGAGAACCAAAGAAGTTTATATATTGATACATGATGCATGGGAGAATGTACACTCAGATCGAAAATTATTTCATTGGATTGGGCTTCACCAAAAGTGAAGCAAATGCAAACCTCTATCACATTATGGTAGATGGTAAGTTGCTTATTCTTATTTTGTATGTTGATGATTTAATATTGATAGGTGATGAGTAGTTGATCTTCTCTTGCAAAGAGGATCTTGCAAGGGAATTTGAAATGAAGGACTTGGGCTTAATGCACTACTTCCTCGGGATGAAAGTATGGAAAGGAGATGGTGAATTATTTGTGTCTCAGGGGAAGTATACCTCTAAAATACTTCAGAAATTTCACATGGAAAATTGTAAGCTTATGAACACACATATACCTACAAATTGAGAAAGGAGAATGGCACTTCAAGTGAAGAGGTTGATGCTACCATGTACAAGCATCTTGTTGGGTCTTTGATGTATCTTGTGAACACAAGACTTGACATGTGCTATGCAATAAACTATCTTAGTCAAGCTATGGTGAGGCCTACCAAGTTGTATTGGAAGGAAACAAATCATGTGTTATTGTACCTCATAGGAACTACCGAGTATGGATTATGGTACAATAGGACAGAGGGAGTGAAGCTCCAAGGCTTCACCAATGTAGGTTTGGCAAGGAGTCCATCAAACATGAAAAATACTTTAGTGTTGGATCCATAGCTATTTCCTAATACAGAATGAAGCAGAGGTCTATAGCACTCAACTCAGTAGAGGTCAAATACACGACTACAAGTCAAGCATTATGTGAGGCCACATGGATGAGGAAAATACTTGTGCATATTTTCTGTCTACAGATGGATCCTACAGTGATATATTGTGATAATCAAAGTTTCATTAAGCTCTCTGAGAATTTGGTATTCCATGACAGGTCTAAGCACATTTATATCCAGTATCATCATTTGACGGACTGTGTGCAGAGGAGAATTATGTTGCTACAATACATTCCAACTGAGGAGAAATATGATGACATCTTGACAAAGACATTTCCAAGAGGTAAATTTGAATTCCACAGGTGCAGGATAGGAGTGGTGAAAAATCCATTTCTTGCTAAGAGGGAGTGTTAAAAAATGTAGCAAGAAAGGCTCAATTTGACTTCAGCTTTAGTCAAATTGAGTGAATCGAATTTCCACATCAGCAGGACAACTTGGAGGAATTTAACTAGAGTGACATGGATCTTGTCACTCAGTTATCTCAGTAAATTCGAGTTAGAGACTTGGAATTTAGTTATGCATGTGTTAATTGCTAAATTTTAGCAACCTAGTTCAGTTATTTTCAGTTGTATTAATTTAATTGACCTCTAACTATTAATAGAGTCATTTGAAGGTCAGTGGTGTTGTGGGACAATAGGTCAACATAGAGATCTTCCAATCAATTGATAAATCAACCCAAAATAGATAATGCATGTGTGGAATTCAAATTGCTCAGTAGAGGTGGAGGAGTTAAGGCTAGTGTGACATGATTTGTATACTAGTCTGAGTGTATAATTTTCACATGTAGTCAGGAGATCAATCCTTGGGAATTGGACAAGAAAATAGGAGGAAATTCCTATATTTTAGGAGCTAATTTCCTAAGGAATTACACAAGGAAATAGGAGGGTAGATGAGAAAATAATTGACTAAGTATTGGGAAGAGTTTTTCATTCAACAGAGAGAACAATTATTCTTTTTCGAGTTGTGCTTAGATCTGGAGCAATGCTTCTCTATTCAACTGATTCATGGAAAGAAGCTTGGGGGTTTTTTCCTAGTTGGGTTCCCCTAGAAATCACTATGTACTTTTGGTTTTTCTTGTTGCATGTCTATGCATGTTGTTCTAAATTATGATTCCCATTCTACGAATTAGTAGAGTAGAATTGTATGTCTTGTTTTCAGTTCGAAATCTTGAGCAGTTGCAATTTCTATCAAATTTCTACATGGGCAAGGAAGACATTCTGACATATTCCCTTATTAGAAATAGATGCAATCTAGAAGTGACACACTCGCTTGAAAGCAGTGACACACTCACTTGAAAGAGTGACAAAACGAATCCCTCATCTTGCTCAGAAACCCATCTTGAAGATGTAACCTTACCATGCAGCCAAGAGTCGATCCAAAGAATTGAAGACCATGTCCAAAAAAGTGTTCCATGCAGAGCGAAATACAGAAGTGAAAATAACGCTTTAAGATGCAACCATACTATGTAGACAAGACCCAAATCTAGAGATCTAAAGTCCATGTACATAGATGTGTGTCCAATGCATAACATTAGTCAGAGGTGAAAAGAATACACATTCAAAGAAATGGGAAAGAGTGAATACTATTGAAAACAGTAGCCAATGCAACAAATTAAGGATGATGTGAAAATATTAAATGAAATAAGCACTCCAAAGAAAAATTCATTATAAACACAATTGGAAAAGTCATCCACAAGCATATTGTTGCAACTTAGTTGATGCTGCAACATCTGTTGAAGTTTTGGGCTTGCAAAAAATACCACCAGGAACAAATAATGATTTTAGGGCAAGCGACGAGAAATAAATATGTCATTTGCGAGAAATCAGAATAAGCGGTTTCCCATGTATTTTAAGTAAAAAAAAACATACGTTTACCTCTAACTCACAAAAGTATCGACATAATCAAGGTGGAAGGTACAATTTGATAAATTCCATGGAGTAGTTGAAACAATCAAAAGATGAATTATATCCCAAAGGCATTCAGGCATCAGAGAGATGAGCTCTGAGAGATTTCAGAAATTGACTATTCAATGGAAAACATGTCATTGGACGCCATTGAAATATTGTTTTGTCACGTCAACCTGAATCATTACAACACAACCTCCATTACACCCTAAAAAAGAAAACTATGAAGCCCAATCGAGATCTACAAGCATTAAGAAGCAGAAGAAAAAATTTCAAGAACCTGGGAATTGAGTTCGTTGAAATAGTGAATGGAAAACAAGGGATATGCATTAATTTACGATTCCTGAGATCGATGATCTGACATGAAACCACGACAATGTGTACGCACACTAGCTAGCTCATCGGAAGTCGTAACAAAAAAAATAAAGGCAAATCCATTTAGGCGATACAGATTGGCGTGTACGCACACTGGTTGGCTCGTCTGAAGATGTAACAAAAAAACAAGAGACCCATCCATTCAGACGATACAAACTTAAGAAAAAGGACGATATGAAGGACATAGTTGGATGTCGCATCAGGCTTTGTAACCCTAATCGGGCAACTATGATTAGATCATTGTCTTTGGAAAAATTAAAATTGAAGGTTTACGATACAAATTCCATATATTTTTTGCAAATTTTGTGTACGTACATAATTAATACAAAAGCATGGATCATAGATGTCATGACTATGCAGTGATATAATAATAAATGGTGAGAAATCTAAAAGATTTTTGTGAAATTAAATTTGATTTTATATTTAAAAATAAAATTTAACTATTATATTCAAAATAATTTAATTTACACTAAGTTTAAATAATTATAATGTGAGAACTAAGTTTGAAGATCAGTGACTTCTTGAATCATTGGAATAAGGGCTATGCATCATGTGAAGCTTTGTCAGAGGTTTAAAGACTTGCATCATAATATTATGATACATCAAAGTGTGATCATGCATTGACTGGAACAACAAGTGCACCAGAGAGATGAACCAATTCAAATTTTCATTGAGAAGAATGTATTTGAAGTCTCCCTGATTGATGAAGAGGCTTCAGAGGGAACATAAGATCCTTGCATGAATTGTTAATGTTTATAATTAAAAAGCACATACTGTGAAGCTACATTCGGGTCTTGAAGAATATGAGTAGGACTTATGGTTACAAATTGAAAATGTTTTATCTCATATCTTCTTGTAAGTATTATTCATGTTCCATCTACAATTAATGTCAACGATAATAAGATATTGAAGTAATCATTGCAAGCATAGAACATACCATATGCAATCTAAATCAACTTAGATCCATCTAAGTTGATTTTTATCTTCTTGGCGCTTGGTAGATCCAGAGTTAAAATAGATCAAGCTGGTTTAATTTCCTCTAAATATACTATATTCCATATGAATATCATGGGTTGTCATAAATTTAGCTTAAAACCCATCAATAACTTGACCACGTCAATTTTACCTTATTATTTTAATTTAAAGTTATTTTTATTTTAATGTAGGGTTATTTGTATTTTTATTTTATTTTGACCAAGTAAAAATGTTCACATGACATTACATTACATTGTAACAACATCTCTACTAAGGATAAATCAGTTGGGAAGATCATCTAGAAAAGTACATCACTAAATATAACAAACTCTTATTTATAGTGATGTACGTTTTCAAAATGATCTTCCCAAATCTTCTATCCTTATGTGTATCTCAATTCTAAATTTTTTGTTAAAGGTGATCGGACCAGTTTGGAATTATGATACGAAGAATTCGAGGCTTCTCAACTCTATGGAGATTATAAGTACATTAACACTATGGATGAATTCCTGGATACTTGTCTCATTTCGGCACCAAAGACAAAACTCACATCATTCTAACATTAAAGTTTGAGGAAATGGAAAGTTTGAGGGAACGGCAAGTTCAAGACTTGAGTTAAATAGTGCTAGGGTCTCGGATTGTAGAGTGTCGATAGGTTTTTCATGATTTAGTCATTCTTTAGAAATTCTGATTGCTTATAAATAATTTATTCAGAGTTCGAGGACATTAGTGAAATGATGTTCGAGACGTGCGTTTTCAAGTCAGTTATATTATCAAAGGTAGTTGTCTATGACATAGACATTTTACTACTATCTAAAATTTGTTTGTTAAGGAATTTTTTTATTATATAAATATTTTTAAAAAATTAAATTATTTAAAATTTGTATGTATTGAAATTACAAAACCACAAGAATATCATACATGACTTTTAATATGAATTTATGAATTTAATCATTAAATATTATAATATTGTATTAAAAATATATAGTAAAGCTATATATTAGTTTAAATGAATATATTATAAATATTTTATGTTTTTGGATTTAGTGAATCTAAATTATTATATTTTTGCCAATTAAATTTGATAACAAATATTATATTTCAAATTTGATGTATACATTATAATTATATTGAAATTTATATCTATAAATCAAAATAAAAATTATATAAACTTGAATTTAACATTCACTTATAAAAAAATAAAATTTATATTTCTTTTTCAAGTTTCGGTGCTCATTTAAATGATACAAATCCAACAATTAACTTCCACAATTTCCACAATGCTCCCCCAATGCGGAGCTCATGTTTGATCTTCAAAATGGAACAATGAACAGATTCTTGAAATACAGATGAAATGCAACGTGTTTGTTTCATCTAATAGTTCATGCAAATTACAGACCGGTTTTTTAACCAACTTCAATTGGTTGACAAAATCGTAATGCTCCACAACCTGCCCACATAGACAAATCATAAATTAACAAAATCATAATGCTCCACAACCTGCCCACATAGACAAATCATAATGCTCCATATCCTACCCACACAGACTGATGGAAAAATAATTGTTTGGCGAACAGAAATATAAAATGGAAAAAGTTGTAGATAACGATCTGAGTGCCATGTTTTCCAATTCACGTCGGTCGATCAATTCTTGTCCTGTTGAATACGGAACGCTGGCCAAATATAGCTTTCGTGCATTACATAAGCATTTAACAAGTCCTTATACTCAACCTTTACCTATCTACATTAGCACCACTAATTAAAGGGAAGGAGATACCGAGACAAAGCCAAATGCAAAATTCTCTATCCCCCTCAACCTAACCTATCGGTCAAGCAAGGAGTATAACCTGATTTTTTTCTCTAATTATTACCGGTTGATTGATGAGAAGGTTGAATAAACCACCACACTGTAATTGTGGTGAGGATTCTTATTTATAATTAAACAGAGATAATTACATACTAATTTCATATCAATTAGCAGAGAAATTTACATAATTTACTCCTAGAATTAAGGGACAGTGCTGTCATGAATGTCAGGCCTTAATTTCTGTATGGCAGGCCTTTGATGAAGGCAAATTATCCTCAACACCCCCCGCAAGCTGAGCGTCGGATTGGAATGAACGTGAAGCTTGGATCGGAAAAATTCAAAAAGGGGTCGAGGAACACTTTTTGTGAAGATGTCGGCAACCTGTAGATGAGAGGGCACATATTGCGTGTGAAGTTTGCCAGCGACAACAAGTTTGCGAAGAAAATGATAGTCTAATGCAACATGCTTGGCTCGCTTGTGAGAAACTGGATTGGAGCTCAAAAAAATAGCACTCTTGTTGTCGCATAAGAGAAGAGGCCGTTGTGGAATGAGAACCTGGAGGTCACGAAGGAGATGCGTAAGCCAAATAAGTTCGGCAGCAGTGTTTGCAAGAGCACGATATTCAGATTCACAACTGGAACGAGATACAGTAGGTTGCTTCTTAGCACTCCAAGAGACCAAATTGTCACCAAGATAAATAGAGTAGCCAGAGGTAGAGCGACGAGTGTCTGGACAACCTGCCCAGTCAGCATCAGAGTAAGCAACTAGAGCACCGGGAGTAGCAGATGAGCGAAATGTAAGGCCAAAATGGAGGGTGCCCTTGACATAGCGAAGAATACGCTTAACAGCAAGAAAGTGATCTTCAGTTGGAGCATGCAAAAATTGACTAACAGAGTTGACAGCATGAGCAATGTCTGGGCGCGTGATGGTCAAGTATTGTAGTGCTCCAACGAGAGACCTGTAAAGAGTGGGATCAGAAAACAGAGGGCCATCAGCAAACAAGTGTTGGGAGACAACCATGGGAGTATGGACAGGTTTACTGTCAAGTAATTGAGCGCGAGTAAGAATATCCCGTGCATATTTCAGCTGACTGAGAAAGAGACCTTCTGCAGTTGGCGAAGCTTCAAGGCCAAGAAAGTAACTGAGAGGACCCAAATCTTTAGTGGCGAACACAGAATTGAGTTTACAAATAAAGCTGTTAAGAAGAGAGGTGTTGTTGCCAGTAACAATAATGTCATCAACATAAAGAAGCAAATAGATAATGTCAGATTGCTTATGAAAGACAAATAGAGAAGGGTCAGCGCGGCTGCAATAGAAACCAAGTTGAATAAGAAAAGAGCTGAAGCGCTGGAACCAGGCACGAGGAGCTTGCTTGAGACCATATAGAGCTTTCTTTAACAGACATACATGATTAGGAAAGCGAGGATCAATGTACCCAGGCGGTTTTTCCATATAAACATTTTCAGTGAGAGTGCCATTGAGGAACGCATTCTTGACGTCAAGTTGACGAATAGACCACTTGTTGGTAATAGCAAGAGAAAGCACAACACGGACAGTAGTGGCCTTGATAACAGGACTAAAGGTGTCAGTGTAATCAAGACCAGGTACCTGGGTATATCCTTTGGCAACAAGGCGAGCTTTGAATTGCTCAATGGATCCATCAGGAAGATATTTGGTCCGGAACACCCATTTGGAGCCCACAATATTGGTGTTTGCAGGTCGAGGAACCAAAATCCAGGTGCAATTATTTTTAGAGCGTGAACTTCTTCATCCATGGCAGCAAGCCAAGCAGGATTCTTAGCAGCAGATTTGAATCCTTTAGGTTCAGTGGAGGCAAGAAGAGAAGAAAGAAGTCCAGATGAGCCCAAGACACCAAGGTTTGCTGGATGACGAGTTTTGAAAATACCAGCTTTAGCTCGTGTGATCATAGGGTGAGAGCCTAGCGAAATTGTTGGCACAGGAACATGAGGAGCGGTCCGTGCCTCAGTGGGAGGTGGTGATGAAGAGGGACCTGCAAAGGAATCAGTAGCTTGCAAAGATTTTTCCACTGGATCAGTACAGATAGCACATGGGTTAAATCCGGATTGAGTAATATGCGGAGAATGTGGTGCAGGGGATGACGGAGGAGGGTCAGTATGTAAAATACGAGGTTCCAGAAAGTGGGAAAATTGTAGAGAAGAAAGGGGTTGAGCATGAGAGGTATCGATGAAAGGGAAATGATTTTCATCAAATTGAGCGTGTCGGGTGATATAGAGCCGAGAGGTGACGGGGTCAAGGCAATGAAACCCTTTATAAGAGGGACTGTAACCCAAAAAAATGCAGGGAATGCTGCGTGGGGAAAATTTGTTAGGCATATAAGCACGTAAACAAGGATAAACACGACAACCAAAGGGATGGAAATTTTCATAATTTGGAGAAGAACCATATAAAAGTTCAAACGGTGACTTACCTCCAAGAAGCGGTGTTGGCAACCAATTGATGATGTAAGCTGCAGTGCTGAAAGCGTCAACCCAGAAGCGAGGAGAAAGGTGAGAGTGAAAAAGAAGGGCTAGGCCAGTCTCGGTCACGTGGCGGTGTTTGCGTTCAGCACGACCATTTTGGGCGGGTGTATAGGGACAGGAAAGCTGATGGTGAATGCTGGCTGTACGAAGATGAGTTTGAAAGCTAGTGCTAGTGAATTCACCTCCGCCATCACTTTGAAAAATTTTAATGCGAGCAGAATATTGAGTTTCCACAAATTTTTGAAATTGAGTGAAAACATTATAAAAGTCAGATTTGAATTTTAAAGGATAAAGCCAAGTGAATCGTGAATAATCATCAATGAAAATAACATAATAGACAAACCCCAAATTGGATTTGACGGGGGAAGGGCCCCATAAGTCGCAATGAATAAGATCTAATACATGAGACGACCTATGTTCATTACGTGAATAAGGCAAGCGATGATTTTTCGCAAGTTGACAGGTACTGCATAATGTGGGAGAGGGTGATGAAGACGTAAGATAAAGAAGTCCTTGTTTATTTAAATGCGAAATAACAGAGTGATTTACATGTCCAAGGCGAGCATGCCATAAATCATAGGAAGCATGTAAAGATTTATTTTTAAGGACAGAAAAGAAAGCAAAGTTGCTACGCTCCAGCACATATAGGCCGCCATCTCTCTTACCAGTTGCTACCACCTTTCCCGTTTGAAGATTCTGAATAGAGAAAAGATTATTAGTAAAAGTAACAGATAAGGGAAAATCAGAGGTTAATTTACTAATTGACAGAAGATTTTTGGTGAGATGGGGAACAACCAAGACATCTAATAAATGAATATTTGGAGTAGGAGAGAGGGTACCAATATGTGTAATGGGTAAGGAGGCACCGTTTCCCACAATTACAGAATCCTTACCATTGTACTGAGTGGACTGGTCCAAGTGAGATGGGTCATTAGACATATGGGCTGAAGCTCCAGTGTCCAAGAACCAATCAGAGACCGCTGCATCATTGAGAGAACAGGAACTGGTGAAGGCTTCGGCAAGATGAGCAGTTGACTCACTGCGGACATACCTCTGATTGCAGCGATCAGCATAATGGCCATCAAGGCGGCAGATTTGGCAGCGGGGAGAGCGACGTCCTGGACCAGAGGAATGACGACCACGATTTGCAGAGTTACCACGACCACGATTTGCAGGGGTTTGGCCACGGAAGTTGCGGAAGGAGCTGCGCTGGGTCGACCGTTCAGGACCACGACTGGCAGCTGTGAACGCGGTAGCAGGAGGAGCAGTGGGCTCGAGTGACTTTTGGAAAATCTCAAAGCTCTTAGCTTTGGAAACTATGTCGACAAAGCTGGGAAGAGGCGTGAGCGCCATCTGCGCAGTAGAGAAGCTAGAGAAATTAGTGCTGAGGCCGCGGAGAAACCAGTGCACCTTATCAGTGCCATCAACGGGCCGACCAATTGCATGAAGGTGATCGCAGAGGGCTTTGAACGCACGAGCATAGTCGGCAACAGATTTGGTGCCGCGTTTCATCAGCTGAAGTTCGTCCTTGAGATGGATTTCGCGGGCCTTCGAACGGTGGTTGAAGGTGTTCTCCAGAGCAAGCCAAACCTCACGTGCAGTAGAGAGGCCAACAACCTCTGTCAGGGCTTCCTCGGTGAGGGAGGAACGAAGAAGGCAGAGAAAACGTTGATCTGCAGATTTCCACTCTAGGTGCTTGTCATTGGGTGTCTGAGAAGTAGCAGGATTAAACTGAGGGGGCGGTACGATGGTGCCATCAACATAACCCAACAAATTCTGACTCTCAAGAAGAGGAAGAAGTTGACTCTTCCAAAGGAGATAATTGGTGGAGGAAAGTTTAGTGGTGATCATATGAATTAAGGTGTTGAAAGGAAGAAGGGAGGTTTCGGTAGCCATGGGGAGGAAAGGATAGAACAACAAAAAAAACTGGCAGAAGGAAGCAAGAAACAAGTTGCAAACCACTACCTAAAACTTCAGATTGAACGCTCCTTGTTCTTGCAAGCTCAATTAGCTCCGAACACAGGTCAACAGCAACTCAATAGCTCTCAGATGGCAGCTGTCTTCTTTCTCCACACTTGACCACCGATCAACCTTCAAACTGCACACAAACAGAACCTGAAATCTGATACCATGAGAAGGTTGAATAAACCACCACACTGTAATTGTGGTGAGGATTCTTATTTATAATTAAACAGAGATAATTACATACTAATTTCATATCAATTAGCAGAGAAATTTACATAATTTACTCCTAGAATTAAGGGACAGTGCTGTCATGAATGTCAGGCCTTAATTTCTATATGGCAGGCCTTTGATGAAGGCAAATTATCCTCAACAATTGAGAGCTCGATCGGAAGGCAAACTATTCTCTATAACGACATCCATATTGAAATGATATTGAATACTACGCTCTCCCTCTTATCTCAGTGTGAATTTACAGGCTCAATCTCCTAATCAATAATTTCTTTGGGATGAGCCACATAGAAGGAAAAAAAAAAAAAAACATGTTGTAATTAATACTCTGTAAATTCTCAATATATGGCCTTTAAAAGCCTGGTACGAAGGTTAGTAAAAGCAAGTGCGGATAAGGTCCTCCCCAACGCCAGTTTCAAACTGTAATTGAGAATGGGGACAATGGTATGTCTTTGGTGGGTCCGCGCTACAAATGTGTAGGAGAGAAGCACGACACTGGCAGTTGAGGATGAAGAGAAAATAATGAAAACCACGTCGGCTACTCCTAACCGCATGGGAATAAGCCACTCTGATAGTGTATTAAAAATTGACGCTAAGGAAACACCCTCAATGTAAAAATAAAAATAAAAATCTAAATTTACACTCTTCCAATGTATAACATTAGGTTTAATTAAATTTAGCTAAAAATAAAATATACCTTTATACTTTTCTTCACTCTGGAAAAATTAATATTAAATAGTCCACCTTGATTCAATAATATCTTTCAACACTATGAAACATTCAATATTAATACTTTGATTCGTTAGTGGCCATGAAATAGCTTGGACGGTAGTGTTTTGCTGGAATTTGGTCTACTAAAATTCAAAAAATCAAGTAGTTGGAGTGTTTGGAATCCATTTTTGATAGTAGAAATAGATTCAGCACTATCAAAAATCTTTAAGACACTCAAAATACTAAAATTTAATAACTGTAAACAAGATTCTGATAAAATTTTTGCCAGATTCTAAACGAAAATGCAGCCTTTTTAGACTACGCGTTAGGAAATTGGTTTGTTTTTAATTTGACTTTAAGTATACATATTTTATCCATTATATTTCTGCACTATGAAAAAAATTTAATAGTCCAACTTGATTCGTTTGTGTTAAGGAAATTGGATTGTTTTTAATTTGATTTTAAGATATTTTATCATTTTGAATTTTTTTAATATTGTTGGTTTGTTTGTGAAAGTTATAAGATCACTTATGATTTTATTGTTAATTAATAATGAGAATATTTATTATTATTTATTATTTAAAAATGTAAATTGATTTATAATTATTATTGAATAAAGAGGTATTTTATAATTTTAATATAAAATACATGTTGTATTAGTTGTAAAATAAAATATTAAATTATAAAATAATAATAATAAAAATATAATGTAAACTTAATTAACTAAAAAATAAATAATAAATTGATTCAATTCAATTTATTCAATTTGTTATATTGTAATTTTGTTTTTATTGATATAATTATAAATAATTTAAAAAGTTTCATTATATATATCACATTAAAATAAATTTAAATATAATGATTTATATTTGTAACTATAATATTTAAAAACATATAATTTATAAATATATAAAAAATCAATAAATTTAATTACATTTTTATCATGTCCAATATATCACTATGATACGAGTGAGGAATTGAATTGATGACTTCACATCCATAAATGTCTTAATAAAGAGAGTTGTCTTCCATTTGAGGAAATAGAAGAATTTCGGGGCGATAAGTCAGCTACGGTCCCGTCGTGCCCTCGCCATCCGACTACCCCCGACATCCTGGTAGACCCCGCTCTCCCCCGCACCGCCTACCTCCAGCACCCCCTCCCCTCCGCTCCCCCACGACCACTCCCTCGCGCATGCTCCCCCGCGACCACTCCCTTCCTCCTGCGGTGCTGTAGAGAAGAACAAGCCCGGAATTGAACAAAATTTAGTGAAATGGCCTAGACCATATCTAAGTGATAAACACAAATTGTATCTTGTAATGGATACCAGATTAGAGGGTCAGCACTCCATGAAAGGTGCCCATAAAGCGGCCACACTTGCTTTACAGTGTCTTAACTCCGAAGAAAAACATAGGCCCCTTATGACATAAGTACTTGAGACATTAGAAAAGTTGCAAAATGTCAAGGAAATGACAAAGTATTCTCAGGCTGAAAGATCTGGGTAAAAGCAGTCTGGGGATAATTACAATCCCACTGGGCACTCTCCTTCTAACAATAGAAACACAAATCATCTGCCTACTGGTCTGCCAAGAGCAGGTGCTTCTCCACTAAATTCATATCAGCGGTCCCCAAGAGCAGACTGAATTGATCAATGACATTGAAACCAATCTGTTGGTGTACATGCACTTAGACTAGCTGTGTTGGTGTACATGCACCTAGATTAGCTCCAGTTAACTCACTGTTTGCATGTGATGTGCACTTTCTTAGTTAAGTTAACTTATTGCTTGCATGTGGCACATGTACACATTAACATAAGATAAAGCACACTTAGCTTCAGTTAGCTTTAGTTATTGCATGTACAACTAAGCTTAACTTAGTTGCTTTTATGTATTTATTCCAAAAACTATTATTGGAGAATTAATTTCATTCTTTTCTCAATTCTTGTTTGCTTCCTTCCTTCTTTTGCAAGCTTGTTTATTGTTTTGCAGATCTAGATCTGTGTATCTCAAAAATCTTACATGGTATCAGAGCACAGGGATTTGTAATCAGTGCACAAGCAATTTTATTTGCAGGTTCAGAAGATTGAAGCAACAACAAAGAATGGAGTCTAAATTGGAGTTTCCACAATCGGCAATTCTCACTCCATATAATTATTTCGAATGGAAGCCAAAGATTCAACTTCATCTTAGAAGTAGAGGCTTATTTCGAATAACCATGGAAACGGAAGTTGAACCAACATCGGCAATGGAGAAAACAAGATATTTCAATCGCATGGACGAGGCCTTCGGCATCCTATGTTTATCTATTTCTCCGGAATTGCTATTTCATGTTGAATCATGTTCAACTCCAAATGAAGTATGGAAAATTTTGGAAGGATTGTTTGGAAAACAGGATGAAATGCAAGGTCACATTCTCGAAAATGAGTTAAACTCATTAGATCCGAGAAATTTTGAGAACATTCAAGATTTTTTCACAAGGTATAAAGCCTTGTTGCTTCAGCTGAAAGGATGCGGGATCGACAAATCCAAGCAAGAAAATCATTTGATTCTTTCCATTTTATCAAAACTTGGTCCAGAGTATGCAGTATTCGTCTCTACATTCCACACAGTCAGATCTGCAACTGGTGCAGCTTGGAAGATGCCCTCACTGGATTCTTTTATTCAGTCTTTGATGCATGAGCAAGATAAGCTCATCAAAATGGGCACACTTAAAAATTCCAAAGCGCATGCATTTACTGTGCATGCAAAAGGAAAGGAAAATTCCAAAGACCATCAAAAAGGAAAAGGGAAGAAGGATCCTGATCCAAGAAAGGGAGGAAATCCCAAACCCCCTGATGGATTATCTGGCTCAAAGGAAAGGAAAGGAACGAAAGGGAAATCAATGTGCAATTATTGCCACCGTGGTTTTCATCCTGAATCTGCATGCATGAAGAAGACTATAGATCTTATGGCGCAAACACTCCAGCAGCACAATCTTGGAGACCACATTCCTGAGAATGCCAAGAAGAAGTCTGGAGAAAAAGCACCAGATCCAAGAGGTAATGGGCATGCTTTGATTGCTCTTCATTCTGCACCACAAGAATGGATCATCGATTCAGGAGCTTCACATCATATGGCTTCTTCAAAGGAATCATTTTCTTCTCTACATGCATACTCAGGTCCTCCCATTCTCATGGGGGATAATTCTGCAGTTGCAGCAACTGGACAAGGAAGAGTGCAATTCGAAGATGGAAGTTTTGAAAATGTCTTGCATATTCCAAGGCTTTCTGTGAATCTTCTCTCAGTGTATCAGATGACACACACAGGCAGCGGAAGGAAAGTGGAATTTACCCCAGATTCTGTGAGCATTTATGACATGCAAACCAACTTGAAGATTGCATCTGGCAAGGTAAATGATCAATCTCGTCTGTATACATTTTCTGATTTTGTTCCTCAATCAGATTCCATTTTGATACTTATGCATGCAAATGAAGAAAGTAGGATTTGGCACGAGAGATTTGGGCACTTGAATTTCAGATATATGCAACAGCTTAGCAAGCAAGGGATGGTCAAAGGATTGTCGACCATTGAATTTTCAAATGGTGTTTGTAATGGATGTGCTCTTGGAAAGCATCCATAAGACAAATTCGAGAAGGGGCATGCATGGAGAGCCTCTTCACCTTTGGAACTTGTACACAGTGATCTCATGGGTCCATTTCCGGTGCTTTCAATGAGCAAAGCAAGATATGTGTTGTCATTTATAGATGATTACACGAGATTCACTTGGGTTTACTTCTTGAAACTCAAGTCTGAAGTTTTTCAACATCTAAAGATTTTCAAAGCGCATGCAGAAAATCAGTCTGGAAAACGCATCAAGATACTCCGCACAGATAATGGGACGGAATATGTCAACAAAGATATCAAGAATCTTTGTAATGAAGCAGGCATACAGTTGCAGCATACGGTTCCTTACACTCCACAGCAAAATGGCGTCGCTGAAAGGAAAAATCGATCTTTGAAAGAGATGGCTAATTGCATGTTGCATGCAAGATCTCTTCCATCGAAATTGTGGGCTGAAGCTATCAATTGTGCCTCATACATCCAGAACAGATCTCCTCATAAATCTGTTACTGGAAAAACACCTTTTGAGGCTTGGACTGGCATGCAACCTGAAGTTAGTCATTTCCGCATTTTTGGATCTCGAGCATGGGCCCGCATTCCTCCAGAGAAGAGAAAGGCTTTGGAGCCTCAAAGCAAAGCATGCATGTTTGTTGGATATTCTGATGAAGTCAAAGGGTATATATTGCTTGATATCCACACTGAAGAGCTCTTTATTGAAAGGAGTGTAAAGTTTGACGAAGATATTTTGCATGCACCAGTAGATGAACTTGTTACCAAGTTTCCATCACCACTCATTGATGAGTATGCAGATGAAACTTCAGACCAGCATTTTGATGAAGATGAGTCTTTTCCTGTGACCCCTGTTAGACCACCAGTTGTTGAACATCGAGATCATACTTTTGCACGTAGTTCGGAAGATTCTCGACCACCTTCAACACAAAAATGGCCCAGCATGAGTGATATCCTTGATGATCCTGCCTCTATCCCTCTGTTTGAGGAAGATCCGCAAGCACTCTTAGCTATGGAGCCATCCATACCCATGCATGCTTATGTGATGCATGGATCTGATCCACAAACTTATGCAGAAGCAAATGGGCATCCTGAATGGGAAGCCGCCATGGATGAGGAATATAACTCTCTCATTGAGAACCAGACTTGGGATTTGGTTCCGCTACCTTCAAATCGCAAACTTGTGAGATGCAAGTGGGTTTAATGGACCAAGAAAGCATCAAATGGCCAAGTTAGTCGATATAAGGCACGATTGGTAGCAAAAGGTTTTCAGCAAGTACATGGTGTTGACTATGATGAGACTTTTGCTCCAGTGGCAAAAATGGATTCCATTCGGCTAGCTCTCTCCATTGCAGCAGCAAGAGGATGGGAGGTGCATCATATGGATGTGAAGAATGCCTTTCTTCATGGTGATCTCGAGGAGGAAATCTACATGGAGCAGCCACCGGGATACATGCACAATTCATCTCTGGTATGCAAACTAAAGAAGTCTCTCTATGGCCTCAAGCAGGCACCTAGAGCATGGTATGCAAAGATGGATTCTTATTTGTTATCTCAAAATTTTGTACGCTGCAAATCTGATTCCAATGTTTATTTTCTGAAGAAAATTGACTCCTTGTTGATCATAGTACTCTACGTAGATGATCTCTTGATAACAGGTAGTTCAGCTTTTGTCATTACTAACATTAAAACTGCATTGCATAAGCGGTTTTCTATGACAGACATGGGCTTGCTAAATTTCTTCCTTGGACTAGAGATCCATCAGAGTGATTCTGGCATTACCATTTCTCAACCAAAATATGCCAGAGATCTTTTGGCACGATTTCACATGAGTGACTGTAAGCCAGCAGCCACACCTTTCTTATCAGGGATAAAGCTTGAGAATGGCAAAGACACACCATTGGTTGATTGCACATTGTACCGCCAGCTTGTGGGAAGTCTTCTTTATCTCACTCACTCCCGTCCTGATCTCTCCTATGCTGTCGGAGCAGTTTCCAGATACATGCAGGAGCCACATGAGTTACACTGGAACACTGGAAAGCGCATCCTTCGATATGTCCAGGGGACAATCACCTATGGGATTCATTATGCAGCCAATTGTTCTTTGAATCTCATCGGGTTCACAGATTCAGACTGGGCTAGCGACACCATTGATCGCAAGTCTACTTCCGGTTATGTACTTAGTTTGGGATCCGGCCCAATTTGTTGGTCAAGTAAGAAGCAGGCTGCCATTGCTTTATCATCAGCAGAGGCCGAGTATCGAGGAGCAGTCAATGCCACTATTCAGGCAATTTGGCTACAACATTTCCTATCTGAGCTTGGGATTAGTGTCCATCATCCAACTGTCATCTGGTGCGATAATCAAAGTACGCTAAAGTTTTGCAGAGATCCAGTGCAGCGGCAGCGGACCAAACACATTGAGATCCACATGCACTTCATTAGAGAACTCATTCATGATGGGATCATCGATCTTCAGTACTGTCCTAGTTCCGAGCAGATTGCTAATATCTTCACCAAGACTTTCCCTGAGCAGAAGTTTCGATTCCTGCGAGATCGTCTCGGGGTGAAGGACACAACTGCCTAGCAGTTGTCTTTTCTCTACTTTTGCATTATATTTTGAGGGGGGGTTTTCTTCCCACTGGGTTTTCCCTCTTTCCTCTTTTTTTTAATGCATTGTATATGGGTACCTAAAATGGCCGTGTTGCCGGGACTCATTCATTTCGCATCACACTCACCTAAGTTATGCTTAAGGGGGGGTGTTGGTGTACATGCACTTAGACTAGCTGTGTTGGTGTACATGCACCTAGATTAGCTCCAGTTAACTCACTGTTTGCATGTGATGTGCACTTTCTTAGTTAAGTTAACTTATTGCTTGCATGTGGCACATGTACACATTAACATAAGATAAAGCACACTTAGCTTCAGTTAGCTTTAGTTATTGCATGTACAACTAAGCTTAACTTAGTTGCTTTTATGTATTTATTCCAAAAACTATTATTGGAGAATTAATTTCATTCTTTTCTCAATTCTTGTTTGCTTCCTTCCTTCTTTTGCAAGCTTGTTTATTGTTTTGCAGATCTAGATCTGTGTATCTCAAAAATCTTACACAATCTGATCATTTGTGGAATGTCAGGGATTTGCAGTTTTGATATCTACAGTTGCCTTTTGAGGGTTGTGGAAAAAATAACGAAGGTATCTTGTGTGCATGATGGGGTCAGCAAGTCTTTGTATATTTCCAAGATTATGTAATTTAAAATTTGTGCAGTTATGATATCGACTTATTGAAAGCTTTTGTCTGAACTATGTAGCAGCGCTTTTGTCTGAACTATGTAGCAGACAAAATCTGAGTGTAGATGTTGATGTGAAAACTATTTTTAGCCTCCAAGTACTAATTACTATTGTGATTAGTTAAATTTTTCTGGTCACAGTCCTGAGCTTTTATCTCAGAGCATAAGTACAACAACAAAAATCATTCGGATAATTTATGTTCTTAAATTCAATATTTTCTATTATTTATCTCGCTCTCCAAGAGTACTACTATCTCCATGGAATCTGGTGGCATGAATAAAATATTTGATGCATTTACACTTGGGGTATTAAATTTGAACAAGTAGATGGTACTGGATGTTATCATTATGATCATGAAGTATTTGATTACTTTTGGCTCTTTTGCTCAAAAAATTAATGCTATATAACTCTCCATTTTTGTGTACATGATATTGCAAGTTTAGAACCGTTTCCATTTTAACCAGTGGGTCAAACTTAGAAATGAAAAATCATGTCCACATTGGCAGGTTTGGCATTATATGACTTGGAAAATTACATTCTGTGATTTGATTCTTCCGTCAGTGAATGTGTTTAAAGTATTCGTAAACAAGAAATGTGTATTTAGTGAAAGTTTAAGTGTTCCTGGACATGCATTGTGAATTTAGTCAAGGGTTGATAAAATGCATGCGACTTTGTATTCTTATTATTATCTCTGTTGAAAGTATAAATGTCCCTTTTTCACAGAGGGGTTTTTCCAATACTTTAATTTGGAAGCCATCCATATCTCTAAAACTGAAATGCCCATTGTAACAGAGAGTTTTGCTCGTACTTTGTTTTTGAAGTCATCTATGTCGAAAAGGTATTTATCTTCAATTTGTCTTTGTTGATAAATATACCCGGGCGAAATAATTAAGGCCTACAAAAATAATAATCCTTTTCATTCCAGAATATAACAAAATACTTTAAAAGGTTATCCATCGAAACTGTACAAGTCCTCATCCTTTCATACCTGAAGATATCAAAAATTTTGAAGGGTTACCCACTGAAACTGTACAAGTTAGGTTCTGGCATTTTAAAGGAATTTTATGGTTGATCCATGTTTGTTCATAAATGTAGACCTATGAAATCACTATGGTATACCGCTATAATGATCACACATGGATGCCTGAAAAACATGCAAAAATTACAAGATGTCTGTATTTTTTGAAAAGTTGAATCTAGTTGGTAGAATGGAATAGCAAAGGGAAATATTGATGTTTATGAGTTAACAAAAATTTCAGACTCCATGTGGGTATATGTATCTTTAGAGATTCCTTTTACTATTCGAAGTTCAATTTCAAAACAAAGAGCTTATAATTTATATGGACATTGAGGGTGAAAAGGAGGGATTTTGATATATAGGAGAAGACCTCCTTAGTAGAGGGAGATTCGAGGTATCCCCAATTTTTATGCAAGGTATTTAGAACCAAACACGTATGTCCATGATGGCATACCCTTGGGCCCATGAGCACGTCTCATATTGTTCTCTGTGCAAATTATTTTTGAGTGTGAGTGTCACATTTGGTTCTGTTGGTTACATTTGATCCGTGAGAATGCAGAACTTTGGCTCAATTCATTAGGAAAAGACAAAAGCCAAAGCATTATTTTAATGGAGATAAATTTCCATAGATATTTCAAATTGTTTGAGAGTGTGCTGCCTGTTTAGATGTAAATAAATTAGGAATGAATTCTATCTACCAAAATCTAAAGAAAATTGGATCTTCATTACATAGATATTTCAAATTGTTTGAGAGTCTGTTGCGTGTTCAAATATAAATAAATTTTGAATGAATTATATCTACTAAAATCTAAAGAAAATTGCAACTTCATTTTGCAGTACAACATTATTTTGCATCGTTGGAGTAATATCAAATTGGAGTTTTATTGAATTGGTATGATTCCAATAAGATCTATTTGCAACTAGTTTAGTGATTGTCAATGTCCAATTGTTAGATGAACACAGTGTTTGATATATGTTTTTTTCAAGGAAATAAAACACCTCTCTGCAGCCTCTAATCAAAATGTAAGATATTTTTCTTGGCTCAAGGCCATATAACAAGGCTCGAAGCCATTATAGCAATATATTTGATATGAGCTCAACATGTCATTTATGAGAATTGAACCTCAGTGGAAAGGATAGCAATTATTCCTCCCAACCCCTGAGATAAAATCAATTAACAGTGCTTCATATGATGCAAGGCCATTTGCTTCTTAGTCTTTTAAGCCCTCTTCACAATGAAACATTAAGATTAAAATTTGTGGAGTAGCCTTGCACAACATTATGTCAAGACTTGTGTTTAGCAAAACTTTTCATATAAATTTGAATATATTGTGCAATTCAAAAATATCTTTCTAAATCCTGATCAATTAATATAATTTGACCTATAGGCGGACTATAACCTGATCTTTGGCTGAATCTAAGAAAATATTTCAATCAAAACTACCTCCATCACTTGATCTGGATGCCTGGCTTTTCTGTGATGATGTCTCTTCATAAAATTCAGACCATATCAAGTTATGAACAAAGGAATGCATATAATTTTCTTCCTGTAGGCGCTAGAAAATAATTTACATGCATTCCTCTGTTCTGCTCATATTCCTTCTCATATTTGGACCCAACATTTACTAGTTGCTCAATGACATCTGTTATCTTGTTGACATTTGCCAACATGTTCTCTACTAGTGTTTTTACTTGATAAATTAAAAGGTCATCTTTATTCTCATAGAAAGTTTTCACCATTGTCATAGCTTCTTTTTCCCTTTTACTTGAGCTACTATCAAATTTTCAATATTCAATACAGTAGTTACATGCCCTTTTCACTTCTTAACCTTCCAGTTTGTACAACATCTTGTGGTTTCACAAACTGAAAGCATCACCTCCAAAACGCTGCAACAGACTTGATTGAATTGGACATACTTCCAACCATAGATGCTCACTCGTTAAAAAAATAAAAAATAAAATAAAAACAAAAAGATAAAATGAGAAATTGTTGTTAATGTTGATCAAAAAGATAAAATGAGAAATTGTTGTTAATGTTGATAATGTTGGTACCACCACTGTAGTGGAAGCATATATCTGTATATATTTCCAGTAGCCATGCAGTCATGAACTTGAAGAAAAAAAAATAACTATGACATTGCCCTACAATGAATCCATTATTACTATCGTCAACATGATCATTGATAAATTTCAAATGGCGTTGTGCCCTGATGTTTAAAACAGCCACGACAACAACACCAACAACAATGGAAGCTGCTGCAGATATTGCAACAATTGCAGAAACATGGAAGACAATTTTTCTATGTTGGGTTTTAACTAATCCAGAAAACCCTCTAGCAGCCCAGCCAGTTGCATTTGGATTAACAACTAATGGCTTAGGTAGATCCATTTGACAAGCTATATTCACATTAGCTCCGCATAAGCCCATGTTGCCCTCAAATGCGCTCTTGTTCAGTTTTTGGAATATGCCTTCTGTTGGGATTCTACCCTCAAGTCTGTTATAGGAGACATTCAGTGCGGTTAAATTTACAAGACTCACCAGTCCCATGGGTAATTTCCCTGTCAAATTGTTGTTTGACAAGTTCAGTATTGCAAGATGTTGTAGTTTGGTTACTTCCACCGGTATAGGTCCCTCCAAATGGTTGTGTGACAAGCTCCTGCAGAAAAAAGTAGAACATTTAGCATAGAAGCATGTTGTGAATATTTTGCAATGGACCAAACATGGTTCAATAAAAATATTTTAAGCAAACTAGAACTAAAATTCAAACAGTGAAAATAGATGATCATCTATATCTGTGGCAAAGTCCAGGTGTAATCACCCTATATGCGAAATCAAAAGACCTATAAGGAAAATCAAGTCGGTACTAGAAATACTGAGAAGGCCAAAAACAATCTTAAATCTTTAAATCTTGCGTTTATCCAATTAATGATCCTCTTTGTAATCCAGATTCTTCAAACATTTGGACACTTAGAAAATAGTAAAGTTTCCAATATGCATTGGAAAGCCTATGGGTGGTACTGTAGTTCTCTAATTCCAACCATCTTTTGATCAGTGCATATCAACCAATATTAAGATGTATTTTTCTGGTAAAACCTCTCAAGACAGTTTTGAAAAATCATAATCAAAATAAATGTAAAACATCCATTCCAAACTTTTTTTGATAATAAACGATCTTCAGGTAACTGTCAAAAAAGTATTTATAATGTGAATACAATAACACTAGTGTCATATAATCTAAGTCCAGTACTGTGAATGGTGTCAAAGTCTCAAGCATACCTCATCTTCTTCATCTTCATCACGGTGTAACTTTGAAGGAATATCTCCTGCATCTTCATTCCTGGCAAACCCCCTCCCACGCTCCCCCGACCCTCACTCGTGGTCGGCTATCAGCTAACGTTTTCCTGCATGCATAGTGCAAATACAAGCTTCCCATGAAGACAGGTATGACACGCACATTGTAGTATCGTAAAAAAAGTTACAAACATAGAACCAAATTGAGAATCTCAATAATAGAAATACTTAATGGAGAGAACTGGGGTATGAGTTTAGATAATACTACTAAATTCTATTAGGCAATTAATCTTTGGGTTAGTTTGTGTTAGGTAATCCATTATTAGAGTCCAAGAAGCCTAGGAAATTGATTCAACAGTTTCTTGATGTATTTATATGTGTATACATTGTACATTGAGACATTAATTAATATATTGTTGAAGTTTATTTCTAGTTTATGTGTTGTGTGTCGTACAGTGATATCAAATAATGTTGATCTGCTCTGTTGAATAGGTGAGCCACTAGTTTTGTGGCCTTATTCATGCTTGTTTCTGGTTATTGTTTTGGCCTGCGGGCCTGCGGTGGACGGAGCAATGCGTTAGAAGGGTTCAATGTTGTTGATTGAACTGTGCATGAATCGAGAGTTCAATTCTCAGAATGTATTGATTTTGCACCTGGGAACGTGTCCGTTAATTGTGTACATGGGATGAAGCCGGAAGCGAAGAGGCCTGTGAGAATTTCTCATCGGAAAGCAAAAGGATTGGCCGGGTTGAAGTATGCGTGCGGTTTTCATGAACAGAGGATATCGTGTCGCGTGCGTATTTCATGAACGGAGTGGTGATATCACTAACATGCAAGAGGAAGGTATGGGGACTGTCTCAATAGGATATAAATTATCTAAGTGAGTACTATCAAAAGGGTTTTTCCATAGCGATTGAAGTTTTTGCAACCTTTCACTGTTCCCTTGATAGTTGACAAGGGTGCGATGTAAAAGAAAAATTCAGTCATATTCCTTAGCCGAAAACAATGGCGGCAAACCATTGAGCCCACCATGGTATCAATTGGAAATAGCGACAAAAATGATCTTTATTACCAAATCAATCGAACGATATGGAGGTTGTAATTCTCCTGTGACTGAGATTGATTTGATAGAGATGGAAGTGCTGGATTAGAATCCCTAAAGGACCAGCATGAATTTTATGATCGGGAAATCGTCTTGAATCATTTGACGCTGAGGCTGGCTTTGCATTGAGACAGGGATTCGGGAATCGTACATTGCCATTTAAAAAGTAAAAGCATTTACAAGTGAAACCAGGCACTGTAAGAGGGATATAGCGTGTTTTTTCATTTACTGACGCTTCTAAAATAAAAAATAAAAATTTCGAGACAAATATGTATTTGAACCATGCCTTCCTTGCAATGATGCGGTGAATTTGTTGCTAAACTTCTGATTTATACAGTATTACCGATTTCTCTGGCATTATCTGTATTTTTACAAAGGTCTGTCCATTTTGTCACTGTTGTAGGACAAAGCATGTATGTTTACGCTGTGATTACATCTAGCAACATTTTGGTTTTAATCTGTTTGTAGAGGCTGCGATCCGGATAGAGACAAATTTTGCATACTACTCGGCTGTCAACCACTCTTCAAATTTCTATTTCAGCATACGTATTTCTCTAATATTCGTTGAAGCCTGTGCCAGACAAAGTTGAAGTCAACAAACATTTAATTAATTTTTTCGCGCACTCCAAAGGTTTTGCAGATGCATTTTTCACTGCTAAGAAAATGAGTCTGAAAAGTTTGTGTGTCTTATAGTTTATTATTAGTCTGTCTGTAACGCGGAATGTTGAAGTCAACAAACATTTAGGTTTTGCAGATGCATTTTTCACTGCTAAGAAAATGAGTCTGCGAAAAGTTTGTGTGTCTTATAGTTTATTATTAGTCTGTCTGTAACGCGGAATGAGAAGTTGATTGCAGAGGGAGGAATTCTCCTTGCACATTTGGCGAAAAGTTTGCCGTAAGCGAAAATGGATTTTCCTATATGCACTGGTATGACAGAGTTCAAGACTTCGGTTGTTTTCTATGCGTGGTAGTAATTATATTGAGCCAAGAATTGAAGAGTTGTACTTTGCTCTGCGATTTTTGGTCTTCACTTATATTTTGCCCACTGAATTTCAAAAGATAAATTTGACAATTGCCGCAATCAGAGGTACACAAAGTTGAAATCAATTTTTTATTGAACGTGGATAGCTGATTTCATGTAGTTACATTGTGTATTAGAGGTCACAAGTTCAAATCATCTTTCACTTGAACTTGTTGATGATGGGTGCATGATCGGTTGATTTACCCGATTAAATCATTGTAAATTTGTTTGTATTGAGTGCATTTTCAGTGGTAGTCGATACCTCTTTTTTCTGAGTTGATTGCAACTTTACTTTGATATTACACTCGAGAAAATGGCCAAAGTAAAAGATTTAGTACAGTTATTAACGATGTCCAAGTTAGCAAGAACATGCTCTGTGACATCCAATCATGTTTGCAAAATGCTAAAAGCACAATCGAATTTTTGGAGTTAGAATCACAGTTACAGCGAGACAAACTTCAAAAGAAAACTTGTGATTCTGAACTGGTGTTTGTTCAAAACAACAAATTGTTTGAGCCTCATCATCAGTCAAAGAATGATCAAAGAAATGAAGTGTCCAAGTTAGCAAGAACATGCTCTGTGACATCCAATCATGTTTGCAAAATGCTAAAAGCACAATCGAATTTTTGGAGTTAGAATCACAATTACAGCGAGACAAACTTCAAAAGAAAACTTGTGATTCTGAACTGGTGTTTGTTCAAAACAACAAATTGTTTGAGCCTCATCATCAGTCAAAGAATGATCAAAGAAATGAAGTGCTTTCCAGTGTTCTGATGTGAAACCTGTCATAAGACCTTGGGAAGAGATGACACACAATAAACATAGAACAGGTCTTGGTTATAACAATGATTTTCACATTCCAGATTTTGCTAAACCTATAAAATTTCGAAGTGCAGGTTTTCTGGATGGTGTAGTTCCAGAAAAAGTTGATAGATGCCAACATTGTAACGGAGTTGGACATATGAACGATCGGTGTTTTGATCTTCACCCGCGCGAGTCTCGCGAGTCTTGTGGAAAGCAGAATCACGAGTCAAACAGAGGTTCCAAAAAAAAAAAAGCACTGCAAGAGAGAAGCAAAGTTTTGGATGGATTGCTCTTTGGGAATGGACGAAAGCAGCCAAGAAGATCTATAGATCATATCGAAGAATTTGTCCCAGAGTGACGAGTCTTGCAATGATGACGAATATTTCTCACCTTGTATCCGACAATGGGGTATTTGTTGGTGGGTGGTCTGCTATAGGTTCGAGTTCGAGATATCAAGCGAGCCCGAGTCAGTGATCCACATCTTGGGCCATAACCTTAGTTTATTGAGTTTTTTCTGAGTGAGCACTTCCAGATTTGGAATTGTTCGATGAACAGCTGTGACAGTTTTGGAGTTTGTGGTCAACTTAAAACCACATTTTTTTGTTCTGAGAACTGTTAAGTAGGTTCCAGAATTAGTGTTGGTGGAGACATTGAGTTCTTCCATTTTCGGTTTATGGTCATCCTTGAAAACCATTTCTGAGAGACATTCAGCTCTTGGCTAAGATGCATTTTTGCATTCTGAACTCTCATTCTTGGACTTTGGTATATCCCTTCGGATTAAGGGGGGAATGTTAGGAAACTAATCCTTGGGTTAGTTTGTGTTAAGTAATCGGTTATTAGAGTCCAAGAAGCCTGGGGAACTGATTCAACAGTTTCTTGATGTATTTATATGTGTATACATTGTACATCATTCCTTGAGACATTCATTAATATATTGTTGAAGTTTGTTTCTAGTTTATGTGTTGTGTGTCCTACAAATTCTAATGGAGAGAACTAAGGGACTGGCTTAAATAATACCTTAATCTTTTTGTTGAAATTTCTTTCACTGCGCTTCTTCTTGTATCTGTGAATTCTTTGTTTGCGCTCTTCTGCACTATAACAGCAAATTTTAAATCCCGCTTCTTCAAAACATGAAGTTTCAGATGTCAAAGGGCTTCCAGATCCATGGTTCAATTTCAAACCTGTATATCGCATGTACTGAAAACTCGGCGCATTGACCTCATGGCAGGCCTGATGTTCATCCCTTGTAAGTTAGACAGCTGGGGCTGCAATCTGTGGGTTGCACTTGGCAATTCTATAACAGAAGTATATACAGGAGAAAATTGGGGGTGAAAGGAAGCCTCATTGATTCTGGGATTAGTTCTTAATTGATCCAATGAATGATTGTTGAAACTTCTTTGCATCATATTGGGCATGTGTGTATAGGTAGGAAGGGGAGACAAGGAATCCTCAGTGGTATCTCCCTTTGAAACAAAATTGCCAAGGTCAATGGAGCTACCAGTCCTCGGCACTATAGAAAACTGAACAGTGGAGGCACCATAATGATGATAGCAAGGAGAGCATGAAATTTCACACCTACTCAAGATCAAAAGCTTCATTCTTTGAATAGTGTGAACATCAAAGATGAATTTGGAGTCCTCCCTCTACGCCATCATAGAACCATCAGATCTTAGAAAACTCAATAACAAGCAAGAACCTTAGATATTTTGGGGGGTCCTATTTTCTTACCTGCTATTGTTAGGCGTGAAAGGAATTTAAATTTTCAATCAAGAGCGAAGGGGAGACGGAGCGGAGGGGAGCGGAGGCAGCCAACGAAGAGTAGTGTAGTGGAGCAGGGCCCACCTACCGAGTCGGAACAAAGGATGTCGGCGGGGTGCTGACCGAAGTTGTCCCAAAGTTGTCCCATCACCGAAGGGATTCGCTTGATGAGAGCTCCATTTCGTCTAATAGTAGACTGCTCCTTAATAAAGCGCCCAATCACAGTCTATCCAAAACCTAATGGACAATAAATGTAAAATTAGAAAAATAAGAATATATATGTAATGTGTAATATATATAAATACTAGTAAAACCACATTACAAATATTAATGTGGTTGATATCGCCTAAGACTGCATAAATTACCAATCCACACATTTATGTGATTAACGATGTATAAAAATATTATGGGTCAACATTAACTTGAGAAAAAAAATGAATTACACATCTTAATGTAAAATGGACCATTTTACTAAATAAAATTTGTTTATATATAAATCAATGTTATAAATAATAATGAGGAACTTATAATGGAGAAACTTATTAGAATTGGAATAATCTCAAATCTCTAAGAAATTGGTGAGCGGGGAGCTATTTGGCACAAATCTAATTTTTAAATTTATTAAAAGTAATGGACCATTTTTCTAAATAAAATTTTCTTATATAAAAAGAATGTTATAAATAATAATGAGGAACTTATCATGGGAAAACTTATTAGAATTAGAATAGTCTCAAATCCCTAAGAAATTGGTGGGCAGGGAGCCACTTCACACGAATCTATTTTTAAACTTTATTAAAAGTCAATGCAACCTAACATACTATGTAACACACTACAACCCTTAATAAGCATCTAGACTAAGAATATGTTGAGAATATTCCCTTGAGAAACAATCTAGGTCGTCAATTAAACAAATAAAAATAAAAAATCAACAAATGCTCATCCACCTTAAGTTGAAATAAGAAGCCTTATATGTAGTCCGTTTTTCACGGTGTTGAATCCATATGTGTAGTTAAAAAACCAGTTTAAATAACACAAATCAAGATTTCACTTTAATTTTTTCTGCCGCTCGATTCTAGCTAGAAAATCCACCAGAAACTCCAAAAAGTCTCATTAAAGACAACTCCCTTCCTAAAATATGTATACTTCCTTAAAGTCAAATAAAAAAAAAAAACCAATTTCCTAACGCAAACTAACAAATCAAGGTGGACTACTTAATATTAAATTTGTCAGTGTAGAAAGATATTAGACTATTGTAATCGATTTTGGGCTTTTTCATTAGTTTGCACAAAAACCAAGCTAAAAAGTGAGTCCATTAATCCAAAGTTTTTATTTTATATTTTATAAACAATTTTTTTCAACCAATAAGAAATTTCCAACTGCTATTTACAACCACTAAGAAATTTAGACATCTTATTTGGCCTCAAGGAAAAATGTGGGCAAACTTAGGATAAATCTTGGTTCATCTAAGAAGTTTTAGTTTCTTTTAACTAATGCTAGCATTAATATGAAATCTTTTTATGTAATATCTTTTCGTGACATATTGACAGTAACCTGTAATATCTTATCGTTTCATGACATATTGAAACTAACCTGTAATATTTTATTTTTTTGTGACATATTGACACTAACCTCATCTCTAAACATACATCTGGCTCACCATTGTTCCTACACTTTTCAGCATGTCTAAACATACATACACATGGTTCATCATTGTTACTACACTTGGCAACGTTGTGACTGCTGTCGACCATTGTTTCTTGGTGACAGAGCACAGTTGTTTGTCTTGGATTACCTTGAAAGGAGAGGCACAACAACCAAAAATAATTTTCACTCAATTCTTCCTGAACCCGAAAGCCTAGGAATATCAATGGCGGGATTCACCATGTTCATCCTTGCCAAGGTCGCAAAAACTCCTTCTGCCATGAAAAGGTAAGATATTCCCTTTCTTCATCCCTTATCACTCTAAATTTTGTCCCCAATGCACACAAATGTGTAAATAAACAACAATTTCAAAGAATAATTATGCAAATCAATAGTTCCCCTATTAACAAGGCTGAAAATCATCACCTATTCAATGTGGTCATAAAATTTCAGTTAAATCTCTTGTTAGAGTCCCTAGTAGGAAGCCCTTGCTATGCTTTGCACTAGTAGGAAGGATTTTCTCGACTGTAACAAATTGCTTCATGCTATTCTCTGCACTGGTAGGAAGGATTTTCTCAATTATAGCCAATTTGATCAATATTAGCAGGAATCCATTTCTATGCTATGCATTGGAAGGAAGGATTTTCTCGGCGTAACCAATTTGATCAATATTAGCAGGAAGCCCTTGTTATGCTCTGCACTAGCACGAAGGATTTTCTCGACTGTAACCAATTTCATCATCGATTGTAACCAATTTGATCAACGAATGTAACCAATTTGATCAACGAATGTAACCAATTTGATCAATATTAGCAGGAAGCCCTTGCTATACTCTGCACTAGCAAGAAGAATTTTCTCCACTATATCCAATTTGATCAATATATATATATATATATATATATATATATATATATATATATATATATATATATATATATATATATATATATATATATATATATATATATATATATATAAACATACAAACCCAAAAAACCAATTTTAACAACAAATATAATATTTTGACCCATAGGAGCTATGTTCCTTAATAATGACTTGCAATATCGTTTTAATGACTCAGCAAAATTGAATTGAAAATTTAAAATAATTAAAAACTTTGCCACTTAGAATTTTAAAGAATACAAAATTGCCTTTGAAAAGAAGCTGTAATATGAGAGTATCCCTTTGATAGACTGGGTTCACTGCCCTGGATAATCTTTGAGATAAGTATGCCAGTTTATAAATTTGGAAAAAAAAATGCATTTTCTACTTCCAATTTACGAAGAAACACAAATATTTCAGGATGAAACCAGAGCTCCATTGACGAAAAATACATGTCCCAACATAAGCATTGTTATAGTTTATGTATGTATACGTTGATACAAGAGAAAATAATGCCTTGCTATAAAACACCCCCAATTCAAAGAAAGCCCAACTAACACCATCCAAGCCTAATGGACTAATTTATTAATATGGACTTAGTAATAGAAAGTAAGGCTCCCAAGGAAGGTTATGGCTACATAATTTGAAAGGATGGTTTGGGTGATACATTGATCACTCCATAAATAATCACTAGATAAGATGCAATAATCAAGCTATGAAGAACTAGGTACTGAATCTCTCTCACGAAAGCCACTGAACCTCGCTCACAAAATCCAAAAACTACAGGATCAACTTCTACTTAATGTTTTATGGGTTATAGTATGGCTTCCCATGATTCTTGATCTTAGAACCATATAGGGGTTTCCTTGGAAACTCTCCCTAGGGCTGTAGGGGATGTTAGCTAGTCCAAGTCCATGTTTTTATGGCTACTAGTTAAAGAATGAATCGATAAATGGCATTTAAGGCTTAGTAGTACAATGAAAGCATTACCATTTGGATGGCCATTTTTAGACATAGCAAGGATGGTCATTTTTAGACATAGCAACTTGTATAGGCATAGAAGCCATTGAATCAGTTGTAGTTGGTGCAACAACGACAAAAGGAAATGGAGGATCTATCACATCTTCTAGAGTTCGAGTTGAAGCCACTATAGGTAACCTTGAAGGATGCATCACAGGTAAAAGTGTTCCAGTTTCAACTAAGAACATTGAATAATCACTATTTCTTCTAAGATGAAGACAAGAATTATTTGTTAGAAAATCAAATCAAACAAAAAAAAATAGCGGCCATGGGTTATGCCCTCGAATGAGTAGTACGTAATTACTTGCCTAATCATATGCCTTCATCAAAGGGGCCTTCCTGACTATTATCTGTTGGCAACAATAACATAAGATGGTTCCCCTGAAAAGGCTGGGCTATGAATTATGATAACAACTATGCTCGCTCAGGCACCTCTGTCACCATAGAATTTTGAAACTATCGAAATGTACATAAACATCATTTTAAACATATTGCCTCACCTAACTTGATAGCGCTTCTTCAAATTTGGTTAATTGTGTATCACCAAGTTTTCTATAGAATCAAACATATTGTGCTTGTACTTCTAAATGTTGTACAAAATATCTACACTTGATAGAGCTTATTCAAAATGGGTTAATTATGTATCGCCGAAGTTTCAATAGAATCAAACATATTGTGCTTGTACTTCTAAAATGTTGTACAAAATATCTGCACTTGATAGAGCTGATTCAAAATGGGTTAATTGTGTATTGTCGAAGTTTTCAATAGAATTAAACACATTGTGCTTATACTTTTAGAATGTTGTACAAAATATCTGGCCCAGGTGAGATTAAAATATTTAGTGTAAAGAAAGGACACGCGGTTTGCATGCAAACCCCACCAGGGTGCACATTATTTTTTATATTAGTTAGTATACTCTTATATGTTAGTTTCAATATAGTTATTTATAATTTCCTTTATAATAAAATTAAAATTAGCTTATGTTGACGGGAAAATTTGTCCGGCCAACAGTAGGGGATCTCCCCGGTAGAAAGTCCCGATTAGACCTTGAACCGTTTGGAGTAGGGATCCCATCCGAGGTGTGGGTCCGGCTACCACTTAAGACGCCTTCCCTTCGGTCTCAAAAGAACCTGATTGGACCTGTGGACACACCCTTATTCACATGGTACAGAATACATGATTGATGCATTAAACACGAATCAAACACTATGCGTAGCAAGATTATAAATAAAGCATGTACACCTCAGGAGATGTCATTAGCAACACATCTTTGGGGGTACTGCTTGTAAGGTAATCTGACCACGAAAGAAATAGTTCTTTATGGCGAGATGCCCCTTTATTTTCTGAAAGATAACACGAAATGCTAACAAAATAGTTCATTAACATTCATTAAAAGAGCAGATGATAAACTGAACATCATTAATACAACACGGATAGCCATGACGCATAAATGATGACATGAAAAGTGCAGCTTCATTAATCATAGGATGTTCTGAAACTGTACAAAGAATACACACAGTGTTCGCACAGCAAAACACATCATAACCATAGGGTGTTTTAACAAGAATCTGTATTCATATGCATAAGAGTATAATCTTTCAGTACAATGCCATGTAGCTCTTTTCTTTCCAAAAGAAAAAGCCCTGATACAAGCTCCCGAAGGAGTATTTATAAAACAAAACCTGCCCTTTGGGCTTCCTGGACCTTTCATCTTCCTGACCGTTGGGCTGCCTTGCGACCCAGTCCTTTGCGACCTACGACCTGACTGCTATTGCGACCTGCGACCTGACTGGGTCGCGGGGTCGCAAGTTGTAATAAAATGAGAGAATGCGACCTTGCGACCTTGCGACTAGGTCCCTGGATCGCAGGGTCGCAAAAGGCCGAAAACCGAAGGTATGCGACCTTGCGACCTTGCGACTAGGTCACTGGATCGCAGGGTCGCAAAAGGCCAAAAACCGAAGGTATGCGACCTTGCGACCTTGCGACTAGGTCGCTGGGTCGCAGGGTCGCAAAAGGCCGAAAATCGAAGGTATGCGACCTTGCGACCTTGCGACTAGGTCGCTGGGTCGCAGGGTCGCAAAAGGCCGAAAACCGAAGGTATGCGACCTTGCGACCTTGCGACTAGGTCGCTGGGTCGCAGGGTCGCAAAAGGCCAAAAAATCGAAGAAGTGCAATCTTGCGACCCTGGCAGATGTGTGACTTGGGGTTTTATCCTTTCCATCTTTCTCCTGTTGAGATAGTCGTAGCTCCCGCCACATGAACCAGCGCTTCTGGGTGAGCGGCAAACTTCCTTGTCAGGGTCGTCATCATAATCTCCTCATGTTACCTGCGTGTAAGCATGTTAGATTAGCCATTAGCCTTCCCTCACATAAATATGTTTATGCATGTTGAAGAACAATAAGATACAATAAACAGAAAACTCAGATGCATAGGGAGCATATTGACAAGTAACATCAAAGGATTTTAACGATTAGCTTGACCCCTGTATAGTCTTGTTCTATAGGTGATAGACCGCTAAAATATCTCGATCCAGGGAGAAGTCAAATCTTGCAACCCTTTAACTTCATCAGGCTTTAGATTTAGCTTTTCGGTAAGCCCATCCACTGTAATTTTGGCCATGTATTCATGTTGTAGTGCTTCTGTCGTGCTGAACATTCTCTCTACCAAATCCACAGCTCGTTTGTCTGCTACATCCAAAAGCACTGCGCCCAACAGAAGAGAAGGAGTAGGAGGTAACCGGCCCTTTTCACCAACTGGCGGGTCTCTGTATTAGCAATCATATCTGAGAGATCTTCATCTCCGGGGCCAGTAATTGTGTGAGCGATCTTCACTATAATGTCTTTATGCCGCTTGACATCTGCGAAACCCAAGGACGATGCTGGTGTTCGGAGCAACGAGTCTGCAAAAATGCAACCCATTGACCATACATCAACAGCGGGGCTGTAATGAAATCGATTGCCCGTGCAGCTCAGAAACAACTCCGGAGGCCTATAGTTTTTAGCGATGGGGCTTCAAGTCACCACGCAGCACATTCACGGAGCGCGATTGCTTAAGGGCCCTCAATAACTCATTCATAATCGACTGAGCATTCAAGGGAGCCACTGACTGGTGACTGCTCCTTTCGTTTGCTCGATTTCCAAACTCTATAAAGCCTGCCAAATCTTCATGCACCATTTCCATCACAATATAAATATCGCTTGGCCTCCTTCAACGTCATGATAAAAGGGAGATTGACCTGGCTGTGAATTAACCTTTCAGACATGACTCTCTCTGTACAAGTCGGGTGTTTGAAAATACATTCTAATTTCTTGATGGCAGTGTTCTAACATTAAATCCGTTCGCGATTTTTGCCTCCTCTGTCACTTAAACATAAGTTTTTGGGACTGCGCCAGCCTTCAATCTGTACGCATGGCCTGCAATCACGGCCTGCTAAGATACGACAGACATGTTGTGCGTTAGAATTGCCTGTTTCGGTGCATGGAACGTTAAACATCCACTTTTGGAATGCGCCAGCCTTCAATCTGTTCCGCATGGCCTGAAATCACGGCATGCTGAGATATGACAGACATACCATGCGTTAAAATTGCCTCCTCCAGCGCGTGGGGCACCTGACTTGGCATCGGTGGTTAGCTGGCTTCATGATATCACCCATGGCGTATTGCGCAACCACCATCTATCGATAAACAGACCGTGGTGACTTATTATTTCATTACAATTACTTACAATGCCATTGTGGCTTTGTTACCATGCATCTGCCTGTATTTCAAACATACCCTTTTGACCACTGCTCGGCGCCCATTCGTAACATTTTCTCTTAGTTTAGTTTATATGATCTCGCCCCAGCAATCTTACACGGTTTGAAAACCATATTATTCTCACACCGCTCGAAGCATGATTGTAAATTATTCTACATCGCACTATAGTTATTGTAACATGCCACCATAGGTTTATCATAACACTCTGCTCCATGTTGAAAAAATGCCTTCGAACCTTTGGCTCCATGCAACGTGCCATACATGCCTGCGCCATGTTTCCAACATATGCCATCGAACGTTTTATTTCATGCAACGTGTCTGTGCATGTCTGCGCCAAATTCATTATAACATCTCGCTCCATGTTTTAGATATGACTTTGACCGTTATATATCACCTTCATCATAGAAATAGTCTATTTCAATTGTAGTGGTTTTCATGTGTTTCTAATCCATGTTTTAATTATAATGTTGACCGCTGTATTAATTCCGCTCCAACATGCAACGTAACATCTGAACGTCCAATCGCAGTCGACTTTGGACCACCGTGTATATATATGTATCTGCTCCAAAACCTTTAGCATAGGTTGTAAACCATCAAACATGTTCGCCCATGCTACGTGCCATGGATTTATGCGCCACATTTCCACGTCCTGTTGACCGCTGGATATGTAAACTACTTCACACATTTGCCACGAATTGGAAAATAGCCGTTGGACCTTTGTACCTGCTCCACGTTTTTTTAAAATAAAACCATCGAACGTTGGATTCCAACGCCACGTGTCCATGCATATATGTGCCATGCAACGTTGGACTCCATGCATTTCAGCGCAGTGTTTCCAACGTGTTCCATGCTATGTTTATTGCTCCAGATTGTTAAACATTGGCGCCCATTGTAATGTTTATACGATATCAACCTTTGGTCTGAAAAACATGTTATTTCGCACCCTTTGAAACATGGTTAAGAGTTCTGTAATTCGCACCACGACTTTGGATCACCCAATGTATGTATTTGCTCAAGACCATCGAACCTTTGCGCTCATGCATCGTGCCATGGTGATTTTAACATATCATGCATTCCGCTCCATGTTTTGCCTATAAGCTTTGATTAACATATCCGCTCAACAGGTTTTTTTTTTTTTGAACTTATTTTAAATGTGTCTTTATATGATTCATGATGCGTGCATCTCACATGGTATTAAAACCATATGTTTCTATCCTTTTGCGCCTTAGTTTTAATATACAACATGACATTGCTTTTCCTCCGATTTCTAGCGCAACTAGATAACAATCTTTTATGTCACGGCCACCACCTCATCACATGAATGCCTTTTGTTTTGAAAGGTCGAGAATTGAAATCTGCTACTCGAAACAAATGATGGCCGCTTTTAATGTTGACCCTTTCTATCATGTGGCTCTAGAGACTGTCTTTGCATAGGCATCAATCTGCTTGGCTACCACAAGTGTATGCATTAAAAATCACCTTTTAGTTTCAATTTGAAGTTCTCCATCCCTTATGGTCCCGCATAGACAAATTTTATGGATATGGAAGAACAAAGGAGACTAGGGTTTTAATGCCATTTCCTTGCTCCACGTTGTACTCCTTGCAGCATAAATAATTTTGCACCATGTCGCTTAGGATTCATAAATGTTGCTTCTAAAGGGAGCGTTCACATATTTAAAACCCTGTCGTTGGCTTGCCACATAAACACGTATGATTTTGCACTGCTACCTGGCACGAGAACGCCTCGAATGAGACTGTCATTTCCCAAGGAGATCTCCTGAGTTCGCTTTGTTCACCGAGCTATACTTCAGGCTACACTTGTCAAAATGGCGACATATGTTCTTTTTGTGTACAGACCACGACACGGAGCTGACATTGTGCAGGATCTCCAAAATTCTGGTGTGCACTAATGAAGAAAACCTCTTGCATTGGTGACATAAGAGGTTCTTTCTCTGATCGACATGTATCACACTATCCTCCTTTTAACAGTACCGGTCACTTGCTCCTCCTCCTCCCCTGTTCCGCAACTTTGGCCTCGTCGTTGAGCTCAATTTCATTTCCCTTGATGTCGTGACACGATTGAGGAGTTTGTTACCCGTGGGGTCAACCTGTGTGGAACATTACGACAGTCACAATTACTCTTTGATAATGGTGTCCCTAGATAAAATATATGAAATTAATGAGCTTAGAATACGTATCCAGTCAACATGCTTAATGACTCACGATGAGAGGGCCTTTAATTTCAAATACACAAAAATGTTTTCATTTGAATGTGCTCATGGCGCAATTGCGGTAAGAGCGTTCGAGCGTGTGTTGAATGATCCCTCTCACATATGGTGTGATTGCAGCAACAGCATCTGGTCCTGGTGATGAGACACATCATGAGGGGTTGGGGATAGGTCGGCGGGATGTCGTTGCCTGCAGGTCGGGTGAAAGACTTTAACACGTAAGCGAGCAGAGGGGGGAACCCGAAATTTTAAATATACCCAAAATTTTGGGTGGTGTTGTAGCGGCTACAACAGCTTACAACCACAGTATTGAGTATTTATTTTAGGTGATATCATCTCACCCATAAAAAATACAGCTCCTACATAGTGCTTAGATGTTAAAAAGCCAAAGCTTGGCATTTGTTTATAAAAAATAATAAATAACACATGCTCTACGATCATCATCCTTCTACATCAATACAATGGATATTGCTTATTAAAAATAGACATATAACACGAAAATATGATCCAATTTCGAAGAGACCAAGATATAAGGTAAAAGGAGCATGCTCTTAAGTTTCTTAGATGGATCTACCAAGCGCCAAGAGGATCAGATCAATTTAGATGGATCTAATGTAATATCCCTTTTCAGGGATACCTTTAAAACACAAGCGAACTCCAACCAGAGATGGACTAGGAGGGCATTTACCAGATATTTCACCTCTGAAAAGAGGGTGAGATCTGGAGGCTATCTGGCCCTTTCCAGGCTCTGTCTAAGAGTATGGGGAAAATCACACCAAGTGGTATAGAAGCTGGAATGCTCGAAGAGTAAAATAATAGTAGTGCAAGCATACAATAACGTATATATAGAACATGCAACAGATACTCAAGAAATGCAGAGAGAACGTTGAGCCATTGTATTATATTGAGAAATATAAGGGAGTACAATAGGTGATCAGAGAGATGGCACCTAAACCTGCACAAGGCAAGTAAGAAATATTCTCAGAATGTTGTTGGAATGGTTGTTCTCTGATCTGTGTTCAAGCTGCTCAAAAACTACTGCGTAGCTGCCCGAAATACCTCCCTTGAGGATCTACGCTATCCTCCCAAGGGTCACACTGAGACTCATTGAGATCCTCAAGAATATGACCTCCCGCTCCACCAAAAGTATCCAATAAGCACAAGTTGTCCCCCTGCTCAATCTCCCGACCAAAATCCTCCCAGGATACCACACCGGAGCTCCCCCAATATGGACTGCGTCCTCCCTCTCAGGACTGCACAGTCAATAGATGCAATGCTCCTCCACGAACGCCGCACTCGATCCTCCTGCGTAATACTGATAGGAATGCCTCACCCGAGTGAGCACTCGAAGTCTCCCAGGGCTGAGGATGAGATCTCCGAACGGAGACACTCAATGCACTAAATAGTGTTGCAGACAAGCTAAACAACCAGCGTGCTCAAAGTCGTAATGACCAACTTCAAATGCATAAACTCCAATGAGGAAATCAGGCGGCTCTCCTCCTTTTTATAGCAATGGCCTCTCTCAACCCTAGGCCCCCACCACCTCCAACGTATCCTCCATTTGGCCCACTTAGGTCATAACGTTAAGTCTACAAGGAGTGCACTTTATTTTAGTGAGTTATGTCCCCCTCTCGCCCACTTTATTTATATTTCTAACTATAGCAAACAAAATTGATCAAAATTAATATTTCCAATTAGCTATCACTAATTGGGAATATTACAGTCTCCCCCGGCAAAATGTTGCTTGACCCCAAGCAACTGTAGTTATGGATGCTGCAAGATCTTCTCACTCTCCCAAGTGGCATCCTCATCCGGCAAATTCTTCCACCTCACCAAGAATTCCCGGACTATCCTTCTCCGCAACTGCCTCTCTCCGACATCAATGATGGCCTCCGGCTGTAGCACCAAATGCCCCTCATCATCTGTAGGCGGGAGCTCCTCTGTCACTGTCACCTGCTGTCCCAAAGCCTTCTTCAGGCATGATACATGAAAAATGTTATGAATCTTGTTGTCTTGGGGCAGCTCCAACTCATAGGCAACCTGTCCAACCCTGCATATCACCCTGTATGATCCATAAAAGCGGGGCTTGAGCTTTTCAGCCCCCTTCTGCTTCAGAGTCAACTGTTTGTACAACTGCAAGCGTAGGTAGACCAAGTCTCCTACCTCAAATTGTCTCTCCACCCAACCCTTGTCAGCATATAGCTTCTGCTGATTCTGTGTAGTAGCCATGTTATCCTTGAGAGCTCAGAGAATGTCCTGACTCTCCTGGATACAATCCTTAGCTCTCGGAGCCTTGCTGGCACCAAACATCACATCAACGAAAGATAAAGCTTGATACCCATACAATGCATAAAACGGAGACATACCGATAGACATGTGATGTGTGGTGTTGTAGCAGTACTCTCCTAGGTGCAACCACTTCAGCCACGCTCTCTGCTGCCCACTGATATAGTTACGCAAGTAGCCCTCCAGCCACTTGTTAACTATCTCTGTATGCCCATCTGTCTGTGGGTGGTAGTTGGTATTCGGTGTCAACTCCGTCCCCACCAATCGAAAAAGCTCCTGCCAAAATCCGCCCATGAAGCGGTTGTCCCTGTCACTGACAATGGTCTTGGGGAGACCATGTAACCTGAAGATATCCCGGAAGAATAGCTCTACCACCTGTGCTGCTGTATAGTGTGCGGATATGGCGAAAAAGTGTGCATATTTTGTCAGTTGATCAACGACGTGTATAAATTTGCTGAATAATGATTAATTATCCACCGAGACTATCCTGATCACATACAATTCGAATTTATATGCAACACATAATCTCTTCCACTCAGATCATCAAACATGCGGAAATAAAATCAAGCGATAACACATCAAATCATTATACACATTAACACAGTATGTATGGGGAAAGCTTATAGCTGAAAACCCCACAGATATTATGTATATTATAATGGAGAAATCATGTAACAAACTCAATACAATACTCCTCACAAGTACTCAGTACTATCTCATGAAGTTACACACAATCTAGCTCAGTTTTGAACAGGTTACTGGTTCAAAACTCACCGCCAATTGCCTTGCCTCTATTGCGCAATCCAGGCCTGTCTATATAGAGATCCAAGGTTAGAATCTCCTTGGCTTGACAGCGCAATCATCATGGGAAATTCCTCCAAGTGTGGTGCAAATCTCATGCACAACTGATGTCGCCACTGATAGCTAACTCCACCCTTTCATCTACCTCTTTCACTGGTCTCCACTGAACTGATCATGCACTGTAGTGAACTGATGTGTTCTTGAGTTGAATAATGAGTTACTAATTAATGAATTAAACAATATTTCATTCACTCCACTCATAACTAATTGATTAGCTAGTTAAACTAATCTCAACCAGTTCAACTAAAATAAACAGAACACAACTCCACTAGCTGTCCCATTAACTCCACCAAACTTCTGCCACTGAAGTCCTAACTGAAGTCAACCATGCATGATGCCATAAAACCCTTGGGAATAGCGTAATTCCTCTGTCAGATGCATGAGCCACTTCTGTAGCTCGAACTGAAGTGCTCCAAGAGAGTAAACTAAAGTTTATAGTCCAAATATTATTAAGGGTAAATAATATTTGACTTCCCTATTTTTAGGATAGGCAGTCTAAAAATAGACTTCGACCTATAGGTCCAAAAAATAGAGGTCCATCTATTTTTTACCAACATGACCAATACTCCAAGAATAACATACTGCAACCCCTGGACCATGCTCCATATGTCTAAAAATAGACATAGTCTAAAAATAGACTTTGCGCCGGAATTTGCCTGCGGGCCCACTTAGTGAAGGCGACTTCATTTCACTAAGCTCCATCATCTTGCTGCATTCTCAACACTCCCTCTCAGCAAGATATGGATTATCTGCAATCCCTATCCTGCCTCTGTGGAAGTCGAACTTGCTCCTGGTGAGCGCCTTCGTCAGGATGTCGGCATCCTGATCCTCCGTGGGAACATATGAAAGCATCATGATTCTCCGCTGAACACAATCTCTGATATGATGGTACCTGATGTCGATGTGTTTGGACCTATCATGAAATGCTAGATTAATAGAGATGGACTATACTGCGACATCATAGTGATCAAGCTATAGGCTCAAATGCAACTGAGAAACAAATCCCTCGAGGGATCTTCCTCATCCAAATAGCCTCGCATGCGACCAAACTAGCGCATGTATAAACTCTTTGAACTGAGTGCCACGGATCTGCTTCCTTTTGTGCCGAAGCTGTTGTCGACCCAATGCGAAAACTCCTCCGCGGTTTCTCTTCGATTAGTTGGACTCACGCCCAATGCCTCAGTCAAGCAGAGAAAGCAGCTCCATCCAGTCAATACGTACCATAGACCATATCCCGATGTGCCTCTGATATAGCGCAATACATGCTTGCCTGCCTTCCAAAAGAGCTTGGTAGGCTTAACCATAGCTTGCGAAAGCTGGTTAACTGCATAGCATATATCGGGTCATGTATTGACCAGATACATAAGCGACCCTACCAACTGTTGATAGACAGTGGCATCCACTACCTCCGCTGAAGTAGCATCCTCCTTCCTCCAACCACCAGGAAGAGGAGTGTCAACAGGCTTGCGGCCTTGCATGTTGAACCTCTCCAGAATCTCCCGAGCATACTTTCCCTGAGAAACAAACAGTCCTCCGCTGCGCTGCCAAATCTCCAATCCCAGGAAATAATGAAGGATGCCCAAGTCCTTCATCTCAAACTCTCGTGCAAGATCCTCCTTGCATGAAAGTATCAATTGCTCATCGCCAGTCAAAATCAGATCATCTACATACAGTACGATGATCAACAGCTTCCCCTCCACCACAATTCCTCCAACCACCGGAAGAGGAGTGTCAAAAGGCTTGCAGCCTTGCATGTTGAACCTCTCTAGAATCTCCCGGGCATACTTGCCCTGAGAAAAAAACAGTCCTCCGCTGCACTGCCAAATCTCCAATCCCAGGAAATAATGAAGGATGCCCAAGTCCTTCATCTCAAACTCTCGTGCAAGATCCTCCTTGCATGAAAGTATCAACTGCTCATCGCCAGTCAAAATCAGATCATCTACATACGGTACGATGATCAACAGCTTCCCCTCCACCACAATCTGGTACAGGTTTGGATCCGCCTCACTCTTGGAGAATCCAAGCCCGGTGAAGTAGCTGTCTATCAGAGTGTACCAAGCACGAGGTGCTTGCTTCAGCCCGTACAGTGCTCTCTTGAGTCGGCACACATGCGACTCACTGCTGAAGATCTCAAAACCTTCAGGGTGCTCTATGTACACCTCCTCCTCAATAACTCCATTGAGGAACGCAGTCTTCACATCCATCTGATGAATGTGCCACCCCATCTGCGCTGAGAGAGCAAGGATC